>JAZKJV010007434.1:0-600000 GCA_037367405.1 Ottelia alismoides | reverse complement strand
AGTGTTATGATCCTACAACTAAGAGGTACTTCGTGAGTGCTGATGTCACTTTCTTTGAGTCTGTCATGTATTTCTCTCCTACAGGTGACAGAATGATACCATCCACTACCACTGATGATGTCTATGTTCCTCCACCACCTACATGGAGTTCACCTGAGTCTTCCCCTGTGCCTGTCCCCACGCCAACACCACCACCACCACCTCCTCCTCCACCCATTCCACGGCCTATCGTTTCACCGTTACCTAAATTCTACACGCGTCGATCAGGTCATGCTCAGACTACACATCAGCCACTCATCACGCCTCAGGTATGTTCAGATGGCATTACTACTGACGGGTCAGGTTTGGTACATGTGCAGGATTCTTCAGTACAGGACGACACTAGCCCATCCAGTACAACAGATGATGATCTTGATGTTCCGATTGCTATTCGGAAGCAGAGGCGGCAATGTGCCTCTTATCCATTTGCTTCACAGGTTTCCTTTCACCGTCTCACTGGTGATTTTCAGAGATTTGCCACATCCTTGTCTTCCGTGGATATACCACGAACCTACCAGGAAGCTTTGAAGAATGATTGCTGGAGATTAGCTATGGAAGAAGAGATGAGGGCCTTGCGGTCCCGTGGCACATGGTCTTTGATCCCTGCACCTCCTGATGCATCCGTTGTGAGCTGTAAGTGGGTCTTCACAGTTAAATATCATGCAGATGGCACGTTGGATAGGTACAAAGCACGCTTGGTCGCCCGTGGGTTTACACAAACCTATGGCGTGGATTACATGGATACGTTCTTTCCAGTGGCGAGACACTCTTCTCTTCGTATTCTCTTATCTGTTGCTGTGGTCCGTGGTTGGAGTATATCTCAACTAGATGTCAAGAATTCCTTTCTGTACGGGGACTTACAGGAGGAAGTCTACATGCAACAACCACCTGGGTTTACTGCTGATGGGGAGAAGCAGATGGTCTGTAGACTTCACAAGGCGATATATGGCCTCAAACAGAGTCCGAGAGCATGGTTCCAGAAGCTGTCCAACTTAATTGAGCAACAGGGATTCAAGAGGTCAAATGCCGATCACTCGTTGTTTGTCCAGAAGTCATCGGTAGGTACGGTTGTCATTATGGTCTATGTGGATGATATTCTTGTTACAGGAGACGATGTTCAGGGCATAGAAAGGGCGAAGGCATTCCTAGGCCGTCAGTTCATTACAAAGGATCTTGGAACCCTAAGATATTTTCTGGGGTTAGAATTTGCAAGGAATGCACATGGCTTGGTGATGACCCAGCGGAAGTACATTACAGACTTCCTGATTGAGACTGGCATGGATGGATGCAAACCATCAAGTATTCCCATGGACCCTAGCATGAAGCTGTATGATGGTGATACTGATGAAGTAGATAAGAGGAGATATAGAGAAATGGTGGGAAAACTCCTCTACATTACCATAACTCGTCCAGACATTGCATTTGCAGTTAGCAGGGTGAGTCAATTTATGGAGCAGCCAAGACAGGTTCACATGGATGCTATACACATGATACTGAGGTATCTGAAGTCTTCTCCAGGGTCAGGGCTGCTATTCAGAAAGGGCACAAACTTATCTATCTCAGCATGTGCAGACGCAGATTATGCAGGATGCCCTAAGGATCGAAAATCAACCTCAGGGTTCGCAGTGTTTGTTGGAGGCTCTCTGGTTTCTTGGAAAAGCAAGAAACAAACTGTTGTGGCAAGGTTTAGTGCCGAATCCGAATATAGGGCCATGGCTCAAGCCAATACGGAAATGATGTGGGTTCGGTCCGTACTAGAATATCTACATGTAGCAGTGCCTCTACCTATGAAGCTTCAGTGTGACAATCAAGCAACATTATTCATTGCCAACAATCCAGCTTTCCATGAAAGGACCAAGCATATTGAAGTTGACTGCCATTACACTAGAGACTTGATCCAGAGAGGATTGATATCTACTGCACATGTGAGCTCAGGAGATCAGACTGCAGATGTATTCACCAAGCCACTGCTTAGAGGACCTTTTCAGAGATGTTCATCCAAGCTGAGCATGATAGACATCTATGCTCCACCTTGAGGGGGAGTGTAGAGATAGTTTCTAGTATTATTATCTCTTTATGTATCTTGTCGTTATTTCTTTAGCTTTTATAGACCTCTTTGTAATTTACTCTTAAGGTCTCTCCCTATATAAGAGAGCCTAGGGTTGTTCTGAATGATTATCGAAGACTCTTTTCCCAACATTTTGAATGGGAGTTGACAGTGGCATAGTGGATAAAATTCTTGAAATTATGGCAGCATGCACACACTTTCTGGTATTTGTAGGGCATTCATGTAATATTAAAGAAATGTTGACAGCTGTTTAAATACCCCTAAAATTCACATAGAAGGTAAACTTAATTTGCCAGTTACTTATGGTCCTAGTTCTTACAATTACGTTTTGGAATACAATGTCTGATTCGTGATACATCCTAGAACAGAAACTACAACTTTGAGAAGTATGATTGTTCTCCCTCCCAAGTCTCAGCTGCCTCACTTGCTATTGTTAAATCAGTGTTAGTGATGCTATACTTTGTTAACCTTAATATTACTTTCAGTTATATGTTTGGCGGGATTTGGCAATCTACCTGGTGATATGGTAAGTGAATAAATTTCATAATCACATAGCTTGTAGTCTAGCTGAATATAGTTAAGCAGTATTGTATTTCATTATAAAACTGAAGGACATGGTTGTTTGCATGCTGAATTTACAACATATGATAATATGCTGCTAGGATTCCAAGAGTAGATTAGGACAAGAGTGAGGGTGCACTGTGGGTAAGACGTGGTTAGACAGCTACAATGTTTATTCTATAAAAAAATTAATTGGCTCTGGACATTTTTCGGATGAAATATTTGGTCCACTATCTGATAAAGAGAAACATATGTTCATGACGTATTTTGCACTGTAATGTGTGGATTTTGCAAAACTAAGAGAATTTTTTCTATATATTTTGAATGCCTTGGAGTTATTCTTGATTTCATTTTAGATGGGGGTTTGGAATTGATGTACTCGGTATCTCTCGACAATAAATGATTGTTTCGATGGAGTTATTCATGATTTCATTATAGCTGGGGGTTTGGAATTGGATGTACTCGGCATCTCGTGACAATAGATGATTGTTTCGTGATGTGTTTGTTTTTGAGAAAACAATGGGTGGACACCCAGAAGGTATACCCTTTCTCATAATATTATCTCTCACGTAAAATACAATGGAGTTATAAAGACTACGCCTCATAAAGGCCTTCAGCATGCTCGATTAAATTCTTCTGTTTCGTATCTTCATCCCATTTCTAGCCAGCAAGATAGTCTAGGTCAAGGCTATCACCTTAATCTTGTTTGCTTTAGAACTGTGGAAGGAGAAAAATAACCTATTCATTCATAAGTCCATATGGCTCTCTTATATAGAGAGGAGAAATCCTCGAAGGAAATTTACATAATAAAGATGGAAATAATAGAAAATACATGAAAGATAAATATATATATCAACACTCCCCTGTAAGATGGAGCATAGATGCCAATCATGCTCAGCGTAAAATATCTCTGAAATGGTCCTCTGGCTAGAGCCTTGGTGAAAACATCTGTTGTCTGTTTTTCTAAGCTGATGTGGGAATTAAAGTTAAAACCTTTCCGAATCATGTCACATGTATAATGACAATCTACCTCAATGTGCTTGGTCCTCTCATGGAAGGAAGGGTTGTTGACAATGAAAATAGCAGCCTGGTTGTCACATTTCAACTGCATAGGAAGATGCACATCAACAACTAAGTATATCAGAACGGACCTGACCCACATCATCTCGGCGGTCCCCTGCATCATAGCTTTGTATTCTGACTCAACACTAGATCTAACAAGCACAATCTGCTTCTTGCTCTTCCGTGACACTAAACCAAAGAGCTCCCTATGAAAACTAGAAAACAAGAGGTAGAATTCCTTTCCTTGGGGCATCCTGCATAGTCGGTATTTGCACAAACCGTGATGGCGAGAAATGTCCCCTTGGTAAAGAATAATCTTGTATTTGGAGGTGACTTCATATACCTCAGATCATGTGAACCACTGTTGTAGAAATCACCCGACTAGCCCGACTAGTAGGTCCGACTAGTCTAGTCAGTTGGGTGGCCAACTAAGGATTAACGAATTCTGACTACGCCGACTAGTCGACCTATTTTTGCTTGGAGATGCTATTTTTTTAATTTTTTTGTATTTTTAAAAGCAAACTTCTAATGCGCTTAATGTTTTATTTAACTTTAACTATTTCTTTTATTTCATTATGATGTTATAAAAATATACAAATCTATATAAATATATAAGAATATATGTATAAAAAAGTTTTATATATTTAAAATATTTAAAATATTAAAGCTGATTAAAGCATGACTAAATTCGATTAATCATCTGTCTGCGATTAATCCTTAGTCAATGACCCGACCCGTCGAGTATCGACTATCGATTTTTGCAACCTTGATGTGAACTGCACCAATGTGAGCCTGTCTCAGCTGCTCCATAAACTGGCTTACTTTGCTTACAACCAGGTAATATCTGGTTTTGTAATGGTCACAATCACAGTTACAGTCACATAAATGAGCTTCCCAACATACTCCATATATCTCCTTTTGTCCACCTCCTTTGAATCATCGTCATATAGCTTCATGCCGGCATCTATCGGAGTAGCATCATAGGTCTGCAATCTGCCTTGCCTGTCTCTAAAAGGAGATCTATAACATACCTCATCTGGGACATCATAAAATCTGCTAGTTCCTGGCGAGGTCAGGACTTAGGAAGTATCGTAATTCACCAAGGTCCTTGGTGACAAACTGCTATCCAAGGAACTCTTTAGCCGTACTAATACCATGTGCATCGCCTTCTGTAACACTGATTTTTGAGTTAAATCTTCTGTAACAATGATATCGTCAACATAAATCAAAATGACAAATATAATTTCTAAGTCTTCCGCACAAATAGTAAATGATGTGCAGTCGATTTCGTGAAGCCCTGTTGCTCTATCAATTCTGAGAGCTTGTAAAACCATGCCCTCGGACTCTGCTTGAGGCCACAAATAGCTTATGAAGTTTGCATACCATCTGGACTCTCCCTCAGTAGCGAACCCATGGGGCTGCTACATATATACCTCTTATTGCATATCACTATATAGAAAAGCATTCTTCGCATCCAGTTGCGACAGACCTCTTGTACCACTACAACCGAGAGAAGAATCTGAACAGTAGAATGATGGGCCACTGGAGAGAACATGTCCTGATAGTCCACTCCGTAAGTCTTCGTGAACCCATGAGCCACAAGCCTAGCTTTGTAGCAATCGACATTGCCATCTACACGATGCTTCACTGTCATACCCATTTGTAGCCAACCACAGATGCCCCTTCATGGAAAGTAACCAAACTCCTTGTGCCACGAGATTGGAGTGTTGCCATATCCTCCTTCGTAGCTGGACGCCACTGATTACCTTGCATATCCTCCTTATATGTTTGCAGTATCTCCGTAGCAGAGAGACTCACAAGGGCCACAACAACCTCCTGAAATCCCCTGAAAGACACTCCAAAGAGACATGGGCAAGCAGACGATACTCTGGTTTCGCTTTCTAGGAGAAAGGGGCCGATCACATCCTCTGACTGATATGTAACTTTAGGTGCTTCATGTTCAACCTGTAAAGTGCTTGCGGTACGACGAATCACCAATGCCATCAGTAGAAATCAAGTGTTTAGAATTTACCTGCGGCGTGCTGGATGATGGGAAAGACGCATTAGAAGGGGATACAGTCAGCAACTTACCGGTGTAAAATATGATAAATACTGAGCTGCATGAATCGAAGTAGGGACCACATGAGGATATGGAGGTGGTGGTGTTGGTGGCGCGGAAGGAGGAATCTAAACTTCCTTAGCAGTTTTTGACGGGATCATCCTGCCACATATATGAGAAGAATATATAAGTGACTTAAAGAAAATAACATCATCATTAACATAATACTTCCTTCTAATCGGATCAAAGCATATGTACCCTTTCTGGGTCCAGGAGTATCCCACACAGAAACACGTGACAACTCTAGGAGAGAACTTGTCACGACCAAAGTCAACTGATGAACAAAAGCCACTTAGCCAAAGATTCGAGTATTAGGGAGAAAAGATCCTTATCGGGAAATGCAATTGAAAAATAAACTTTGTCTTCTAAAGCAGAGGAGGTCATCCGGTGGACCTGATAACATGCATTGAGGATCACACCTTCCCAGAAAGAGTGGAGAGCATGACTCTGAATAAGAAGAGTCCTGATCACATCAAGAAGATGATGGAGTTTGCTTTCTGCAACACATTCAGCTGAGAAGTGTAAGCGTAAGTCTTTTGATGTAAAATTCCAAGAGACTTGAAGAACTGCGATAGCTGAGTAGTACAAAACTCCAAGGTATTACCGAAATGAATATATTTAACCGTAGCATAAAATATACTTTATTTCATGGATATAAGATTTAGCCGACCCTACTTAATATAGGAAAAGGCTTTGTTGTTGTTGTATTTCATAGATATAAGATTGAATGGCAGACCCAGCTTCAGACTTGTTTTCTAAAAGAGAATCCATGGTAGTCTAGAGTAATAATCGGCAACAACAAGATAAAACCCGTGTCCCTGATGGTCAAGGACATAATTGAGACCTCAAATATCAAAATGTAGCAACTCAAATAAAGAACTATCTATTGCTATGACTTTGACGACCGGGATAACTAGAATGGTGATGCTTTCTAAGCTGACAAGTCTCGCTCTAAAAGGTTGACCTAAACGAAATCCAAGGGAGGAACCTACATAGCTTCTGCAGAGGAAGATGACCAAATAGAAGATGCCACATGTACGAGAAAATTGACCCAATGGGAATTGAAGCGACACCAACATATGGAGACTGGACCGGTCTGTAGACACACCCTTACTCATAGTCACATCTAATCACCCTGCCCAGGAGTATATCTTGAAACATAAGATGGGTCAAATATGGCTTGAAAATGCAAATAATTGTTGATTTAACTAATAAACAATAAATTCATGGAAAAATCAGGTTCATGAAGATCATTATGCAAGTACATGGATTGTGTCAACCAAATCTCCTCTATCCTGTAATGGGAGAATGTGTCCCATCAGTAATAAGAATTGATCAATCATGATGAACTGATCTATAAGAAGTGAACTGAGATCTGTCTCCACATAGCTGATAAGGGGCACCTAAATCCATGATCCGTTCAGAAATCTGCCTTGGGACAACTAGTAAGGGCATAGGCTATACATGAAGTATTGGGGGATGCTGAGACAATGATGTCAGAAGGGCACAATGGAGCACTAACGGGTCCAGAAGTAGGAGGTGTGATTAGAGATGAAATCAAATCGGATATGGTTCAGATATTGCTATTTCCATATTCATATTCGATTTATCTATATTGAATATGGATCCGGATACAGATATTTATTGGATATAGATTTTGAAGTCCATATTTGGTTAATAATCGGATAAGAATTCGGATCGAATATTCATCGGATGGATATGGATATGGATCGAATAAAGAGCGAATACGAATATGGATCGAATATAAAGCGAATATGAATATGGATTAAATAAATGTCATATAAATATGATTAAATAAATATCCGTTACAAACATGTGCCCAATTGTTATCAAGTAGGAAGTCAATCAGTTATATAGAAGGTGGAGAAGACCCCTCTAATCAAATAATACCAAGGCAACTCTGATATTGGATTAAATCTAGTGCATATATCTAAAGTTTCTCAGCTAGTTGTTTGAAATTGTGTAAGGTGGACAAGGAGTAAGCACGCTTTCATGAGTGAGGAATCAATCACGAAACAAATGAGTCTCTGTATGAAGTTTATCATAATTTTGTATATGCAGATTATACTGGAAAAAATACGTGATAATCAACAAATAATCACCTGATCGTTATAAGTACATATTTAGATAGAAGTTTAGAATCCCAAAATAATGGATAGAAAAATATTAATACCTGCACTTTTCTACAACATGATTAAGAAGGATCAGTTGACTGTGGAAACTACATTGTCAGTGAGAATTGTTGCAATTCTTGGGAACCACAGTGCAACTCAACCGTAAACAATTCATATCGTTGAATCCACGCTGGGGAAGGGGTCGCGTTGCGATTGCGAGAGATGACCGGATGAGGGAGACCAAGGAAACACGTTACGGTGGGGGACGACTAGTTGCGCCGACTAGGATGGCTATGATTGGATGGGAGGGTCGAGGGAGTTAGGTTGAGTGCTGGGGGAGGGACGAAGCTTGCAACAACGGTTGGTGGTTGGAGATTCTCGATGAGAATATCAATGTCAGTGAATAGATTATATTATGAAAACTATTATTTTTATGGGAAGTTAGAGTGTTTTGATTGCATTTATGGAATTTATTTTAAATAAAAGGTATGGGGTGGGAATTGGAAACATTACATACAATTGAATGGAATGAACAATTACATTTCTTCTTTAGATTGGGAAATTGAGAATACAGAAAGATAAAATGATTGACCTTTATAGTCGGATATCCGTATTCGAGTTCGATAATTTTGATTAAAACCATATCCGGTTTCATATCCGAACATTTTTGAAATTGCATATATGTATTCAGATTCCAAATTACTAGATGTGGTACTTACTATGTTTGATGTGCTACAAAAACCATAGAATCTTTTAAAGTCATAATTATTTAAGATGGTCTCTGATTTACAAAAACAAGTTTCAATGAAATCGTTGCATCAAAGCGAATCTATTGACTATGTCAAACGTAAAATGTGAATACTATCAATCCAATATTTCCTTGAAATAACACTTGCTAACATTCAAAACATAGTATATATAGTGATATTCTACAAACTCCGTTGCCCATGTAGTTCCAAAAGAGGAGTCATCCTGAAATCGTGAACCAAATGGATGGCCTTCCTCCCAAACAGGTTTAATTTCAGATTAGGTAAAGATCAAATGATTGATGTCCTCTGAAGCTTCCTCTCATCGGGTACATACATCGCTAACCCCCTAATCATCCAGGCTCATAATGCCCCTCATCTAAGTTGCCAATGAAAACCTTGATGCTCATGGGAACCTTCCATCTCCAGATCTATGCACAATATTGGGCCCTGATCCTTCGATCAAAAACCATGAATGCACACAAGTCCTTATAAACCTTCACGACATAAAAGAAACCATCCCTCAAGATCTTCATCTCTTGTCCTATGATGCCACCCCCATCACATTCAATTTTTTTGGACATAATTAGGAACTCCTCCACTCTTTGATTTGAGAGCTGAAAGATGAATAAAGGTGTTCACGCCCCCTTAGACTATGATTATTCAATTCACACCTCTTGATTAGATGTGAAGGCAAATTGTCTCTGAAAAAGGTTGCAGAAATCTCCATTATTTCTCGTATAAAATGAGAAGCCCATCCCATCCCCCATCACCAGACGCAGTGACTAAGCTATCTTTGACATCACCTAACGGATACATTTTCTGAAAAATCTACAGCATCCAACCGTGTAGAAATTCTAGAAGATATCCCATACATAGATTGGACCAATCTGGACGCTATGTCTGAGTGGTCACCCCAAATATGAGTAATCCATTTTGCGAGCATGTCCTTGTTCATCCTCCTAAACAATGAATTCCATGGCATCTCTCTTTTTCCAGCCGTGTTATCACATCCTACTCCATTAGTGGAATCCGTGGAAGATTTTCGGACGAGGATCATGAAAAGCACCTCATCAATGACTTTAGAAACTTTCGAATACTAATCGACAAAACATGTGAGGAAAGAAGGCATGCATATCTGATATGGCAACCTTTATATGGATTAACTATCGTCCCTAATTAAGACACGTGGCCTTCCAAACTGCCAGCTTTGTTTCAAGTTTTTTGATCAGTGGTAGCCACTTCGATTGTATTAGACTATTGCAAACCAAGGCAAGTGCGGATATACGATGAGCATACTTGCGTGATGAGTCTCCAAGATTGCCTCGCAGGACGCTACAACCTTTGCATCCATGCCAAAGGGAACAAAAAGCGGACCTGGTTACCAAAAATTCCCAACACTGCCTTAAGCCCTATGTATTTAGGAACACCTCCCTCGACGAAGAAGATCATATCGTCTACATACTGAAGTATCAGAATTGAAATACCATTTATTGAAAATCCATCGAGAAACATTCCTTCTGCTACCAAAACAAAACAAAAAGATTAGATCAAACAACCATTCATGCCTAACCCCCCTATATTATCGATGGAAACCACCCTCCGGCCTCCCATTAATCTCGACAAAAGAAGTCCACGTAAATCGTGCCATTTTCTTGTTCGTAATTCCATCGATTTATTTTGTATATTCTCACATGCTATCAAATTTACTTTAGCTGTGGGTTTGTCATCACGATTCAATTTTATTTTTCATTTTTAAATTATCTCAAAGTTCGTGTTGCAATTTTACTCTGAAACTGGTTTTTTGAAGATTGAGAAACCAATGTCAATGCGTGAAATGCTTGCTATAGAGAAGAGACGACTTTATTTTTTATCGGAGAAGTACAACTTCTGAGTTCAAAAGATTTTTTGACTCGAAGATCATTAAAAATGTTAAGATATGTTAGTTAGGCTTTGTTAATTTCATAGAAGACTCCAAAAGCAAGGGAGTTGCTGTCAACAAAAAAAGCTCTATATGTGTTTGTGCATCAGAAGGAAGTAAAATGGGTGTTGACGTGTTAAAAGAGCATATATCGGTTATCAATGGCGACAAACAAACATGTGAACCATGAACAAGAAAACCCTAATCACATGGGGTTCTACTCATCTAGTGATGACAATGGAATCTTTTATCGCCTGTTCGGAGATGAGGAGTACCTCTTCGGAACCTTCTTTTCATAAGAAGTGGAGGCAAAGAAAGTAGTACCACTACATGCTCACGCATTGCAACCACGTCGAGGATGATTACGAGGGATTTTGGTGATGGGTTCCCATGTGAACTGAAGGTGGTGCCTCAAGGAAGCCATCATCATCTACACCATCAAGCGATCAATGATGCACTTGCTCAACGAGTGGTACGAATAACGAGTACATCTGCTGGTGACGACAAGCAACATGACGACTGATGCTGCCTATGCTCAGTTATAGAGAAGGAAAAGGATGACAACAATAAGAGAAGCATTACAAATCACATGAAGAGTTGATCGTCATTGATGGGTTCCCCCATAGGAACCCTATTTTCAATCAACGAAGATGAGAAGGGGCTCGGTGCCCTTCTCCAACTAGTCTTTTTATTATCAGTATTGAGGTGTTGGGCCTAACAAGGCCCTTATATCATGTAAGATTAGGTGAAGGCTGAAACACTCTACATCTAATTGAAGGAAAACGAGAGAAGAGGTGAACTAATAAAAGGAAACAACCTAAAACAAAGAAGGTGTAGTTTGTACTGAAAAAGGAAAAAAGGAAAGTGACCAAGGGGTTTGTTTGAAACAAAAATGTCAATGGTAAAAAAACGTTAAGAAGGAACACAATGTGTATGATTAGAAAATAGAAAAAGGGCCGGAGAGATTTTTTAATGGATTTTGCATCTTCCACATAGATATGAGACCTAAAGGATTATTTGTAAACACCTCCAATATTTGTATGAGACCTACTTGCAAGATGTTTCGTTGAAGAGGTCCTATGCTCATAAATGAGGCTTCTAAATCTGAATGTCGACCATGTTTGACAGAACGAATGAAACCGGTTCAGTACAGAGAGATCCATATGAACACCATAGCAGAGATACCATTCTTTTATCTAGTGTATAAGAGAGGCTCAATTCAAGGTTCTCTTTGAGAGAGATCCATTGCTTCAACTCCATGATGAAAAGCCTTAGTTAAATCTTCATATGGTGGCAACATTGACAGAGGTTTCAGTATGAGTGTCCTACCGTCTTTCGTTTTCTAAACTTTTTAAGAGCCCATCGGCAATGGTTGTAGATTCCCTTGATAACAAGCATGAGAATATGCGGTCAGAAGTTTTAAAGGTATATTCAATATATGTACTTGACTCATGTGCGTTGGGTGTTGTACTGCCCAAGCTAAACATTCTATGCTTCAGGTTGAGGGGGAGTGTTGAGAGAATTGTGTATTTGACTAATTGTACGGGAGTTCTTTAGTTCCACATGGATGAGTGGTCGGACTTGCTTATGTTACTGGATCTATATTAAAAGGCCTACATCCCCCATACTCATTGAGAAAAGCAAATAGAAAATCTAGCCGTTGGTGGCTTTCTCATGGAATTTCATCTTTCTCCTTAGGGAGCAGGGTTACTCGTAAATCATATTTCTTGGGGAGTGTCGAGGGAATTGTAAATTTGGCTAATCGTGTGGGAGTTGTTTAGTTCCACATGGATGAGTGGTCGGACTTGCTTATGTTGATAGAGATATATTAAAAGCCCTAAATCCCCCCGTACTCTTTGAGAAAATCAAATAGAAAACGTAGCCATTGGTGGCTTTCTCTCGTGATTTCATCTTGCTCCTTAGGGAGCATGGTTGCTCGTAAATCATGTTTCTTCTTCATGTTTGTGATTCTACGTCGTTTATTTTATATATTTTCATATACTCATTGAGAATTTGATGCAATATAAATTCATTTGCATCATTTTTCCCGTGGTTTCATCCCAAGCCTATGGAGTAAGGTCCCTCGTAAATCCATATTTCTCATTGTTATTTGATCATTATATTTCATGATATTATATTTCATATTTGCGCATGTTATCTTAGTAAGTCGATTTAGGGATGATATTCAAAGTTCATTTTTCTTCATTTTTTCATGTGATCTTAAAGTTACCATCACGGTTTTGTTCTTAAAATTTTGCCTGTTGAAAGATGATTATGCTTCTACGATGAGAATGGTGAAGAAAAAGAACAGGTTGGGTCTTCTATAAACCCTAATTCTAATGAAAAAAAGCCACGTGGTGAGAGAGCACACAACTACAGGAGATGGATATTGCCAACTGTTATAGGAAATAGAATTTATGTATTTGTTGTTTCTTTTCTTTGTAAATTTCCCATTGTTTTTTACCTTCTAGGGTTTCTCCTCTATATAAAGGAGCCCTATGACCACAGAATAACATTTCATTCATTTCTTTCTACATAGTATCAGAGCAACAGTTTAGGACCAGAGCTATGTTATCGTCGTGATATCCTAATCCACACCGCACGACCTTTTTCCCTTCTCTAGATCATGTACGACTACCTCCAATCATCAGGGACCATGCGTCGCACCCCGTTCTGCCGTGAGTTTTGTGCACAACACCCTCCACTTAAGGTTCCCCTCTCGACATGGCTTTAGATTCCACTGTACCTCCTTTGCCTCGCCTTGGGTGTCCATCACCCATATGGTGCACGACAACCTTGTGGTGGTGGTCTAGGACTATTGCAAGCATGTGCCATTCTTCCATGGGAACCACACCATGCATTGATGGTACATGTGTGCCTAGCCAAGTCTTGCACCACTCTTCACGACCTTCTGCACTGATTTTGGTGCAGTTCGGGTTAGGCTTTCTCATCTAAATCCAATCCATGTCCCTTAGAGTGCCGACTCGGATGATGGGAAAGTTGTGCTCTGAGTTGTACATACAACCAATTCCGTATATGATTTTGAAAACAAAATGCATACTTTCTACCACTCGGTCGTGTCCTTCCTAGTCTCCCTCGTTCGTCATAGCAGAAGCTAAGGTTGATATGCATTCATCTCCAATGTCTTCCGCTACTCAGAACCCCACTACTATGGCTACATCTCGTGACAAAGGAGGTTCGGTACATTTCAAAGGACGTGGTGTCCGCAACTGAGGAAGTGGTATGCCCTTGCTCGTAATGTACATAATTCAACTTTATAGGGCACTCTAAGGATACATGCTATCAAAAGTATGATTGCCCTACATCTCCTCATATTGCTGAGCAATTTTTTTTGACGCTCAAAAAGGGGGAGGCACTCAAAGGTGCTGAGCAATTTGAGCCCACCACTACTCCTGTTGATTAAAAGTATGATGATATTGTCTCCCATCTAAGGAAGATCATGTGCCCTTTTGCTCCTCCGACCTTAACTGACATTGCTGCCTCTGCCTGTACCTCAGGTACAAATTTTGCTCTTATATTTGTTACTTTGCTAATATTTCAGATCGTACAACAGAGTGGATCATGGACTGTGCGGTGACAGAGAATAGATCACCTCATACAATACTATTTATCATGGCTGATCTGTAGTAATTGTTGATAGGAGAGTTATCTCTTAAAGGACAAGGAGATATTTTGTTGATTTCTTCTGTGTCTTTAGAATGTGCTGCATGTGCTTGCATTTTCTAAGAATTTATTATCTATCAGTCAGATTACCAAGGATTTGAATTATCGTGCCCATTTTGACCCCTCTTCTCTTGTGTTTCGGTATATACTCACGTGCATGGTGATTGGATGTGACCATTAACAAGGAGTTCTTTACAGATTGGTCCAGCTTCATATGCTGGTAGATCTTCCGTTCCTACTGTACAAGCCTCTTTGCATCTGTGGTGCCTTTGGCTCGGCCATCTTCCTCTGCAGAAGCTATGTAGAGTCCTCTCTCTATTCCCGTCTCAGTTTAGTTTCCTGTATGAGTCTTGGCAGCTTGGGAAGCATCATCGTGCCCGTTTTCCCAGTCGTCTGTGCCGTAGCAGTATTCTTATTTGAGTTGTATTTTGATATCTAGGGTCCCAGCTGTGATCTTGATAACATGAGCACATGTTATCTTGTAAGTAGATGATTTTTTAGAGTTTATTAGGTCTTTCCGGTGAAGAACAAGTGTGATGCTGGTTCTATTATGCAAACATTTATCATTGCAATAAATAATCTCTTTTCTGTTATTGTTAAGTATGTTCGCTCTGAATATGCTTTGGAATTTCGTACTGATCAGTTATCTCATGTCTTCAAGTCTCTTTAAATTCTCCACCAGACTTGGTGTACCTATACTTCCCATCAAAACAATGTTGCCGAGTGCAAAAACCATCATGTCTTGGATGTTACGAGGAATCATATGATTCAGAGTCATGCTCTTCTCTCTTACTGGGGAGATGGAGTCCTCATTCCTTGCTACCGCATCAACTGTATGCCGTCTTCCTTGTTAGAAGAAAAGATTCCTTCCTCAATTGCAGTTTTCCCGAAAAGGACATCTCTCTAACACCTTACATCTTTGGTTGTTTGGCCTTTGTCCATCACCTTACTCATGTTGTGACACATTCTAATCTAGATCTATCAAATGCTCTTTTGTTGGCTATTCCTTCTCCCAACAGGTCATCAATGCTTTGATCTTGTTAGACAGAAGTACGATGTCAGTGTTGACATCACATTCTTTGAGTCTGTTATATATTTTCTCCCAAAGGTGATAGGGTGACATGGTATCCTACCACACAGTGTGTATATTCAATGACCCATACTTAGACCCCATGCTTATGTGACTTCCCCATCATTCAATACGCCCTAGGTAAATTATGAACACATGGTTTCCGTTGATGGCAATATTGATGTTTTTATTCAGCAGGAGGCTTTACAGGGGGAGAGTGCAACTCCTTAGGAGATTGTCATACTTGAGGTGGATCATTCAGAGGATCTTGACTAACCCATTGCATTTTGGAAGAGGATGCATATTTGTCCTACGTACCCTCTCTCAAGACATGTTTCACTGTCTTGTTTATTGGAGGGTTTCGGGAAGTTTGTGGTGGGATTGCTAACCGTTACAATCAAATGCACATATCAGGAGGCTATGCAGGACAATCAATGGCATCTTGTTATGAAGGAAGAAATGGTTGCACTCCATAGCTTGGTTATTGCCCCTGTAGGTGCATCTATTGTTGGTTGTAAGTGGGTCATTGAAGCATAAATTGGATGACGGTGTTAACTGCTACAAGAAAGACTTGTGACACATGGATTCACTCACACGAACGGGGCGAACTATCATGACACCTTCCTTACGTCACTCCAATCATCGTTTTTGTTGCTGTGACGAAATATTGGGCGCTCTCCCAACTTGATGTCAAGAATGCCTTTCTGTATGAAGACTTGCAGGAGGAAGTCTATATACGACCACCACCTAGATTTACAAATGAGAGGGAGTGTTAGAATATTTGTAGATTTCATAAGTTTATTTATGGTCTTAAGCAAAATCCCAAAGCATGGTTTTAGTCTTTTAGAAGCTCTTGGACTTGATAGAGCAACATGGCTTCAAGAGATCAAATACAAATCCTCATTCTTTGTACACATGACATCACAAGATGTTATTGTTATTCGTCTATGTTGACTTTATTATTATTACATGAGATGATTTATAAGGGATTAAGAGGTTAAGGCGTTCCTTGGACAATTGTTTTTACCAAGGCCTTTGAGAACTACAATACTTTTGGCATCGAATTTGCCAGGAATCAGAGAGGACTTGTGATCACTGAGGAAGTATATACCAGATATTGTTGGAGAGATTGGGATGATAGACTGTCGACCTTTCACTACTTTTGTGTATCCTATCTTGAAGCATTATGATGATGATACACATGAGGTGGATAAGAGGAGATACAAGGAGTCGTTGGGAAGATCTTAGATACGACTATCAACATGCCAGATATCTCCTTTTCAGTGAATAAAGTTAGCATGTTTTTGGAGCAGCTACTTCAGGCTCAGATGGATACAATCTCTATGATCCTAAGGTACTTAAAGTCCTCACCAGATACATGAGTACTCTTCAGCAAAATGACATTTCTCGAGATCATGACCAGGATGTCCAAAAGGCAGGAAGTCAGCTTCTGGATTTACAGTGTTTATTGGGAGCCCACTGCTCTCAATGACAAAGCAAGAAGCATACCATTGTCGTTAGGTCATATACTGAATCCGAATACAGAGCCATGGTGCTCGGAAATATTTAGATGATGTGGGTCAGGTCTGTTTTGACTGATGCAACTATTGAGACAACTCTTCCCATATAGCTACTATGTGATAATCAGACTGCACTGCTCATTGCCAAAACTCTTGCTTTCCATGAGAGGACCAGATACATCGAGGTTGATTCTCACTATACGAGAGACTTGATACAAAAGGGCTTCATTTCTACTTGCCACGTCAGATTTGGGGAGCAAACTACAAACATATTCACCAAGGCTCTAGCCAAGGGACCATTTCAGAAGTGTTCTTCCAAGTTGAGCATGATGGATATCTATGCTCCAGCTGGAGGCAGTTGAGTGTTATAGGAAATAATATTTATGTATTGTTACTTTTTTGTATGTAATTTTCTCATTGGTTATTTACCCTCTAGGGGTTCTATATATAAAGGAGCTTTATAGCCTCAGAATAAACATCTCATTCACTTCTTTCCGCACCAATTGTGGATGACGTTGAACCGTAACCTCTAGGGTGGTTGTTTCCTTCATCAATCAACAAAGGCTCTTCTCGGTTAGAAGAAAACATTGGCTTTCGAAAAAAGGAGGTGTTACCTCTTTAGGTTCCACTCAAGTTTGTTGAAGCCATGATTAAGGCTGCAAGAAGGAAACGATTGCCTAGGAGAGTTGTGCAGCAACGACTCCAAAACAGTGTTCACAAAAGCTAGCTGAGTGGCTGCATATGCGTGCACATACCTCTTATCGTGCCACATACCTGAAGCCCCTTACTATGAAACACCTGTGTATATGTGGACCACATATGCCGACTGTACGACCGCATATGTGCACCGTACGCCTGCTTCGAGCTCCTGCAACATTATCGAGTAATTGGATCCAGATCTTAAGATCGGATTATAGGTTTATGGTTTAGGCGAATTGATTGCAAACCATTTTCCCTCCAGAACCCTCGATAGGGTTGCAAGATCTAGAGCCCTCCACCTCGTCCAACCTGCACCTCCACCACCGCTTGGAAGCCCTCTGCCTCTGTGTGAAGCTCCTCGATCTCCAGCTTCTCCGTGCGAAGCTCCTCCACCGCATGCTCCTTCGTACGAGGCTCCTCAGCCTCCCAACTTTGCCGTGACCTTGCGAAGCTCAACCATGACCATGTGAAGCTCCGTCAGGTAACCTTAGATCACTTTTTTTTCTCTTATTTCAATATATTTTTAATGTTTGATTTTTGGGAGCCAACTTAGTTTTGTTGAATGATTATTTCTCTTAGTCCATGCTTACTAACAATGTTTAGGTATATAAAATGATCACTACAACTGAAATGTACTATACTGTATTGTTTCCAAGTGGAAAATGTTTATGCTAACATTCAACTCGGTTTTGTTGAATGATTATTTTTCAAAGAATTTAAGAAATGATTAGGTTTTTACAGTACTGTATTGTTTCCAAGTATAAAATGTTTATGCTAACATTCAACTTAGCGTTGTTGAATGATTTTTGAAAGAATTTAAGATATGATTAGGTATGTACTATATTGTTTCCAAGTATAAAATGTTTATGCTAACATTCAACTTAGGTGAATGAATATTTTTTTAAGGAATTTAAGATATGATTAGGTCTGTAGTTCTATGAAATTAGTATGAATCTATTAATGTTTAGTATGAATTTAGGTCTGTTTTTGAATTTAGGCCTGTAGTTTCGTGACTCTCCTTGCTAATTGAAATTTTGATTTTCTTTTGGATACTTACATATTTTGCTGATTGTTTGTGTGGCAACTTTTCTATTGAAGTATTGATATTTGATTGATAGAGATTGTTTTGATCTCTACATGAATATCAATTTTTTTAGATCTTCTGTTGGACCACATTTTATTCATATTTCAGTCCAGTTGTAGTCATTTTTGTAGATATTTTTTTTATTTTTAAATAAAAAATTAGGAAACCGCGTAGAACCACATATACCCTGCATATACCTTGCATACTGCTTAATCTTTATTGTGACATACCGCTTTCCTGAACCTTGCTCCAAATGTGGGTGTGAATATGTGCTTTCTGCACTAAGTAACACGAGTTGATACAAGACAAGCGCCTCGAAGCAGCGGAGGCGGTGCCGACTAGTGAAGCTTGTAGCGACATGTGATTTGAAGATGGAGGCAGAGGTCACTGAGGAAGAAGCAGTCACAACACGAAGGGTTCCCATCCCGAACCTCAATGGTTACACTTGGGGGTATTGATCCTCCTTGCGTTGATGCTTTCAATGAGGTTCTTCAACTTGTAGAGGTGAGATGACCTCTCAGAGCAATAAAGGCATTGATGAGGATAAACAATGATGGTGTTGCAGTAGGAATGCTCGAAGACTTGCGAGTGTACAAGGCGACATACTGGTCGTGATGAGGGAAGCACAAGAACGAAGCCTTGACTGGTAGAGACAACAATATTCAACGGGTTCAAGTTTTTGAAACCTTACGGAGAAAATAATGCGAGGGGCACAATGTCCTCTTTGCCTAACATGCTTGCATGTTTTTTTTTTATTTTTTTTCCGTGCTTTAGGCCCAAATTTCATTTAAAAATGGCCCTAGTGAAGAAGGCTGGGAAAGATGATGGGTAGGGGAGAGAGAGTTAGGGTTCGACGAGGGGCTCGTAGAAAGGAGAGGGTGGGGAAAGGGTGACCATGCATCTTGAGGGAAAAGACTGGAGGTTTGCAAAGTAATAGGAGAAGAGGTTGGAGGAGGATCAACGGTTCATGACCCATCGGAAGAGAGGACCTCGTTTTAGATGCGGGGCACATGGTCTTTTGGCCTTCAAGGAATCTAAATGTGGGATGTTTCTGGTGGCGATCGTTGCACTTCACTGATAGAGTAGAAGATGTTCAAAAGTTGGGTGGAAGTAGTTTTTGGGACCCCATTTCTTTCACGGTCGGTGAAAGCATTGAGATCAACGTTGCAGGAGTGGGATTTGGTCACTTAAATGTTGGCGGATGATCGGAGCTTGGGAGTTGGCATAGATGCAATGCTGGTTTCTATTCGAGGCTTGAGGACATTCTCTTATGAAATCAGTTGCACCCTTGCTGTAGATCGAGCCACCTCTAGGTTCCTTATTTAGTAGGTGTCATCGTCGTTGCCGTTGCCTCCAGGGGCTAGGGTCATGCCCTCCAGCTTGTCGCCTAAATAAGAAGATGACTATGTCGAAGCCTCAATTTCCTTCGTTAGGTCTTCCTCGAATATGTCAACAGAGGAGACTAATGTTGTTGTGGTGGAGATGACGAAGGTACTTGCGAGATTGGAGGTTGATCTCTTGGCCTTTAAATTCGAAATCTGCCAGATTCATGGAGCATTAAAGTCTGCCTCGTTTGGAGTCTCGTCGAAAGACCATCACAACTATGTTAGATGGGGCTTAGGTGTTTCCTCTCTTTGTTTTAAGAGGGTTGAATGTCAGGAATCTGATTTCAGCAAGTCCGACTTGGTTAGTTGAGGTGTTTGGAACAGAACCATTTTGGGTCTTACTCCGGATCCAGGTTCAAAGGGAACTATTTTTCTTCACATGCTTTCATCAGTATGGAGCTGGGGAGCTAGGGCCCTTTCGAAGTGTCTCGTGCCTCGTTGGAGCTGAGGGTGGATACTGATATTCCAGTGCTGTTTTTCGCGACAGTGTAGTCCGGCTCGTCGGGAATCTTTGCTATGGGACAACTTTGTTGGATGAAAATGAAGCGATACAAAAACATGCAAAAGGGTTCAGTAGCACAATCTCCTAACATGCAAAGCATGCGAAGAAATCGGGGGAACTCATCTATGCACGGGGGTGGTTGCTTCAATTTCGTAGCCTCATATTTTGTATGATCATAACCATCGAAAGGTGTTAATTTGAAGAAATTTGGCCTAACTTTCGGAAGTAGTTCCTACCATGGGGCTTCAAAAAGTGGACCCATGAAGATTATTGCGTGGAAGTCAGGGGTTTAGGCATCCTGGAGAGACAGAGATCGTTCAGCTCATTGTTAAAAGGGAGGCTATGTGATATTATACTATTGCAAGAGACGTGTGATGCTCTCGGATCCGGGTACCCGTTTACACGACATTCATAATATAACATTTAATAATGATCACATTAGATAATGAAATATGAGGGGAAAATTTTCACTTTTCGCAATGACATTTACAATCTATGGAAATTGGAAACAACCACAAGATCAACAAGAAATGCCACCAATTTGCATTTCATTAATTTCCATATATATATATATATAAGTTATAACATATAATAAAAGAAGCTGGCAGTGTATATATGTATCCCAAAATGTATAGAAGAGAAAGAAAAGTACTAAACAAAAACTGAACCCAAAACTGTAACAACTGTACCGTTTGGTATAACAACGGATGCTTGGAATCATCAATCAGTTATTGCGACGCATGCTTTTTGCCTGCCAAACATGCAAAGGACAAAAAGAACGTCAATGGTTGTGTTCATTCCAGCATATATAAAAAGAATAATAACAAGTAATTTAGTGTGTTCAAAAGAAAGCAAGTAGGAAGGCAATGCCAATTAAAATTTAAAATTTACAAAACTACTTGCATGGTAAATTGTTTTCGAACTGATCTGTATGTATGTCCCATGTTCACTCATTACCCCTTAACCTTCCATATATAACCTTTTACATATTAGTTATTAATCCATATATAAGTTATTGACTTTTTATCATTTATAAATCAGGTTGGTTGATTTTGATATTGATGATGATGAATCTTTGATCTGTTCTTTAATTATGTATCATTTCTCAAGTCTAGTGGATAGTCTGTAGGGTTGGGCATTGGGCTGGGCTGACCCGACCCTGCCCAAGACCCGACCCGCATAACCTGACCTAAACCCAAACTCGAAATTTAGTGGGCGGGCCATGGGCCCCACAATGAGCTCGCATTGATTATCGGGGCAGGCTCGGGCCTGAGGAAGCCCCATCCCACAAGCCCAATAACCTGATATATACGATATATATATATATCCAGTATATTCATGTTCGTTCCAAATACCATGCTCTAACTTTCATATCCTAATTTCGAGTGTAGAACAAATGCTTAGACCCATTAATATCCATTAGCGTGGATTGAGAACATTATTACATTAATATGCAAGATTATTACAATAATATGCAAGAATGGAATCTGTCCTCAAGTGTTAGAGCATGTACAACTATAAGTAACCAATCTGTATTGGGTCATAGTGCCCCCATCTATAATAGAATATGTAATGATGAATTGAATGGTGGTTTAAGTCGCCATATTTTTCTACCACATTTCTATTTCCAACATACAAGTAATGTTAGAATCATGAATTAGTTAGCATACTTAAAGTCTTAAACATGCACGCATGCATAAGAAAAAGAAACAACCAGACAAATGTAAGAACGAGACACATGATATTGGTGTACATAGGTGTTAAATTAGGCCGACCCGACCCGAACTCGATCCATTTTGTTTAGGTCGGGTTTGGGCTTGGGTCTGGAATTTGAAAATAAAATGGGCCTAGGCCCGACCCATTATCCCATATACTTAAATGGGCTTGGGTCGGGCCAACTCAAACTCGACCCGGCCCGGCTCGATGCCCAACCCCAATAGTCTGTGGTCTTGGACTGAGGGTGATCTCACACTATGACTCTAAGGTGTGAAGAACACCTTAGGGTTGGGGTGCTTCCGTAGGCATGCGGTGGGGTGTGATGCATCCTAACTAAGTTTCCAATACGTCCACTAGCTTATTTTATCACTTGTAGTAATAGTTTTAAGATCCGATGAATTGTCGATTATTGGGGATTTATGATGCTCAATGATTCTGTACCAAGCTCAACTGTAGTCAATTTAACTGTAATAATCTCAGCACTAGCCAAAGTCAACTGAAATTGATCTGATTTCAGTTGTAACACATCGCCAAGCCTATTGGCGGAACGGTAACCAAACTCAAGCGGTGAGGATGTCTCCTAAGAGACCTTCCGTCTCGCCCTCTAAGTGAAATTGCAGTCCATTAGAGGGATATGTATACTCCAAAACTACGCCACTGAGACAGGTGAGAGAGACTCTTCGGAAAAGTCACTCTAGAAACCAGCCTGACCGGTACATGCTAATGAACGCGTAAGAAAAACTAAAACCGAGGATCCCCTGCATGTGTATCCTAAAACAGAGGGTCATCGGAACTGATCAAAAGTCGGGATCCCAACGAGGCGTAAAAACACTGCGAGCTCGCGTAAAAATCATAACCACTGTTGTAAAAGTTGGCAGACTAGGCCGACTAATCGGTCCGACTAGTTTAGTCGTGGGGGTAGCCGACTCGACTAGGCCTAGTCGGCCATTAATCGGTCAACCCGACTAATCGGGCCGACTAGTCAGCCTAGTTGGCCTACTACTCAGCCGAGTTTTACATAGAGGTTTTTCATTTTTTTAATTTTTTGCTTTTTTAAAAATCAAACTTATTCTAATATGTTTAATGTTGTATTTAAAGTCAATTACTCCTTTTGTTTCATTATGATAGTATAGAAAATGTACAAATCTATGCAAATATATAAAAATATGTGTATAAAAATGATTTATATTGCAAATATATAAGAATATATGTAGAAAAAAGAGTTTTTATCACTTGTGCCCCTCCAAGATATCGCAATTAGTTATGCTCCTATCTTTTTGGTAATATCAACTGTGCCCCTCAATTCTTGCTAATCTATCACTTGTGCCCCTCGGGTTTGTGACCGTCCATAACCAACACAAACAGACGTGAACTTCAAGGACAAGTGGAATTAAATTAAAAAAAAGGATTGAAAAGTCCTCTCCTCCTCCGTCTTCTTCCTCCCTTCTCTTACTCCTCTCCCATCTTCTTCCTCTTCCTCCTCCTCTTCCTCCTCCATAGCTCCGAGCTCCTCCCCGGCCCTCGCACCTCCGCCCTGGCCCCTCCATGGCCCCCCTGGAGGCACAACTGCCCCCCCACCTTCCTTCCACTCACAACAGAAAAAAATAAAAAAAACAAGCAGTGACCGAACACCGCCACCTCCTCAGTCCATGGCGGCCAGCCTCGCCGCAGCCACACGGCGGCGCAACCCACCGCACGCCTCGACTTCCAGAAGCCGCCGGCCACTGCCAACAGCGTTGGGCCGCCTTCAGCCGCACGAGCCGCCTAGCTGCTCCAGCCGCCTGGCTCGAACTCGCCGCCCCGCCGTGCTTCCCCACCTTGGTGCCCTAGCCACCTGCGGCTGCCTTCAGCCGTGTGGGCCGCCTAGCTGAACCTGCCGCCTGGCTCGAACTCGCCGCCCCGCCGCGCTTCCCCACCTTGGTGCCCTAGCCAGCTACGGCTGCCTTTAGCCGCGCGGGCCGCCTAGCCGCCTGGCTCGAACTCGCCCCGCCGCGCTTCTCCACCTTGGTGCCCTAGCCGCCGCACCGCCCTCCGCCCCCTGCACTGCCGCCCCCCCACCTTCCTTCCGCTCCCAGAACCTCCCTCCGCCTACCGCACCTGTCCCCTCCGACCCCCCACACCCCCTCCTCCCCTTGCACCCCCGCATCTCCCCCCTCCGACCCCCCGCACCCCCTCCGCCCCTTGCACCGCCCCCAGCACCTCCCCCCTCCGCACCCCCTCCCCCCGTCGCCCTCGCCCCTTGCGCCTCCCCTGGCCCATCGCCGTCGCCCCGTGTCGCCCCCGCCCCCTACGCCTCCCCCTCCCCCGTGCCTCCCCCTTCCGTCCTCCTTCTCCGCCTGCTGAAACTGGAGAGCTTTCAATATTTGCTAAATTAAGATAAATTTTTGACTAATTGATTCATAAAAATTCATCAAAAAATTCAATAAAATTCACTGTTTGATCCGTAATGAGTGATATATCCGTGAAAATGCAAAAATTTTATAGATTTGATGGATGCATGAAGGTGTCACTAAGAGAGAGAAATTATGAAGAGAAAGGAAGAAGAATATATGGAGGAGGAAGAAGATGAAGAAGAAGTCTGGACAATAATACCCCTCTTAACTGCACCAAGGTTTGAAAAAACCATGGTTAAGTCAACTCATTGTCGGTCAATCTGACGGAAGGGCACACATGATAACGGAGAAAGAAGTGAGGGGCACAACTGATATTTCCAAAAAGATAGGGGCATAACTGAAACTGCGATATCTCAGAGGGGCACAAGTGATAAAAACCCTAGAAAAAATGATTTATATATTTAAAATAATTAAAAAAATTCAAAACCGACTGGCGGACTAAATCCGATTAGTCGCCCGACTGCCGATTAATCCTTAGACAGTGACCCTGCCGACCGAGTACCGAGTACCGATTTCTGCAACCTTGATCGTAACAAGGACTAAGATCCTAGACCCGCGCACTTGGCGGCTGTTGCCCTAACCGGGCTTCCTATCTCCCGCCCAGTTGAGGGTCACTGCACCCTCGCATGGTCAGGTGTAAAGGTCACCGTGGCCGTCACTATTAATTATTAGACATCAATAATTTGCCAACATTTTCACTTGCTTGATTATTTCTTTCTTCATTCTTTCTGTGGTCAGCTTTACAAAATTTGATATCTTGGTCAATGATCTTATTGATATTGCTCTATGGATGACCTTTACAACTTCAGGTGATTTATCGCTATCTAACTCTAATGATATACATGTAAATAGGGAGTATACTTGAAGATTACTTGATTAAAGATTTCTAATCAAAATGATATTGAGAAATCATTTGTTGGCTTTATAAGAGTAGGGTGATAATATTTTAATATTTGTATTCCAATTATTTAACAAGATCATGGATTGGAATTTTTCCTTGAATCTGATTCTAATTTCAAAGAGAATGCAAGATTTTCAGTTCCTAATTTATTTTTTCCAAGTCATAAATAACATCTTAACTAATCTTTCATCTAAAATTTTAAACAATGAATATACAGTATCTCAAACTTAAATCCGATTTTTTTTATTTTTATTATATATATTTTTCATTTAGAGTTGTAAACAGAGAGGACAGATAGTAAAAATAAAAATAAAAATAAAAATTTAAATCTCTTTTTTTATTGAAAGGCATAAAAAGTTGAACATCGTAAAAAAAGCTATATATATCGTATGGATTTCGGTCAGTTTTAATCCTTTATAAAATACACTGTATTAACTTGATAATTTATAGTCTGGTACATAGATTAAGGACAAACCAATTAATACACATCTTGTATTTCATACTCATAAGCTTGTGAGCAGTAGCCTTCGACTTATTTGCTTATCAATGATTGAAAAGAGAAGACCCCATGGCCTCTCTCCTTTGCAATATGTTATGGAACTGAATCATTAATACATACGGTTAATTTTTAAGAAATGGCAAAACTTCCAGTAGCACTTCTACAGCTTGTTGTTCATAGATTTCCACTTAAACATATATATAAAACATTGTTGAGATACATGTATTTTTCACTAGTTATCAAACCTTGAAAAGAAGTCAAAAGGATTCAACTTCTAACTAAATCCAAGACCCTAAATCAGACTTCCAACAGAATAGTCCAAATCAAATTAAAAATAATCTCACTGTTTAGGATACACAACTAAATTTCAATCGATTCATCGGTACATACTACCCCACTAATTCTAACCAAATGCAGATGACCAAAGGATATACATATCCTTTAATCATTTCATGTGTTATCCAGAAAAGACAACAAAAACATGTAATTAACATATACGACAGCAAGATGAGAGAAATAGGATTGTACCTTTGATCCTCTAGGTTTGGAGGACCAAATTTGTATCAAAAGTAGTATTTCTAGCTGGTGTAATTCCACCAATTTGCTGCATGCAGCAGCAGATGGCTTCAGGAGAAGGTGGACAACGACCTGATTGGTTGTAATTGGAAAGGCTGGAGGGTTGCAGCAGTACCAACTTCAATGGGAGTAGTTCTAGGCTGAAGAGAAGCAGTCCCCAGCTGCTGGACAGTTGTTTTTATGCAATAATTGATCGATACTTTTATCGAATTAAATAGACTCTAATCGAGTCGGGTTTGGGTTTATTTGAATCCGGATGTTACAAATATAAAAACGCCAAAGTGAGTCTCGTCCCCGAGATTCGGGTCAAGGTTACAATGTGTGTTGTTTGGATTCCATCTGACCATAAAAACCTCAAAAGAATTTTGAACCCTTAAAAACCTCAAAGGAAGAACAAAATATATTTTTTAGCATGTATATATCTACATGGGCTTGTTTTGATGGTTACCTGTGAAGAGATGCGGATATCTTGTCCGCATATTTGCTTCGGTCTTCCATGTCGCCTCTTCGACTCCATGTTGGTGCCATGGTACCTTGACCAATGAAGCTTCTTCACATCACTGTCAAGTGTCTGCACTAACCTCTCCTCATATGTCAAATCTGTCTTCACGTCAAGGTTCTCATGGCTGATGACGTGGCAAGGGTCGTGCACATACTTCCTCAGGTTGGATACATGGAAGATATCATGAATGGCTGAAAGGTGTGGAGGAAGGGCTACTCATTAGGCTACCATTCCCCACACGAGCGAGAATCTCAAACGGGCCAACATATCGTGGCGTCAACTTGCCACGAACGCCTAATCTCTGAATTCCCTTCATGGAAGATACATAGAGGAATACCCAAACTCCCACCTGTAATTACAAGAGTTTTTATTAGTATGAGAGATTAAGTTGATCTTTGTGCAAGGGACCTGTATTTTGATTTCCAACGTTTATGGCTCGTGTGGGGGTTTGGCTTTGAAGCGGTGACAGATGTCCTTTGTGCAGCTCGGGCGGGTTACCCTGAGATCTTATAGATCATTGGCGGCGACTTCAACGTGACTTAGTTTCCGAAGGACCGACCTGGGGGAGGGTGGTAGAGATGTTGGCTCTGGGTCGATGCGGGATGCACTGGATGGGTGGGAGATGGTGGTTATGGATGCAGCGAGATGTCGATACACTTGGTGCAATTTGAGATCGAGGTCACGCATCGACCGATTTTTTCTGTCCACTGAGGGTATGGCATTATTTCCCTTGGCGGAGTCATGGGCACCCCCCTGGGCTCACTCGGTTCACATGCTCTGCTTTGGTCGCCGGGGGAGGAGTGTGGGCACATGTTCTACTTCCGCTTCGAGAAGGCGTAGCTTTTGGAGGAGGGATTTCGCGAGTGGGTATCGGAAATTTGGACGAACTGTTTCAGCTCAGGCGGCGACAACGACAAGTTTAGATAGTAAGCTGAAGGCTCTGCGAGAGTTTCTAACGGTATGTGGAAGGGTGATTCGGGAGCAGCGACGGAAGGCACAGGAGGTGGTTTGTCGGTTGGACATGCTGGAGGACAAGCGAGTGTTGACGGAAGAGGAGCTAAAAGAGAGGGGGGTCTGTTTGAAGGAGATTTTGAATGAGGATAAGGAGGAGGTTGCGTGGCAGCGGAGGGTCATGCAGCAATGGGTGAAGGAAGGGGATGCGAATACACGCTTTTTCTATGCTGCGGCAAGTGAGCGGAGGAGGAGGAATCACATTCGATCGGTTGAGGTGGAAGGGGTGAATGTTCAGGGGGACAGGGAGGTGGGGGTGGCTCTGAGGACGCACTTTTGGACTTTCAATCGTCGACGTGGTAGGCAGGGTTGGGGGTGGCCGAGGAAGGGTGTATCTTTACTTTCAGAGGGTGCAGCGGCCAATTTGATGAGGTTTGTGACTGAGGAAGAGGTGAAAGGGGCATTGTGGGCGATGTAGATGTGACCCCCGGACCGGATGGATTGCCAATGTGTTTCTACAGGGTGTTTTGGGAGGAGCTAAAGGGAGATGTGATGGAGGTGGTGGTGGAGTTCTGGGAGGGAAATTATGGATTTGAGAGGTTGAATAGGGCGCTCATCTGTTTGCTGCCAAAGAAGAATGTGCCGTTCAAGGTGGAGAATTATACACCCATTGCGCTGTCAAATGCAATCTATCTCATTATTGCAAAGGTCTTGGCCACTAGGTTGGGGGGGGGGGGGGTTCTGGATCAAATTGGGTCACCGGAATAGTCAGCCTTTGTTTCCGGGCGTGCTATGGCGGATGGTTTGGTCACAGCTTCGGAAGTGGTGACGGATCGGAAGAGTTTGAATTCGAAGGGAGTTCTGTGAAAATGGACTTCTCAAAGGCGTATGACTGTGTGGACTGGCATTTCCTCTGGAGCTCTTTGCAACGGAGAGGTTTTCTGGCTCGGTGGGTCGCCTGGATCAAGCGATGCGTCATGACGATTTTGATGGCGGTACTGGTCAACAACCGCCAAGAGGGGGGGTTTTTTCCAGCCGTAGAGGGGCATTAGGCACGGATGGCCATTGGCACCGCTTTTGTTTGTTGTGGTGGCAAATGCGCTAGCGGTTATGATGAGGCTGGCAACGATCGAGGGGTGGTGGTCGGGATACAAGAGAGAGGACATTTCTATCCCATTGTTGCAGTACGCTAACGACACTGTTATCTTCTTGGGGGCGGATGAGGAAGGGCTTCGAATAGCGAAGGCAATAATGGAGATTTCTGGAGACATTTCGGGGCTTAAGGTGAACCAGGATAAGTCTGCGGTGGTCCCTTTCGGGCTTTTGGATGCGAAGGTGAGGTTGGCTACGGGGGCGCTGTGCCCGGTGACAACGTTGCCTATTCCGTACTTGGGGCTACCCCTGGTGGCTAGCAGGGTAAAGGAAACGTAATGACGATGTGTGGTGGAGCGAATAAAGGGGAGGTTGGTCGGGTGGAAGGCGAAACTGTTGTCTAACGGGGGAAGCTGGTCCTGCTAAAGCATGTCCTCTCGGCGATCCCGATTTTCTTCTACTCTACTCGTGTCATGCCCAACGGGATTTACTGCGAGATTGAGGTAATCTTGAGAAGGTTCTTCTGGCGGATGAGAAGCAAGCTCGAGATGGCTGTCACTTGATTGGATGGGACATGATTGCGGCGCCTAAAAAGAGGGGGGGCCTTGGGGGTCAGGATACTGGGGGAGATGAATAAGGCGCTAATGGCTAAGTGGGTTGTTCAGATTTGGGAAAGTTTTGAGGACTTGGTATGCAGACTGTTGAGGAAAATATATAAGGTGTCGGTGTCACTGACGGTTGAGCTTGGACGCACCCCTTCCTCTCTGTGAAAGGGGGTGGTGATGATTGTGGTGGAGCTAGCATGCAAATTGAAGGCGTGCATGAGAAATGGGGATGTTTTTAGCTTCTGGTTGGATTTCTGGACGGGTGAGGGGGCCTTGAGGCTTCGCTACCCAAGGCTGATGCATCGGACTGTGGACAAGGAGGTGGTGGTTGGGAGGGTCTGGGGGGAAGGGGCTTGGTCTCCATTATTTGTAGCAGAGCTGACGGACCAGAGGGGGGTAGAATTTATGGAGAAGCAAGCTGTGCTAGCACATGAACGGGCACCGTCGATGGGCATGGATCATTTGGTTTGGGACGACGATAGATTTTCCGTCTAGAAGGCATACTCACATTTCGTCGGGGAGGAACGTGGTGTGACAGAAGAGGAGGGGGTGGATCTACGCCTGATTTGGAGAAGCAAGGTTCCGGCTATGATCAAGGTTTTTCTATGGCTGTTTCGTTTCCGAAGGGTCCTCATGAAGGAGCGACGGGGACGGATCTTCGAGGTGGATGACACTTCGTGCGATAGGTGCGATTTGGAGACGGAGGGCTTGGACCACTTGTTCTTCTCGTGCACGTCTTCTGCAGATGTTTGAGTGAAGCTGGGCATTCCGTGGCTTATCCCTCTGATTTTGAAGGTTTTTGGAGAACTATGAGGAATGTATGCGGCGTGGGGCATGAGGATTGTACGCATTTGTTTGCGGTGATCTGGGCCATCTTGTGTGCGCAGAATGATGTCATATTTAGGGGGGAGGTCTTTCCACTCGGAAAATGTGCTTGAACATTGTAAGGCATTGTGTAAAATATGGGATATATAGCGTCAGGTACATGCAAATCCTTTTTTGTTTTATTCCTTTTATGAATATATCCTTTTTGCGATGACCCCCTATTAGGGAGGCCACCCGTTCTTCCTTTAAAAAAATGAGAGATTAAGTTGAATATCCATGAATTGTATTTAAATGAGTTAAGAGAAGACGTTCGAATCACCCGAAACTCCAAGTATCTTCTTCGACGATCTGCATAACTCTTCTGGTGGCTTTGTGCCGTCAGAAGCTTCCGCCTCACAAGACAACAACCCTCGCAGTCTCCTCCAAGAGATCTACGGAATAGAGAGCATGATCACCTACCTCACGTTAATTGAGAGGTGTGAGGCATCTCCGCCCGTATACGGCTTCGAATGGTGCCATGCTGATACTGGAATGATAGCTGTTGTTGTACGTGAATTCCACCAATGGTAGATGGTTCTTCTAGGACCCTTTCCACTCCAAAGTGCATGTGCGTAGCAAATCCTCGAGCGTCTGTATGGTGCGCTCGCTCTGACTGTCAGTCTGTGGATGATATGCGAAACTCATCTTTAGCTCTGTCTGCAGTGCTGACATGAACTGATGCCAATAGTGCGATGTAAATCTCGAGTCCCTGTCAGACACCACCTCTCATGGTATACCATGAAGTCTTAGACTGACCAATCTGGATGGAGTGTAAGTCATGCTGACATGTATGAAATGGGCTGACTTAGTTAAACTATCAACAACAACCCAAATAGAATCGTGACCACATGGTGTCTTCGGCAACCTGTGACAAAATCCATAAAGATACTTTCCCACTTCCACTCGGGAATGGGGAGAGACTGCAATAACCCTGGTGCTCTCTTGTGTTCTGCCTTGACCATCTGTCATGTTAGATTTATGCTAAAATGATGTGCTACATCACGCTTCATATTGTCCCACCAGAAATGTCGGTGCAAATCATGAAACATCTTCGTGCTGCCAGGATGGATAGATAATCATGAACTATGTGCTTCATCAAGAATATCTCCTGCTCATTATTGGGCACAATGACCCAGCCAACTTTCCACAAAATAGATTCTACCAGAACAAAATCATCAATCTCGTCCTTGATCTCAAATCCAAGGATCTGACTTTTTGCCTTCTACTATGCGATCCCAAAGATGGTTAAATCGTGGAGGCACGACAATAGATATGGATGCACTCTTATGAGGATCCCAGTCAGCCAAAGCTACGAGCATATCCTACATGTATAGCCAGTTTGCCATACTCTCAGCAAGAGCTCTCCTGCTAAGCACATCTGCCACCACATTTCCCTTACCGGGGTGGTAAGAGATCATGCAATCATAATCCTTCAGTAGCTCAAGTCACCTGCACTTTCTCAAATTCACTTCCTTCTGATCAACGATGTAGTTCAGGCTCTTGTGATCTGTGAAAATCTCGAAATTCACCCCATAAAGATAGTGGCGCCAGATCTTCAAGGCAAATACAACTGCCGCTAACTCCAAATCATGGATGGGATAATTCCGCTCATGCGGTCTCAACTGACGTGATGCGTAAGCAATCACATGACCTCTCTGCATCAAAACCGCTCCTAGACTTTCTCCTAAAGCATTTGTATAAACTGCGTAATCTTGAGTGCCTAAAGGAAGAACGAGAATGGGTGCAGTAGTCAATCTCTCCTTCTAGGTCCTTAAGGCCTGCTCGCATGAATCATCCCAAATGAAAGGAACTTCCTTCTGTGTCAATTGTGTCAAGGGAATAACAATGTGTGGAAATCCACTGACGAAGCGTCTGTAATAGCCCGCTAATCCAAGGAAACTCCGAATCTGAGTGATTGTCTTGGGATGCTCCCAAGACATGACTGCCTCAATCTTCGCAGGATCAACTGCGATACCTGCTCCAGAAATGACATGCACAAGAAATGAGACATGGGATAATCAGAACTCACACTTTCTCAGCTTGGCATACAACTTGTGCTCTCGGAGTGTGTCCAGAACAATCTTCAGATCATTCACGTGATCCCATTCATTCCGAGAATATATTGACACATCATCAATGACTACCACCAGAAACTTGTCCAAGTTTGGACAGAAGATCCCGTTCATCATATCCATGAATGCTGCAGGGGCATTGGTGATGAGTGTACATAACGTGTCTTGAAAGTTGTCTTCGGAATGTCTGACTATCGAATCCTCAGCTAATGGTAGCCAGATTGTAGATCGATCTTCGAAAACACCGAATATCCCTGAATCTGATCAAATAAATCATCGATGCACGACAAAGAATAACGGTTCTTCACCGTTCTATTGTTCAGCTGCCGGTAATCAATGCATAATCTCATCGATCCATCCTTCTTCCTGACAAATAGAACTGGAGCACCCCAAGATGAAGTGCTCGATCTCACGAATCCGAAGTCAACTACTTCCTGTAACTGCACCTTCAGCTCTCTCAATTCAGTTGGTGCCATGCGATATGTTGCCATCGAGATCGGCTATGTATCTGGTAGCAATGTGATCTCGAACTTGATCTCTCTCTCAGGAGGTAACCTTGTTAACTCATCAAGAAATACATCTGGGTAGTATGACACTACTCTGAAATCCTGTGTCATCAGCTCATGATCCGACGTCTCTTGGACAAATGCTAGATATGAATCGCATCCCTGTTCAACAAGTCTTTGAGCTCGCAACACTGATATGTACTCCATTTTGGAGTCATGTAATTTACCCTCAAAGGTGAACTCTAGCAAGTATGGAATCCTGAAGACCAAGGTTCAGGAAAGCGGTGTGTGTATGTGTTCGGTCAGGTCACCGAATACCGAATAAGCAGTATGCGGGGGCATATACAGGATATATGCGGTTCTACACAGTTTTCTATTTTTTTAATTTAAAAATAAATAAATAAATATCCATGAATAACACTACCACTGAATTTATGTATCTAAGTGGAGTTAAGAAGATATAAGAAAAACGATTCATGTTAGATGGGTGTGTATATGCTTTTAATCGCCTCATATTTAATCACAAAAAATATTTACCATAAAAAGTTCACATATTAGATGATTCATAATAACAAAACTTCAATACACGTACATGTACTACATGAGCAAAACCTCAATCGGCATATATAAAAATTTTCGACGATACATTGCATATTCTCGTGAAAACAATACATGAGAAAAACATAAAATATTGCATATACATAATGGTATAATGCATTGCATTTGTACACAAATGCATGCCATATTCTTACAATAGAATGAAGGAAGATGCAGAGCTACGAAATTAAGGACCTGAATAAGAAGATTGAAAAGTTGGAGCTGTTGAAGTAGTATGCAGGGCATATGAGGGATATGCGGGACATATGCGCGCCGCATATGTCGGGAGGACGCATAATGCATCGATTCATGAAATCGGTGCGGTCTACATGCCGTACGGGCATATGCGACCGCATATGCAATCCATGCGGCTGATTTCATGAACATTGCTGAAGACAACTGTCCTCTTAAAGCAATCAACAAGAGCATGATTAGCTGCTAACCAATCCATGCCAAAATCAAGTCAAACTCATCGAGCTGTAATAATAGGCAGTCTGTGATCATCTCGTGACCACCAATCAATAGTAACAAACCGGTAACTAACAGGGAAATGATGAATAGCCGGCCACCTGGTACATTGATGTGATATGGAGTATATACACTCTGCAACTCTACTTAATGAAGCTAGTAATCTCGACGCAGAGAGAATTTGTCGCTCCAGAATCCAATAAAACATGGAAAGATCGGCCCAAGATTGAGACCATACCTTTCACTAATGTAGCTGCTGATCGGGCCTGCTCCTCAGTCACTGCATGTAGCTGTCCCTGTCTAGCTGGGTACGGTACTAGAACCTGCCATGCTCTGTGTCTGTCTTGGTGGCCTCATGAAGTTGGGTACGAAAACTCTCAATACGCTGAGCCTGCGGCTGTGAAGGCTATGGCTGTGGTCGAGGCTCTCCAAAGCCTGTGGACACCGATACCGGTAATGACCCCTCTCATTGCACAAGTAGCATCTCATAGATAGGGTAGGCATGGTAGTCATGCATGTACTCCGAGTCAGTACTGCTGAGGGTCTGTCAACTCTCTGCGACCAGATGGTCGTGTTGAACCGGTGCCATGTCCGACAAGTGCTCCTCCTAAAGCAGTCGTTGGAGATGAGCGAGCACCGCTAGAAAATGCCGAACCTGTAGGTTGAAACCGCGTGGCTGACCTCTGCTACTGGAATGGTTGATGTATCGGTCCGAATGATCATTGTAGCGTAGGTGCTGCTCCAGATGAGCTCCCAAAGCGTCTCTCTCTGATGTCCTCAAACTTTTCCGCTGCGTCAGCAGCTTCGGAGATAGAGTGATACGCAGTCCGGCTAGCTTCTCCTGCACTTCTTCTCGCATCCCTCTGATGAACTTTTCCAGATTCTCATCTGGAAATGTAGCAGTTGATGATGTGTGTCGTGATAGTTCGGTGTAGCAAACGAAGTACTGCTTGGCTATCACCTGTCCTTGTCGAAGCTCTGCGAACAGTCGGCGTTGGGACTCCTTCCTCTTCCCATTAAAGAAGTGAGATCTGAACCTCGTCTCAAAATCGTCCCATGTGGGCTCACGTCCCAACTCTGAAACCGTTGCTTCCCATCGTCTCTCAGCAAATGATGCCGGTGAATACTCCATGAAAGATAACCACAAGTCTCGTGGTGCGCGAATCATCCGTAGTACCTTTATCACTCTCTTCAGCCACTGCTCAGCTTCATCTGACGTCCCGATGCCCTCGAACATAGGTACATTGGCTCACTGATAGGATGTGAAAACAGACTGATGTCTGTTGATAGCGGAGTACTCATGTGCGTCCTCATCTGCAAAAAGTGCAGGATCGTGCTCCCTGTCGTAATCTCCATCCTCGGCTCTAATGCTGGCATCTACTCACGTGGATCATCAAATTGAGGCTGCTGAATCTCTGTAGAGACTGCGACTGCTCGTGTCGTGTTCCATCCTGAGATAGATGGTAGGTGGAACCAGAAAGCTCCTCAAACCTCATCTCCATATCAGTCCGTCTGTCTGCAATCTTGATCTGGTGGGCTAAGATCTGGACCTCGCATGGCAGCTTGCTGCTGCTGGAGGTCGACGAGTATGGTCATGATGCGCTCTAAACGATCTGCCATATCCTAATCAGCTCTGGACGTCATGGTTTTGCACGAGAACCAATATTATTAATCATAGTAGTTGACATTTACTGATATTTCCTTATATACTTTTCTTTTCTTGGGATATAATATGAAAATCAAATGCAATTGGTGACATATGTGGTTATTGAAATTGAATGCATATTTTCCATCTCGGACTCGCGACAAGTCGGAGGACCGTCGCTATCCGAGAACTTAATGCGACCGGAATTGTAATACTGCAAATGCATGTAGCGGGGTAACACGACTCTTATACCAAACTGTGACGCCCTCGAATCCAGTATGCCTTTACACGACATTCACAATATAACATTCAATAATATCACATTAGATAATGAAATTTAAGGAGAAATTTTTCGCGTTTCGAAATTACATTCACAATCTGTGGAAACAACCACAAGACCGACAAGAAGTGCCACCAATTTGCATTTTATTAATTTCCTCATCCATATAACATGTAACAAAAAATCTGACAATGTATACATGTATCCCAAAATGTACAGAAGAGAAAGAAAAGTACTAAATAGAAACTGAACCAAAAATTGTAACAATTATACCGTTTGGTATACGAGCAGATTCTCGGGATCATCAATCAGTTACTGCGACGCATGCGTTTTGCCTGCCAAACATGCATGGAACAAAAAGAACGTCAACGGTTGTTGTGTACATTCCAACATATATAAAAAGAATAATAACAAGTAATTTAGTGTGTTCAAAAGAAAGAAAGTAGAAAGTCAATGACAATTGAAATTTAAAATTTACAAAAGTACTTGCGTGGTAAACCGTTTTCAAACTGATCTGTATGTATGCACTATATTCACCCATTACCCCATAACCTTTCATATATAACATTTTACATAATAGTTAATAATCCATATATAAGTTTTTGACTTTTTATCATTTAGAAATCATATCATTTCTCAAGTATAGTGGATAGTCTGTGGTCTTGGTTCGAGGGTGACCTCACACTATGACTCTCAGATGTGAAGAATACCTTAAGTTTGGGGTGCCTCCGTAGGCATGAATTGGGGTGTGATGCATCCTAACTAAGTTCCCAACACATCCACTAACTTATCTTATCACTCTTAGTAGCAGTTCTAAGATTCGATGAATTGCCGATGATTGAGGATTTATAATGCTCAATGATTATGTATCGAGCTCAATTATAGTCAATTTAACTGTAATAATCTCAGCACTAGCCAAACTCAACTGAAATTAATCTCAACTCAGTTGCAGCACATCGCCAAGCCTATTGGCGGAACATTAATTAAAACTCAGGCGATGATGAAGTCTTCTAAGAGAGCCTTCCATCTCGCCCTCTAAGTGGAAGTGCCGTCCATTAGAGGGATAGGTCTAACTCCAAAACAACGCCACTGAGGCGGGTGAGAGAGGCTCTCCGAAAAAGTCACTCTAGAAACCAACCTGACCGGTACGAGCTAACGAGCTCGTAAGAAGAACTAGAACTGAGGATCCTGAGGATCCTCCTTATGGATATCCTAAAACATAGGGTCAACAGAACTGGTCAAAAGTCGAGATCCCAACAATGCGTAAAAACACTGCGAGCTCGCGTAATAATCGTAACAAGGATTGGGATCCTAGACCCACACACTTGGCATCCGCTGCCTAACTGAGCTTCCTATCTCCCGCTTAATTGAGGGTTATTACGTCCTCGCACGCCCATGTGTAAAGGTCACTATGATCGTCACTATTAATTATTAGACATCAATAATTTGCCAATATTTTCACTTGCTTGATTATTTCTTTCTTCATTCTTTCTGTGGTTAGCTTTACAAATTTTTATATCTTGGTCAATGATCTTATTGATATTGCTCTATGGATGACCTTTACAAGTTCAGGTAATTTATCGCTACCTAACTCTAATGATATACATGTAAATAGTGGAGTATACTTAATTAAAGATTTTTAATTAAAATGATCTTAAGAAATCATTTGTTGACTTTATAAGAGTAGGGTGATAATATTTTAATATCTCTATTCCAATTATTTAACAAGATCATGAGATTTGAAGTTGTTCCTTGAATCTGATTCTAAATTCAAAGAGAATGCAAGATTTCCAATTGCTAATTTAATTTTTCCAAAGTCATAAATAACAGTACTTTGATCTAAAATTTTAAACCGTGAATATACAATATCTCAAACTTAAATCCGTTTTTTTTTATTTTTATTATATTTTTTATTTAGAGTTTTAAACAGAGGCCATATAGTATAAATCAAAATAAAAAAATTGACACATAGTATAAATCAAAATAAAAATTTAATTTAATTTTTTTTTATTGAAAGACATAGAAAGTTGATCGTTGTAAAGTTGCCATATATTATATGGATTTCGGTGAGTTTTAATCATTTATAAAATACACTATCTTAACTTGATAATTTGTAATATGGTATATAGATTAAGGACAAACCAATTAATACACATCTTGTATTTCATATTCAAGCTTGTGAGCAGAAGCCTTACACTTTTTTTGCTTATCAAGGATTGGAAAGAAAAGACCTCATGGCCTCACTCCTTTGCAATATGTTATGGAACTGAATCATTAATACATCTATAACCATTTTAAAGCCGAGTTTTTCATGGATTTGTTGACACATGGCACTCTCTTGAGAGAGCTCTCACCGTTTCTGACTCCCAGCGCCATTACTCTCTTCCCTCCCTCTTTATACCATGATCTCTCTCCGACTTTAGTGCTCTCTCTCTTTCTCTCTCTCGAGTTTCTATCTCTCTCTCACCCGAGTTATTATCTCTCTCCCCCAAGGTTGCTATATTTGGATGGTTGTTGATTAATGTTTCCCTCTTCATTTTGATTCCAATTGCACGTGGCACTTCGTGTATATGTTATCTTTTTTTTCTCCAACTATAGCCTTTTTGTTCGAAGTCACGTGTCTCTCTTTTTTTGCGGATATTTTGATATGTGTTTATATATATCAGTGTTGGAATTTGAAGAGGAACTTTTACAGTTTTTATGTTATGTATTTATATATTGCTAAATACATCATCTATCCATGTGATTGTATTTTTACTCAAGTGGTTTCTCTGACCCCTACATTGAGAATTATAATTTTTGCAATAGTTGTATTCAACTATTATTTTTAGGTACACATTAGTTTAAATACTATAGAAAACAAATGATCCTGATTAATGTGTGTATATTGTGAATATGTATTGTGCGAGTTATTTGGTTACCATAATATTTCTGAATGTATTATGGGTGGTTTTTAATTATAGTATTTGTCTCTCTTTTTTTATCAATACAGTAGGCATGATTTATTCCGAATGTTTATATGGGTGTATATATTAGCTTGCAATTTATTCTTTAGAATATCATCTTTGATTAAGCTTATCATTCATATCCAGCTTCATCTGCTAAATATATCACGTATATTCAAAATAAGAAAAAATGGGGCTGCCCCACCGGGTAGCCAACATGGCTGCCCCCGCCCTATTTTTTCAATTTTTTTATTTTTTAAAAAGAAATCACCATGTATATTCATCTATATATCCATCCAATATGCCATTCAAATTTCGTCAGAAACAGAGACTCCTATGCCCTACATCTAGAACATGTATTTTGAATAACATATACGAGGGATATTGTGAACCCCTCAGGATCCGGGTACCCGTTTACGCGCATTTCGCAATATATCATTCACATTGATCGCAGAAGTCGCACAAATACAGGGAAAATTTTTCGCGCAACAATGACATTCAATTCCATCACATAACCATAAAGTAAAAGAGACAATGGCACCAAAAGTTTCTTTTCATTAATATTCATATCAGTTTTCAACATGTACAATGATCTTCCATTACAACATATATCCCAAAATGTGATACAAAAGAGATAACATTTACCTCATTATCTGAACAAAAACTGAGGCAAAGTAATTCATACCGTCGGGTATAAACTCTATCTCCTGGAGGCATGTATATCTACTGAGCTGCAGGCTGTTTGCCTGCCACACACAAAATAGGAAAGAAGAGGCGTCAGCCATTGCTGGTACCTCCATAAAATTTATAAAAATAACTTGACATTTAATATGTACAAAAGCAGGCAAGTAGAAAGATGGTACCAGTAAAATTTACATCTACTTGCTTAAGTAAAAAGGGGTTTGTTTGTAATGCGTTTCTAATGATTTCCCCCAGAACCCGGCATTTCCCATATGTAACATATTTATATAGCAGTTGCGTAATCATGAGTGTATGAGCGTAAATGCATATATCATTTTCTTCAGAGATCATGTTGGTAAGTGAAAAATAGAAAAGTTGAGATTGTAGAGATCTATTTATTTAATTTCTTGGGTAGAGAGAATGGTCTTTTGATCATAATTTCTCCAATTCCTAACTTCAATGTTTCAGATATAGTTCCAGATGTTGTAGATGTAGATATGGATGATCTAGATATAGAATCGCCAAGTCTGTTTGGCGAAGTAACTCAAGCGGTGAAGAAGCCTACAAATGGCTCTTCCGTCTCGCCCTCTAATTGGAAGCGCGGTCCAATAGAGGGATAGGTCTACTCCCCAACTACGCCACTGAGACGGGTGAGAGAGACTCCCTAGAAAAGTCGCTCTAGAAACCTGCCTGACTAGTACAGGCGAACGAGCTCGTACGTAAAAGTTGAAAACCAAGGATCCCCCGCCTGGGTATCCTAAAACAGGGTCAGCGGAACTGGTCTAAAATCTGGATCCCAACGAGGCGTAAAAACACTGCGAGCTCGCGTAAAAACCGAAAAGGGACTGGGATCCTAGACCCACGTATGAAGCGGCCGCTGCCCTAACTGGGCTTCCTTTCTTCCGCCCAGTTGAGGGTCACCGCCCCCTCGCACGGTTAGGTGTAAAGTCACCATAACCGGCAATATTAATTGTCAGATAGTATAGATTCAAAATCAATCATCCGAGTAAATGGAAAATTCATTTTAATTTTCCCTATAATAACATTCTACCCTATTTTTACATAGCTTTTTGGCCATAGCCTCCTTAATGTCTCAGTTGACGTTTAACTGAAATCTACTAACAACCAGGAAGAAGATATTAATAATAAGAGCACACAGGTTATGGGGAGACTAAATCACCCTAGAGATGCTTTTATTTAACACTTGATCACTTCCTATTTGTTTCTAGTTTATTCAGAACTGAAGTATGGTTAATTATCAGTCTGGAGGTCTAAAGTTTTATTAATGTTATTTTATAATGATAAACTGCTACTTAAATAATAACAGTACATGAATCAAATTTAAACGTAAAGATGAATTTTATTAACCCAGAGGAGCTTCTAATTCCTCATGACCAACCATATAAGGTACCCAACAGAGCTTATAAATATAAAAGCAAAGATCTGGCAGTAGCTCGCCCAAATCAGTCATCTAGAGGTAATCATATGCAACAACTTCATTGGATATGTTAACATAGAATAGTTATTACTTAAATAACAAACTCGAGTTTACTTAATTTTAAAAATCTGGAAACGATGATAAGTAACACCGAGCTACTTAAACAAGATTCTAAAACCAAAATTTTAAACATATGTAATGTTATATTATATCAATCATCATAACATCTATCAGGTTTATTCGTCTATTCTATTTATTTGTTAAAAATTTTGGATTACAGTAAAAAAAATCAATACAATAACCCCATCATCACTTTTTTTTAAAAAAAAAATCTATAATCAACTTATTTAAATCTCTACAGAATTCCAACCCTGTTTCTATTCTCATTATTTAATTTCTTCTATGAGTGAGACTTCACAAAGTTTCAAAGCACATTCTTCAAGGACTACTTGTTATGGTGCTTATTATAACATAGAGATCGAATATAATCTAATTAAATTGATAATCAAAATATGTCAATATTATACTAAAACAAATACCTAGGAGGTACATTAATTCTGAAAGTAAGCCTCACTTCAATTTATTGTTGGTTTTTAATTGTGAGGTTCCAAATGATACTTGCAGAGAGAGAGAACACACATATAGGTTTCAATCAGAATGCATATAAGATGTTAAAAATCCTTGTTCCAACGGCTCTATCTGAACCACTATAATTTATGAATTCAAAATTTTCTTATTACCATCCCATATGGGACATTCCTCCAGTAATTTGAGATAAATTGTACAACTATATAATATCAATTTCTAAAGGTTTTACACTGCATCTTAGAATTTTCTAAATCTAGTCAAAGTAATTATTTAACAACTACCCAGGAATCCATTTTCAACAGGAATTTTCAACTGCATTTCAGCCCAGATTTCTTTGATCAATATTGCATAATAATTCTTAGCCTCAGATGTCCATCTCAGAAAAATATTATTATAATAGTAAGAGAGGGTTCCCAACGTACATGCATGACATTAAAAGAATTGAGATTGGATTTTTATACCTCTTAAACATCTCCAATAGGAAGTCAAAATTTGTATTAGGAATTTAGATTGTTCCAAAACCATGGATAATATCAAAATGGAGGTTTGATTATTCATGTATGGCAACAAGGAATGGGGAAGGAGGTTCATGAATGGCAGCAAAAAGGAGGTATAGGGAGGTACCTTTGATTTGCTTCTAATTTAGAGGAACCGGGGGCTTGATGAGGGCTTGCATGCAGCTTGTGGCTGGAAATTTCAGGCAAAGGCTCCAACGGCTGGAATTTTTAGCATGAAATAGAAAAAAGAATTGGAAGAGAGGAGAGGAGAGGAGACGGGTTTGACGTTGGGATTTGAAGAGGAATTAGGAGAAACAAAGGCTGTGTGTTGGTGTTTATATAGTAATAAGAGAGGTCATTTGGATGCCACATGTTTTAAGGGACCAAAACAAGTGGCTGAAAAAGAAGGGAACAAAATCCCACGGTTAGATATACATAGAGATAAAACCGGTGCTATATTACTGTAGCACAGAACAATTTCTTTTTTTTTAACTGTTTTTATAACTGAGTTAATTTAATTATTATTATTATTTTAAGATTGCAATTAACGTCTACTACAGTCTGTTTACTGTAGCATCAATTTTAATTATATATATTTTAAACCAAAATTTCTACTTATTTAGTATACTTAAAGTTGCCCGTATTTATGCCTCGGGCTACGGATTTCGACATGCAATAACTCGTTTTGATCGTCTCTGGACGATGATCAAAATGAGTATAATATTGATACATTTCCGATCGAGTTTCGAATACCCGAAGTTTTCGGATACGGATTTTGTTTAAGGTTAAATTTTACGATTTAAAAATATCAAACGACCTCCGATTGACGAACGGTCGATTCCGTTGGTCTCGTATCGTCAAATCGGATCTAATGACGGTCTCGGTTCGTTTCGCGGTTTCCGAATTTGCGTCGCGGCTTTTCACGGCACGCATTACGAAGGGACCGATTTTTGGTCGATTTCATCCGAACGACTTTTGATTCACTACTAATTGGTCGTTTTAGGTTGTTTAGTATTGACCGTCAATGTTATTGGGTTCATTAGACCCAAAATCGGACGAGTTCGGGTTTACGCAAATTTTCGGATGTTACAGATATAAGATGAATATACATGGTGATATTTTTGAAAAAACAAAAAATAACACTGAAAATAGGGCGGGGGCAACCCCATTGAACCCTTCAAAATAAATGTTCGATAGTTTTTCCTTGACGATATGTTATATATTGTTGATTGTGTAAATTTGTTCGTTTATGTTATAGGTTTGCTTCAAATAACAACACGAAGTACATAGATGTTATTTTGGACGAATTCAATTTGCTTTTTATGATAGTTGTATTTCTAATGATTGTTCGGAGGTGGAGAATAAAGCAAACATTATAAAAAAATCAGATGATCTGATGATATTCCAGTTCATTAAAATTTGTTCTATGTTAGTTATTTGGTTACCATAATATTTTGGGAGTTATCGTCTGAGTCTTATATAGAGTTTTTGCCTTTTTTTTGGCTTTTTCAGTACAGTGGGCAAGGTTTATTGCAAATGTTTCTATGACTGTGTGTATACATGCGTATGTGAGTCAACTTACTATTTATGTTTTATAATATCATCATTAATTAAATTTATCATTTCTGGTTCACCTGATAATTTTATCATGTATATTCAAAGCAAATGTTCCATAATTTTTTATTCACTTGACCTGAACTTTTTCATCTCATAAATTTGCCATTTCATATTATAGTTTTAGACATTTGCTTCAAATAATAATAGGAAGTACTTTTCATACTTAAGCGATCATTTCTTTTAATTATGTACATAAAAAATTATTGGGGAAAATATGAGACTTGTTTATTCCATATGCCCTCGGCTCTCTTATATAGGAGAGTAGCCTATAGGTAAATTACATCAAGAGCCCTGAAGAAAAGAAAAATATGAAACATTACAAAATAACATAACATATATCTCTACACTCCCCCTCAAGATGGAGCATAGATGTCGATCATGCTCAGCTTGGACGAGCACTTCTGGAATGGCCCTCTAAGTAACGCCTTTGTAAAGATATCTGCAGTTTGGTCCCCTGAGCTAACATGAGATGTAGTAATAAATCCCTTCTGAATCATATCTCGTATAAAGTGACAATCAACCTCCATGTGCTTCGTTCGTTCATGAAATGCTGGATTATTTGCAATAAATATGGCAGCTTGATTGGCACATTCCAGAGCCATAGGAAACATGACTTCTATATATAGATTTGTAAGAACAGCTTTCACCCACATCATTTTTGTACTGACCTGGGACATAGCCCTATATTCAGACTCGGCACTGGATCTGGCTACAACAGTTTGCTTCTTGCTTCTCCATGAGACGAGAGAATTTCCAACATACACAGCAAATCCAGTGGTGGACTTCCTATCCTTGGGGCATCCTGCGTAATCTGCATCTGCACATGTTGAAATAGTAATTTCCTTGTCTTTCTTGAATAACAGACCTGCACCTGGAGATAATTTAAGATACCTGAGTATCATATGTACATCATCCATATGTACCTGGCGTGGTTGCTCCATGAACTGGCTCACCCGACTAACAACAAAAGAGATACCAGGTCTGGTAATAGTAACATAAAGAAGTTTGCCCACCAGTTCTCTGTATCTTCTCTTATCCATCTCCTCAGTGTCATCATCATATAATTTCATGCTAGGATCCATGGGTGTAGTGGCCGGTCGGCATCCAAGCATTCCTGTTTCACTTAGCAGATCAGTGACATATTTCCTCTGGGTCATTACCAGTCCATGAGGATTTCTGGCGAACTCCAGTCCCAGAAAATATCTAAGGACTCCAAGATCCTTGGTGACAAATTCACGACCCATCATTTCTTTCGTCCTCTGAATTCCTTGTCCATCATCACCTATAATCAAGATATCATCTACATATACCATAATTGCAATAGTACCTCTAGATGTCTTCTGTATGAACAGGGAATGATCTGCATTGAAACGTTTGTACCCCTTTTCTCCTGTTTTTCAAACAGGTCTGAGAGCTTCTGGAACCAAGCTCTGGGGCTCTGCTTAAGGCCATAGATGGCCTTATGAAGTCTACATACCTTAGAACACTCTCCCTCAACAACAAAACCAGGTGGCTGTTGCATGTAGACTTCCTCCTCCAAGTCACCATATAAAAATGCATTCTTAACATCTAATTGGAACACTGGCCAATCACGAGTAACCGCAATAGAAAGTAGGATCCGTAGGGTGGAATGACGAGTAACCGGTGAGAATGTATCAAGATAATCCACCCCATATGTCTGTGTAAATCCATAAGGAACCAGGCGTGCCTTGTATCTGTCATTGTTGCCATCTGCATTCCGCTTAACTGTAAAGACCCACTTGTAGCTCACTGTAGACACACCGGTGGGTGCAGGGGCAAGGCTCCAGGTACCTCTCGACTGAAGAGCAGCCATCTCCTCTTCTATGGCTAAATACCATCTACTGTCCTTTAATGCATCTTGGTAATTCCGTGGAATATCCATCGCTGATAGTGCAATGACAAAGCTCTTGAATTCTCCAGATAAGCGATCAAAAGCAACGATGGATGCTATAGGATATGACGCACAGCTGCGCTTCTGTTTCTGTAGTGCAATAGGAAGATCCAAGTCATTTGTATCCTCATCCGTCCCCTGTAACACATCCTGCTCAGGTAAATCGTTAGATCCATCAATATTGATTATATTCTCAGAACATACCTCCGGCGAGCTAGATGATGAGCGGTGACCATGAGCAGAAGCAGGCCTACGGGTATAGTGGAGTGGCAATGGGGGAACAGGAACGGTAACGGGAGGTGTAGGCGATGTAGGTAGTGGTGGAGGTGGTGATGGAGGTGGCATATATATGGCTTTATCATTGCTAGAAGAGACCAGCTGATCACCTGTAGAAGAGAAGTACATAACAGACTCGAAAAATATAACATCAGCACTACCAAAATATTTCTTGCGCAATGGATCATAACACTTGTAGCCCTTTTATGTTCCGGAGTACCCGACGAAAACACACTTGACAGACCTAAGAGAGAGCTTGTCAATACCTAGTGACAATTGGTGGACAAAGGCCATCGAGCCAAACACACGAGGAGTGAGGGAGAATAATTCTCTTTCAGGAAAGACAAGAGAGAGGAATTTTCTCACCTAAGACGGACTACAACATGCTATTAATGAGATAACATGCCGTTAGAGCAGCATCACCCCAGAAAGAATGAGGGGCATGACTCTGTATGAGAAGCGACCTGGTGACATCAAGTAAATGACGATGTTTCCTTTCTGCAACTCCATTTTGTTGGGAAGTATAGGCACATGTTGTTTGATGGATAATCCCTTGTCTTGAAAAATAATTAGAGAGAGTATGAGTGCAAAATTCCAAGGCATTATCACTTCTCATAATTTTTACAGATGCAAAAAAGACATTACGAACTTCATTGATGAAATTTATGATAATATTCCCATCTTCTGATTTATTCTTTAACAAAAAATACCCAAGACACACGAGAGAAATCATCCACAATAACCATATAAAACCTGTGTCCCTGATAATCGGGAACACGGCTAGGACCCTAGATATCGACATGAAACTACGCAAACTTGGAGCTACTACTCTGACTCTGACGACTGGGAAAGGTAGACCGATGATGATTTCCCAACCGACAAGCCTCACATTGGATGGACGTGTGAGGTGAAACCTGGGGTAACACACGACACAACTTTTGAAGCGGTAGATGACCAAAGCGCAAGTGCCACAAGAAAGGAGAGACATATCCAACAGGAAGAGAGGAGGCTCTAGCATAGGAAGTCCGACTGAGGCGATATAGGCCGCCCTGCTCATAGCCACGCCCAATCACGTTGCCCGTAAGGATGTCCTGAAAAGTAAGAGAAAATGGATCAAAAATTACCCGACAATGTAAATCCTTTGTAAGTTGGCTAGTGGACAACAAATTCATCGAAAAATCAGGCGCGTGCAACACGTTCTTGAGGTGCATAGATGGTGTCAGGCTAATCTCCCCCTGACCAGTAATCGTGGAATGCGTCCCATTAGCAATAACCACAGTACGACCTGGAGGAACCTGTCCGTAGGCTGTAAGTAGACCTTGATCGCCACACAGATGATGTGTGGCACAGAGTCCATAATCCACTCTAAAGTATCTGATCCACTACTGCTGGTGAATGCATAAGTGCTACCTAAGGTACTGGTGGATGCAGAAGCAGCAACGTCGGAGTGACTCTCAGAAGTAGGCGCTGATGCAACAGGATTGAATGGAGGAATAATACCCCTCAGACGAGCTACAAGATCATCAAAGCACTGATCCATAGATGAAGCAGATGGAGGTTCAATCTGTTCAGCTACTCGTGCAGAACAGGAAATCCATGTTTGGAATAACATATCTCTTTGATATGCCCAGAACGGTGGCAAAAGGTGCATGATGGCCGAACACGACCTCCTCTGCCTCGAGGTCCACGGCCACAGAACTGATTTTGACCCCCACGACCTCGATTTGCTGCCATGGCTGAGGCGGTCTGATTGGCAGTAGATGAAGGAACAGTAATACAACTCAGTCTGTGAAAAGCTTCCTCCATCGGAGGAATAGTGGAATCTGCCAAAATCTGGGAACGTGCTGCCTCGTACTCTGGATCAAGGGCAACCAGAAATACACCCACCATAGTAGCATTCCGATAGGTCTTCTGTTGCTCAGGAGTGGCTGTGAGAGGCATGAAGCTGTAAAGCTTTTCAAACGTTCCACGTAAAGACGTGTACAATGAGTGTAGAGGCCGTCCATTCTGCTTGATTGTAAAGATGTCATGCTGGAGTTGCAGAGTCTTCGTCTCATTCTTTGCCTGTGAATAAGTGGCAGCCAGAATATCCCACATTGCTTTGGCAGTGGGTTGATGGAGAATATCATTGGCAATCTCAATTGCTAATGTTCTGGATAGCCAAACCTTGGCATATGTATCATCTGCCTCCCATGAGGCGTTGACCCCTGTCTTCTCAGCAGGCTCTTCCTCAGTAAGAATGTGCTTTTTATCGGTCGACTTCATCATACTCATGAATTGCATGGCCCACAGTTCGTAGTTCGACCCGTCCATCTTCATAATAGGCGCATGACCTCTGAAGGCGCCTGTAGATGGGATATCTGCCTTGCTTTCTGACATGATGAGAATAGAAGACTAGGGTTTTAGACTGAAGATATGATCGTCTACATTGACATTCACAAGTTCGGTTGCATGTGTAGACTCAAGCAACCAAACCCATTGACGTGGAGACGGGGTCGAAGGTCTCCTTGCTGACGAAGATGCCCTAGGGTTGGTCGAACCCTAGAGTGGTGGCGTGCATTAGGCAAAATGCACACACGGTCACAGCCTAGGCGCGATGCTCTAGGCGGGAAACACGAGGCCGAGTCACAACCTCAGGGGATCAAGATGCACGCGGAGGGGCGCCAAGAGGCCGTGGCGCTGAAGGAGCCTTGAAGGGAGACACACGATGCTTGGAAAGGCGATGCGCGAGAGGCGCGTGCTGTGTGCGGTGCATGGGAGGCGACGCGTGAGAGGCTGCGTGATGGGGCTACGTGATGACAACACGCGATGGGACTGCGCGGTGCCTGGGAGGCGACGCGCGAGAGGCGCGTGCGGAGGACAGGACCCAGACCTAGGCGCAGGGAGCTGCTGCCTAGGCGGCAGCGCACAGAGACCGCACGGAGGGCACGGCGGCGGCGCACGAGGCTTGGAGGTGGGAGGGGTCTAGGGTTAGGGTTTTGGATCAAGAACTCCGGTCTGATACCATGTTGGGGAAAATTAGAGAGTTGTTTATTCCATATGCCCTAGGCTTTCTTATATAGGAGAGTCGCCTATGGGTAAATTACATCAAGAGTCCTGAAGAAAAGAAAAATATGAAACAATACAAAATAACATAACATATATCTCTACAAAGATATTATTTGCTATTTAGGTTAATCATTATTTCTCTCTAAAATATAAATACTTTTATGTTTTTTAATTAAAATCCTTCATTTTGTAATTTTAATATAATATTTTTTAAAATATAATAAGATACTTTGTAAGCAATTTATTATTATCAATTAAATTTATTTATATCTGAATTATAATTAAATTTAACTTCTAATAATAATAAATTTAAAACTCATATTACCTTAAATTGTATTATACACATTTCAATAATTGTGAATTAACTATAAACATGAAATAAACTTTGAATATAAATACTTTTTAGAATAGTTGTAACTTTGTTATATTAAAGATAATGAATGGAACTCTTAGCATGCATACATTTAACTTGAAAAGTGATTAAACCTTTAAATTTTGTGGCCTTCGATGCATTTTGATGAACCAAATTGAAGACTTTTTTGAGGTCCTTATTTCAAGTTTGTAGAATGAAGTTCATTATGAACGTATTACTAAATTACAATGGAGACATTATTTCAAAGCAAAAAATGAATTTTAATGTAAAAATACAATTTTAAATAATATTACTTGAAGGACAATCTTTCCAAAAGATATATAAATTGTACGCGATATGTTGCTCTATAATTTGCCAACTAAATTCTAAGTACATTCTTATAATTTAACCTCTTAATTTCATACTTTACCCTTAAAAACTACTCACGCCGTGAAGCGCAGGCATGCGCTCTAGTAAGGTTAGGAAATGACAAAACTTCCCGTAGTTCTACAACTTGTTGTTAATAGATTTCCTCTTAAACAGATAGATAAAACTTTGTTGAGATACATGTATTTTTCACTAGTTATTAAACCTTGAAAAGAAGTCAAAAGGATTCAACTTTTAACTAAATCTAAGACCCTAAATCAGACTTCCAACATCAGAATAGTCCAAATCAAAATAAAAATAATCTCACTGTTCAGGATACACAACTAAATTTCAATCGATTCATCAGTACATACTAACCCACCAATTCTCAGCACATGCAGATGACCAAAGATTATACAATTCCTTTAATCATCATGATTATTTCCCCAAATTTCCTTCTAGTGTTATCCTGGAAAAGACAACAAAAATATGTAATTAACATGTATGGCATCAAGATGAGAGGAATATGATCGTACCTTTGATCTTCTAGGTTTGGAGGACCAAAATTTGCATCAAAAGTAGTATTTCTAGCTGCTGAAATTCCACCAATTTGCTGCATGCAGCAGTGGATGGCTTCGGGAGAAGGTGGACTGTTGGGAAAAATAAGTGATCTATTATTCAAGGGAACCCTAGGCTCTCTTATACAGGGAGAGACCTCAAAGGTAAAATACATAGTAGTCCAGAGAAAAATAAAAATGACGAACAGGTACATAGCATATAATAATATTTATCTCTACACTCCCCCTCAAGGTGGAGCATAGATGTCTATCATGCTCAGCTTGGAAGAACATCTCTGAAAAGGTCCTCTGAGCAACGACTTGGTGAGTACGTCAGCAGTCTGATCCCCTGAGCTCACGTGAGCTGTAGATATCAATCCTCTCTGGATCAAGTCTCTAGTGTAGTGGCAGTCAACTTCAATATGCTTTGTTCTTTCATGAAAAGCTGGATTGTTGGCAATAAACAAGGCTGCCTGATTGTTACACTGAAGCTGCATGGGTAGAGGTACGACTACATGTAGATCCTCTAGTACAGATCAAACCCACATCATCTCCGTGCTTGCTTGCGTTATGACCCTATATTCGGATTCAGCACTGGACCTTGCCACAACAGTTTGCTTCTTGCTTTTCCAAGAAACCAGAGAGCTCCCAACAAAAACTGCAAATCCTGTTGTTGATTTTCGATCCTTAGGGCATCCTGCATAATCGGCATCTGCACATGCTGAGATAGACAAATCTGTGCCCTTTCGAAACAGCAACCCTGAACCTGGAGAAGACTTCAGATACCTCAGTATCATGTATATGACATCCATATGAACTTATCTTGGCTTCTCCATAAATTAACTCACCCTGCTTACTACAAAGGCAATATCGGGTCGAGTTATGGTAATATAAAGGAGCTTACCCACCATTTCTCTATATCTCCTCTTGTACACTTCAGCAGCGTCATCATCATACAGCTTCATGCTTGGATCCATGGGAATACTTGATGGTTTGCATCCAGCCATGCCTGTTTCAGTCAAGAAATCTGTAATGTAATTCCTTTGGGTCATCACCAGACCCTGTGCATTCTTGGCAAATTCCAACCCCAGAAAGTATCTTAGGGTTCCAAGATCCTTCGTGACGAACTGACGACCTAGGAATGCCTTCGCCCTTTCTATGCCCTGAATATCATCTCCTATAACCAGAATATCATCAACATAGACCATGATAACAACCGTACCTACCGATGACTTCTGAACAAACAACGAGTGGTCTGCATTCGACCTCTTGAATCCCTGTCGTTCAATCAGATTGGAAAGTTTCTGGAACCACGCTCTTGGACTCTGTTTGAGGCCATAAATTGCCTTGTGAAGTCTACACACCATATGCTTCTCCCCCTCAGCAGTAAACCCTGGTGGCTGCTGCATGTAGACTTCCTCCTGCAGATCTTCATACAAGAAGGCATTCTTGACATCCAGTTGAGATATACTCCAGTCACGTACCACAGCAATTGATAAGAGAATGCAAAGAGTAGAATGACGAGTCGCTGGAGAAAATGTATCCATATAGTCCACGTCATATGTTTGTGTAAAACCTCGCGCGACCATCCGTGCTTTGTACCGATCTAGACTGCCATCACTGTGGTATTTAACTGTGAATACCCACTTACAACTCACAATAGATGCATCAGGAGAAGCAATAACCAAGGTCCATGTGCCACGAGACTGTAATGCACACATCTCATCTTCCATAGCCATTCTCCAGCAATCAATCTTCATAGCTTCCTGGTAGGTCCGTGGTATGTCCACGGAAGACAAAGCTGCAACAAATCTCTGAAAGTCGCCTGTGAGGCGATGAAAACGTAGAGACAGGAACATGAGTGGACTCAGGTGAACTCGAAGTAGGAGGTGGAGGGACATAGACATCATCGTTGGTAGTAGATGGTACTAGTCTGTCACCTGCAGTGGAAAAGTACATAACAGACTCAAAGAACGTGACGTCAGCATTAACAAAGTATTTCTTGTTTATGGGATCATAACACCGATAGCCCTTCTGAGTCCGAGAGTAACCGACAAAGCACACTTGACAGCTCTAGGAGAGAGTTTGTCAAGTCCAGGAGTCAGAAGATGAACAAATGCCACAGTACCAAAGACACGAGGAGTAAGTGAACACCTATGAGTGTCTCCCCCTTTTTTGAGTGTCAAAAAAAAAAAAATTCCTTGTCAGGAAAAATGATAGAGAGAGGAATTTTCTCACCAAGAACAGAAGATGGCATACGATTGACCAGGTAGCAAGCGGTAAGAACAACATCCCCCCAGAAAGAAATAGGAGCACAACTCTGAATCAGTAGGGTTCGAGTAATGTCAAGAAGGTGGCGATGCTTTCTTTCTGTCATACCATTCTGCTGAGATGTGTAAGCACAAGTGGTTTGGTGAATAATGCCCTTTGATGAAAGAAACTGAGAGAGGGACCGTGTGCAGAATTCTAGAGCATTATCTGTACGAACATATTTGACACGAGATACACGAGAAAAATTCTTAATCACATCGCCTGCTTTAGATTTATTCTTTAAAAGGAAGACCCAAGATACACGAGAAAAATCATCCACTACCACTAGATAAAATATGTGTCCCTGATGATCGGGTACACGACTTGGACCCCATATATTTATGTGAAACAACTCGAACGGGGAGCAACTGCTCCGACTCTGACGACTAGGAAAGCTCGACCAATGATACTTTCCCAATTAACACGCTTCACAACGAAAGGAAGAACTGGGAGAGATCTGAGGCAAAAGATGTCACATTTTCTAGAACAGGAGATGACCAAAACGGAGATGCCAGATGTACGGAGAAGCTGGTCCGACAGAATGAGAAGAGACGCCAATATAAGAATTCCGGACCAACCGATATAGACCATTCTGCTCAGAGCCACAACCAATCACCCTGCACGTTAGTATGTCCTGAAAAATAAGAGAAGACGGGTCAAATATAGCACGACAGTGCAAATCCTTCGTAATCTGACTAATAGACAACATATTCATCGAGAACTCAGGAGCATGTAGGACATTCTGTAGATGCATAGTAGAAGATAGGTAGACCTCCCCCTGTCCAACAAGGGGGGAATGAGTACCATCTGCGATCTGTACTAAGCGGCCATGGGGAATGTCCATGTAGGACTCAAGTCTCTCTCGATCTCGGCAGAGATGATGTGTGGCACCAGAATCTATAATCCAATCAGAGATATCATGAGAAGATGTAAATGTAGTAGCACTACCTGAGGTACTAGCAGCAGCAGAGGAACTGGCAGATGCTGTAGCAGCAACATCTGAAGGTCCACCAGAAGAATCACCAGATGATTGTGGCATAATATCACGTAGACGTGCCACAAGTTCCTCGAAACGATTGTCTGCAGTAGATGCCAATTGGGGCTGAGAATGCTCTGCTACACATGCCGATGCTGGGAACCCATGCTTAGAGTAGCATGTCTCCTCCGAGTGCCTGTGCGGTGACAGTATGAGCACGGCTGATGAAAGCGACCTCCCCTACCCCGAGGTCCACGTCCACGACCCGAAGACTGACCACCTCTCCCACACGATACTGCCATCGCCGATGGGAGTGGAGTAGATGAGCTGGAAGAAACTGAGATACGACTGAGCCTCCTGTAAACATCCTCCATTGGAGGAATAACTGCATCGACCAAAATCTGAGAGCGTGCGGCCTCATACTCAGGATCTAGGGCTGCAAGTAGAACAACCACCATGGTGGCATTCCGAAATGTCTTCTGCTGTTCAGGAGTCGCTGTGAGTAGAATGATACTGTATAACTTCTCAAACATCCCTCTCAGAGATGTGTACAAGGAGTGAAGAGGTCTGCCGTTCTGCTTCATCGTGAATATATCATGCTGAAGCTGTAACATCTTGGTCTCATTTCGCACTTGAGAATACGTAGCAGCTAGAATATCCCACATTGCCTTGGCAATGGGCTGATGGAGGACATCATTGGCAATATCCATCGACAGTATACCTGACAACCAGATCTTGGCATACGAATCATCAGCCTCCCACGAGGCATATATCCCTGTCTTCTCTGCTGGCTCATCCTCGGTAAGAATGTGCTTCTTACCGTTCGACTTCATGAGACTCATGAACTACATCGCCCAGAGCTCATAATTCGACCCGTCCATCTTTACTATTGGCGCAAGACCTTTGAATGCACCTATGGAGGGCATATCAACCTTCGATTCTGACATATCGCCGCTGGAGAAGAACTAGGGTTTGTAGACAAAGTGACAGATGTCTACACAGACTGCATAGGATTTGAGTGCGTATGTAGACGTTACGCACCCAAATCCATATATCTTGAGAAAGAGACGGCTACACTCAAGGTGTCAGGAGGAGCCGCCCCCGCGGTGCCGCTAGAGCAAAAGGCCGACGACGGGGCCGGCTGGCGACGGGGCTAGGACACGCCGGGGCTGGGGGCCGGCGGAATCGGGGCCGGCTTGGCGGGGGGCCGGCGGCGGTGGTGCAACAATACCAACTTCAATGGGAGCAGTTCTAGGCTGAAGAGAGGCAGTTCCTAGCTACTGGATAATTGTCTTTATGCAATAATTGGTTGCTGCAACAAGAGGGGAGCAACAACGGAGGGGCTTGGTTGCTGCAGTAGCTCCATCTGAACATGGAAGTGAAAGGGGAGCTGAGCTCCTTCGGCTGGAAAGGAAGAGACTTTTGGGTGAAAGAGAGAGAAAATGAGATGGGAATGCGGAGAAGCTTCATTGTTATATAACTAAAGAGAGAAGAGTTTGTTTTGATGCCAAATGGAGAGGAAGATAAAGCCAAGTGGCTGAGACAAAAGAGAAAAAAACCAAACGACTGCACTGTGCACTGTATGTGCAGTCAGTAATAAAAAAAATAAATTTTAATTTTTTTAATATCATTTTTTTGCAGGCTGGCTAAAGTGGAGAGGAGCCTCCGCTGTTCTTTGTGATAAGAAAATTCCTTTAAAATATAAAGGAAAGTTTTACAAAGCAGCCGTGAGACCTGCTATGCTTTATGGTTCTGAATGTTGGCCTGTGAACCATAGACATGTGCAGAGAATGGCTGTAGCAGAAATGAAAATGCTAAGATGGATGTGTGGACATACACGTAAAGATCGGATTCGGAATGATGCAATTAGAAAGAAAGTTGGTGTAGCTCCGATCGAGGATAAGATGCGAGAAAACCGCTTAAGATGGTTTGGTCATTTGCAAAGAAGGTCAACTGATGCACCGGTTAGGAGATGCGAGTGTTGGGATGTTGAGCCGGCTAAGAGAGGGTGAGGACGACCCAAGAAGTGTTGGAAAGAGACTATACGAAGGGATCTTAGCTTTTTGGATATAAGTCCGAGATTGACCCAAGATAGATCTGAATGGAGGCGAAGAATCCATGTAGTCGACCCTACTTAATTGTGGGAAAAGGCTTTGTTGTTGTTGTTGCATTTTTTTGGAAAACAAAGTCGTCCGAATTCATGTCTCGAGTCTCCAATTTGGGTGTACAATGGCTTGTTTTGGTCGTCTATGAATGACGCTCAAAATGAGTATAATATTCATATATTTTGGGATTGAGTATGAATACCCGAAATTCTTGAGATACAGTCTCGATTTGTGGCTAATTTCGTTTGATTTTAAAATATCAAACGACCTTCGATTGATGAACGATCGATTCCGTTGATCTTATTTCGTCGAATCGTATTTTTAGGTGGTCTCGGTTTGTTTTTCGGTTTTTGATTTTGCATCGTGACTTTTTGATGGCACACTTTACGATGCGATCGAATTTTGGTCGATTGCAACCGAACGAATTTTGATTTGCGACTTATAGGTCGATCTAGGTTATTTGACGTTGATTTATACTTTTATCGAATTAAATGGACTCTAATCGAGTCGGGTTTGGGTTTATTTGGATCCGAATGTTACAAGACGAAACTACATGCTTGATCTGTCCCTTCTTGGAACTTGTTGGGGGTGCCAATTCTATATGAATATCTTGCATTGGATGGAATTGGTGGTGCAAAAGGTTCTGATGTAACCTAAAAGGATTAGGCATTCTTGTTTGTAGCTGAATTGAAGGGCAGATATGTGCTGTCAGTGTTGCTTCAGAATGAGCACATTGATACAGTCTTGGTCATATCTTGTGTCTGCGCTCCTGCGGATCCATCACAGAGGTTGGCTTTATGGATAGAGCTGCGTGATGTCAGAGAAAGATTTGTGGTAGAGACTAGGCTAGTCGAGAGGGGCGGGATTTCTATGTTACATTTTGATCTGCAACTGGAGCTTGTTGATGCCATTGGTACACGTTACACTCGACGTAACTCTGGGTTTCGATCGAGGATCAACCGCTTCTTAGCATTGATCGAGTTACTTGAGGCTTCCCCCTTGTCATAGGTCTCCTCCTGATGCATTTTAGGTCGAACCACAATTCGCTGATCTAGGAATTCAAGGAGGGATTCATGCCCAGATTTTTTTAAATTTGAGAGATTGTCATTGCTTGAAGACCATTTCAGGGATCTAGTGGTGCTCGGGTTCCATCGCTGTGTGGTTTGGTCAGAAGTTGACCTCTCCGTTTAGTTAGCTTTGCACCTACAAGAGAGAAATTTGGTAGATGCGAAGAAGTCATTCAACCGCGTAGGTTGAAGTATCTAGGTTGGACATGGTGGAGGGTGATAGGGATTTGATATAGGAGATGAATGTGAGGGTGACATACAACAACAACAAAGCCTTTTCCCACAATTAAGTAGGGTTGGCTACATGGATTCTTCACCTCCATTCAGATCTATCTTGGGTCAATCCCGAGCTTATATCCACAAAACAAAGATCCCTTCGTATGGTCTCTTTCCAACACTTCTTGGGCCGTCCCCGCCCTCTCTTAGCCGGCTCAACATCCCAACACTCACATCTCCTAACTGGTGCATCAACTGATCTTCTTTGCAAATGACCAAATCATCTTAAGCGGTTTTCTCGCATCTTATCCTCGATCGGAGCAACACCAACTTTCTTTCTGATTGCATCATTCCGAATCCGATCTTTACGTGTGTGTCCACACATCCACCTTAGCATTTTCATTTCTGCTACAGCCATTCTCTGCACATTTCTATGGTTCACAGGCCAACATTCAGATCCATAGAGCATAGCAGGTCTCACGACTGCTTTGTAAAACTTTCCTTTAATTTTTAAAGGAATTTTCTTATCACAGAGAACAGCAGAGGCTCATCTCCACTTTAGCCAGCCTGCATTTATTCTATAAGTAACATCTCCATCAATTTCCCCATCATGTTGCAAAATAGATCTCAGATATCTAAAAGAATCTCTCTTCTGAATGTTATCATCACCAATCTTCACCTCAATTCCTTCACCATTGCTTCTATCAAAGGTGCACTCCATATATTCTGTCTTAGCCCTACTTATACGAAATCCTTTACTCTCCAACTCATGTCTCCAGACCTCGAGCTTCTCATTTACTCCATCTCTAGTCTCGTCAATCAACACAATATGATCAGCAAATAACATACACCAAGGTAACTCATCCTGAATGTGACTTGTCAACTCGTCCATAATCAAAGTAAAAAGAAATGGACTCAAAGCTGAACCTTGATGTAAACCAATGTTGATGTCAAAATAGCCAGTCTTCCCAGACGGTGTCCTTACACAAGATAAAGCCCTATCATACATGTCCTTTATGAGGTTAATGTATAGGACATGCACTTGTCTCTTCTCCAAAACTCTCCACAATATCTCTCGTGGGACAGAATCATAAGCCTTCTCCAAATCAATAAAGATCATATGGAGGTTCTTCCTTTTAGCTCTGTAAATCTCCATTATTCTCCTCAACAAATGGATGGCTTCAATAGTTGAGCGACCTGGCATGAATCCGAATTGGTTTTCTTTGACATTGGAAACTTGTCTCAACCTTCTCTCGATCACGTTCCCAAATTTTCATAGTGTGACTTATCAGCTTGATACTTCTATAATTTGAACAATTTTAAATATCTCCTTTATTTTTATAAAGAGGCACCACGATACTCCTCCTCCAATCTTCAGGCATTTTCTTACTTCGCCAAATAACATTGAATAGATTCGTAAGCCACGTCAAACCGTGCTCACCTAAAACTTTCCATACTTCTACAAGGATGTCATCCGGTCCTACACCTTTCCCAGGTCTCATAGCCTTCAAAGCCTCCTCTACTTCCATTCTTTGAATCCGTCTATAGCTTGCACGATTCAAGTAACTTTCACTACTAGCTAGATCACCCAAAGTGATCTCTCTACTTCCTTCCTCAATAAAAAGTTTATGGAAGTACTGCTCCCATCTAGTCTCTATATCCTTCTGAGTAACAAGCACGTGACCTTCCTCGTCCTTAATGCATCTCACTTGAGAAATGTCTTTGGTCTTTCTTTCTCTTGCTTTGGCCAACCTGAATATATCCTTCTGGCCCTCCTTAGAGTCGAGATTTTTATACAAAACTTCATATGCTTTCGACTTAGCTTCGCTTACAACCTCCTTTGCTTCCTTCTTTGCTATTTTGTAGTTTGTGACAGTTTCCTCTATTCTATCCTTAGACATAGCTTTAAAGCATGCTCTTTTAATTTTTAGCTTCTCTTGCACCCCTTCACTCCACGACCAAGCCTCCTTTTGACCTGGGACTCCTCCCTTTAACTCGCCTAGCATCTCTTTGGCTACCTTTCGGATACAAGATGCTACTGCCTCCCACATCTCGTTTGCACTTCCACTACAATCCCAAGATAAGTCTTCTAAAACCTTCTCCCTGAAGCTCGATTGCTTCAGTGGAAGATTCCACCAAGTTCTAGTGATCTTAGGAACCCTCCTTTTCTTTACCATACCTTTTGTTTGTACATCCAAGACTAACAAACGATGTTGGGTTGTCAAACTCTCTCCTGGGATTACTTTACAGTCTTTACAACACAACCGATCTCTTCTCCTCAATGTAAAGTAATGTATCTGTGTTCTCGTTGGCCCACTCTTATGAGTAATTAAATGCTCCTCCCTCTTCTTGAAGAGAGTGTTTGTTATGAAAAGGTCATATGCCGTTACAAAATCCCGGATGACTTTTCCCTCTTCATTTCTATCCCCAAAACCATGTCCACCATGAACACTATCATACCCTGAAGAATCTTTTCCCACATGTCCATTAAGATCTCCACCTATGCAAATCATCTCTCTTTGTGGGATTCCTTGTAAAATCTTATCTAGATCCTCCCAAAAAGCTTGTTTAGTCCTTTCATCTAAACCGATTTGCGGTGCATAAACTGAGATTATATTCAGAATTTCTTCTTCAAGCACCAATTTTAGCAAAATAATCCGATCCCTGAATCTTTGCACCTCAACCAGACAATCCTTCAAATCCTTATGAACAACCACTCCAACACCGTTTCTACCCTTATCTTTACCTGAATACCAAAGTTTAAAGCCTGTCTTCTCGATCTTCCTTGCTTTCTCTCCAACCCATTTAGTCTCTTGAAGGCATAGTATATGGATCTTTCTTCTTTCCATCGTATCCACTATCTCCATCAATTTTCCAGTCAAAGTGCCAATATTCCAACTACCAATCCGCAACTTCCGTTGCAATCTCTTTTGGACTAGCTTCTTTACTCGCATGCGTCCATTATGCAAGAACCCTTGTAAATTTTGGACTGCATCCGGGCGGTGATGCAGCGGAACTAGCTTAATTACCCGCATGCGTTTCTCATGCGAGAACCCTTGCAAATTTTGAACTACATCCATGCTGCGATGTAGGGGCCCTTGCCAATTTTTCATTGCATTCGGGCGATGCAACGCGTCGCAAGTAGGGAACGCCCCAACGAAATCTGTATGTTTGCTTAAATCCATGTTGAAAAGATCCGACTGTCATGAGGCAACATCCTAAATAATATATATATATATTTTTAAAAATATTATTTAGGAAGTTGTCTCCGACTATTTTACGCTGGTTGTCGGCTACCTAATGCAAACCTCCTCATTTACCTGGGCTTGGGACCGGCCATGGTTGAGTTGAATGTGAGGGTGACATATTTCAACATAATCTTTGAAGAGGATAAGAAACATTTGACTGAGTAGAAGCAAAGATCTAAGCAGTAATGGATCAATGAGGGGGATGCCGATTCTAAAATTTTCCACTTGGTTGCAAGTGGGAGGCGATGACACAATATGCTTTGTGCAGTGGTAGTGAATGAGAGGCAAATGGAGGCGGTCTGGAGATGGTTAGGGAGCTAGCATCGTACTTTTATTGTTTCTACAGTAGAGATGAGAGAAAGCCTTAGAGATGGATGAGCACCAGGTCCTCGTTTATTTCAGGGTATCATGCCGACCAGTAGGGGTGAGGATTTACCATTGATGAAGTCAAATCGATGGTTTGGAGCTTAAATGCTTATGACGTACCGAGCGTAGATGAGTTTCCCGAACTTTTTTTTACCTTGAGTTCTGCAATTTAGTGGGTTTTGATGTGATGATTGTTTTGGTGGATTTTACAGAAGACAATGCAAGATTTGACAGGATCGACATGGCACTCCTTTTTCTTACAAAAAAGAGGTGCTCGAATGTGTGGAGGACTTCCGACCGATTTCTCCATTCAACGCCATCTATCTTGTGGTTGCTAAGGTTCTGGCCAACAGACTTAGTGAGGTCCTGGATGAGATCATCTCTCCTGTCCAATCTGCTTTCATTCCCGAGAGGCAGCTTGTGGACACCTTGGCTTTGGCAATTGAAATCACAGTAGATTGGAAAAGACGACGTTCTGAATTTTTAGTGGCCTTCTTTTAAAGGTTGATTTTTCTAAGGCGTTTGATATCATAGATTAGTGTTTCCTATGGTCTGCTATGGCAAGACGCGGATTTTCGGACCTTTGGATTGAAGAGATATATTACGACGATGTCATATTCAGCGCTTGTGAACAAGCGACTCAAGGGTGGTTTTTTCAGATGTAACATGGGTTAGGCGGTGCTTAGCCCCTATGTTATTTGTTTTGGCAGCTGATGTGTGGGCTTGTATAGTGGCATAAGTGATCCGTAATAATGTCACTGCAGGATATTCGCTTAGGGATATCTCCATTGCATTACTACCGTAAACATATGATACTATTTTGTTTATTGAAGGTGGGAAGGAGGAAGCTTTGGGCATGACCACAGTTATTGAGATGTTTAGCATGCTCTTTAGTTTTAAGCTTAACATAAGCACACCAATGGTTATCCCTTTTGGTCGTTCAGACGCGGATGCTCTAGTGTGTTGTGTGGAGTTGGGTACAATTTGTGGCATCTTCCCTATCTGCTACCAGGAGCTATCTTTAAATTGTAGGAGTCTTCAGGTTGCAGACTGGCTCCCTATCATTGAGAATATGAAGAGAAAATTATCTGAGTAGAATGCCTCCTCGCTATCTCGTGGAGGTTGCTTGGTGCTTGTCAAGGCAGTCCTTGCTGCTATTCTGGTTTTCTTTGTCATATAGACTTCTTCCTATTGGAGTTCGTCATCGCTTTGAGCTGATTATACAAAACTTTTCTGGAGTAAATCTCAGGACATGTCATGTATTCATTTGGTAGATTGGGAAACAATCACGCTTTCCAAAGGGGAGGGAGGCCTTGGGGTCTATCGCTTGGAGGCTATGAACAAAGCACTAATTCTGAAGTGGATTGCTGGGATTTGGGGAGACAATGGGGGACTTTATTGCAGGCTCATTCATGGAACCTATGGCATTCAACCCAATACAATTTGGGGTACCATGCTTCTTTTTTCACATATGCTTTTTTGAAGGGCATCTGCTCGATGTTGCAGTTTCCTGGCCCGTTCCGATCGATTCTTAGTGTGGTTGCTCTTTTGCATAATGGACATATATTTGGACTGATGTACGAACACTGGCACTTGTTTTTGGTTAATGTTTGCATTGTTCTTTGCTTGTCGTGCTCTCATGACGGAGTGCTAGGTGGGTGGCACCTGGGTACCAACCTCCCTTCCTGATTTTTTTGATTAGTGACTGGAGGATTTCACGGAGAACGCCTGCAAAATGAGAAAGAAAGAGACTGACTCTGCCCTATAATATCTACGAGGTCTCATCATTTGTTGTCTTTTCAAAACTACTAGTGAAGTTCTTTTATATAGTTTTGATTTGAGGTTCAGAAGCATAGACCCAGGGAGTCTCAGCTCATCCAGTCGAAGACGAAGGAGTCTACTTCTATCTTTGAGCTCTTTCCCTCGATATCAACTCCTACCTTCGGTTATAGGAAGATCTCTCAACTCAATACCACTTAGATTGCCCTTTTTCACATTAGCTGGGACCTCCAATAATGAAAAGACATATGAATGATAAGTCCGCATATATCTCGGGGTCCGAAGGAGCTTTAGTAGCTACAAGGGAAAGTACGGGGCTCACTGATGGCGGAGGACCAAAGCGAATCATCTGAAATCGAATCGAGAAGATTGCCGCGGTGAGGGTATACGGAGCGGAGAGTTTGGTAGGGCATCACAGCGGACAACGCGATAAATAAATGGAATTGAAGGCTAGGGGAGGCAGGGACTAGAAGAGGGAAGGGAGTCTGGTTACACGCTTCCATCCCCTAGGACAAGATAGGAAGCAAGGGTGCAAGGGGTGTGATCATGGTTCCAGGTGATGAATGGAAGGGCCCCTAAATCCCCAGGGACTGAGATCGAGGTCTTTCTCTCGCTCCGTAAACAATGCTCAAACCCTGATTTTATATAGTGAAAGCCTCTCCTGCATCAATTTCTACCTTCTCATCCCCCGAACCCTAATTTGATTAGCGACTGAATTTTATGGAGTTTTAAGAGATTCTCATCTTTTTTGATGTTCCTAGGCAGGTCGACTAGGTTTGGAGAGATCAATTTCTCAGTGAGACAGGATTATAAATGCATTGATAGACCTCCTGACATGATACATGGGAATTTTGTTTAAGATTGCAGATTTATTGTTGACTTGATGATGCCTTCTCGTGGCAGAGTTTTCCTTTGGTATATGCGTATAGGGCATATCATGAAGAGAGACGGTTAATTTATAATCTTCGTGGGTGGCAACAACTGATGCCTACTTTGTGACAATGTGGTGAAGTTCTTTGACCACCTGTTTTTTGCTTGCGAGAAGATAAGGAATTGGAGATCGGATGAGTTGAAACGAGCAATCTTGAGATGTTTTGGGACTCGGTTTTCTTTGCAAGTATTCGGGCCAGTAGAGAAACACTCCACCCCATTGCGCCCGAAATGGTGTTACCAAGGTTGTAAAAGTCGTCCGACTGGCCCGACTAGTAGGTCCGACTAGCCTAGTCAGTGGGGTGGTCGACCGAGTATCGACTAATTCCGACTAGGTACACTAGTCGACCAATTTTTTGCTTGGAGATACCATATTCTTATATGTTTTGCTTTTTCTATAAGCAAGCTTATTATAATGTGCTCAGTGTTTTATTTAAATTCAATCACTTTTTTTATTTTATTATGATAGTATAAAAATATACAAATCTATGTAAACTTATGTATAAAAATGAGTTATATATTTAAAATAATCATAAAATTCAAAGCCGATTAAAATCTGACTAAATCCGATTAGTCGTCCGACTGCCGATTAATCCTTAGTCAGTAACCCAATCGACCGAGTACCGACTACCGACTTTTGCAACCTTGGGTGTTACTGACTATTTCTATGTTGAGATTGTAATCTATCATGCCAGAACTCTCCTTGAGTCATGGCTCCTGTAAGGTAACTTTGGTATTCTTTTAATAGTTTAATATGGTAGAAGTTTATTTTATGTTCTTGTATCTTTTATCTATTGTTCTTTTCGTTTGTCTACCGTATGTAATTTTCCCATAGGCCTCTCCCTATATAAGAGAGTCTAGGGCTTAAGGAATAAACACAACTCTTATTTTTCCCAACATGGTATCATAGCGGCAGTCCTAGACCGGAGCTCTCGTACCGAATCCTAAACCTAGCCCTCCACCTTTAAGCCCCGCACGCCGCCCTCCACGTGCGCCACCCTCCACACATGCAATCCCCTTCACGCGCGACACCCTCTTCCACGCGCCGCCCTTCTCCGTGATCTAGGCTTCGGTCGTGGTCTCAGCCTAATGAAGTCAATGGGTAAGAAACATATTCTTACCTAGGACAAACCAGCGGAGAAACAAGGTTGTATGCCTCATGGGAGGCTGATGATGCATATGCTCAGGTCTGGTTATCTAGTACTCTGATTCCAGACATTGCTAATGATTTCTTGCACCAATCCACTGCCAAAGCCATGTGGGATATTTTTGCTGCCACGTATTCCCAAGCCAAGAATGAGACGAAAATCCTGCAGCTCCAGCATGGCATCTTCACGATAAAGCATAATGGTCGACCCCTACATGCTCACTACACTGCATTGTGGGGAATGTTTGAGAGGTTTCATAGCTTCATGTCTCTCACAGCTACTCCAGAGAAGTTGAAGACATATCGAAATGTCACGATGGTGGGAGTTTTTCTAGCCTCTCTTGACTCACAGTATAAGGCTGCTTCATCTCAGATTCTGGTTGATGCTACTATCCCTCCAATGGAGGAGGCTTTTCAGAGATTGAGCCGAATCAACGTCTCGACCCCTACTACTGTGCCCAATTCTTCTGCTATGGCTGCCTCTCGCGGAAGAGGCAATCCATCTTAGTTTCGTAGATGAGGACCGCGTGGTAGGGGTGGCCTTGGTTGTGGATCACAATGTGCTTACTGTCTTCGGACTGGTCATACAGAAGATACATGCTACTCCAAGCATGGTTTCCCAGCATCTGCCCGTGCAACTGAACAGATTCAGCATCATGGCGCTACACATGCATTTGATCCACGATATAATGAACTTGTGTCTCGATTGCGAGATATCATGCCTCCAACCAGCACTCCTTCACCTGTTTTAGAGAGCAGCTTGGACGTTACTGCTACTGCAGAAGCTAGTACCTCAGGTAGTGCTCATACTTGTACTTTCTACCAGGGTTCAGGTACCTCAGAATGGATTGTAGATTCAGGTGCCACACATCATTTGTGTGGAGATAGACACCACCAACTCACATCCTACAAGCAAGTTTCCCCAGGAAGGACATTCGTCATAGCAGATGGGACTCATTCTCCCATCACAGGACATTGACATATCGCCTTAACACCTTCTATGCAGTTGCAGAATGTGCTTCACGCTCCTAATTTATCAACGAATTTACTTTCAATTAGTCAGATTACTAAGGATTTACATTGTCGAGCGATATTTGACCCATCATCTCTTGTGTTTCAGGACATTCTCATGGGCAACGTGATTGGACATGTCCGTGAACAAATCGGGCTGTATCGACTGGTCCATACACCTTACGTTGGAGCATCATCTCATTCCACTGGACCTATCTCTCCTTATCTATGGCATCTACGCTTTGGTCATCTTCCGTTTCAGAAACTGCGTCAAGTCCTTCCCCAAATCTCACCCCGCTCGCCGTTCAATTGTGAAGCTTGTCAGTTAGGGAAGCATCATTGGTCCATCTTTCCTAGTCGTCAGAGTTGGAGCAGTAGCTCTCCATTTGAGTTTTTTCATATTGATATTTGGGGTCCAAGTCGTGTTCCCGATCATCAGGGACACATGTTTAATGTAGTTTATGTGGATGATTTTAGTCGTTTGTCGTGAGTCTTCCTATTAAAGAATAAATCTGAAGCGGGCAACACTATTATGGATTTTATTAAAGAAGTGCAGAATGTTTTTTCTGTTTCCGTCAAAATTGTGCGAACTGATAATGCCCTTGAATTCTGTACTCGAACATTATCTCAATTTCTTTCATCCCATGGCATTCTTCATCAAACGTCTTGTGCATACACGCCCCCAACAGAATGGTTTCGCGGAAACAAAACACCGCCATCTTCTTGGTGTCACTCGTACGCTTCTTATCCAGAGTTGTGTCCCACATTTGTTCTGGTGCGATGCGGTTCTCATTGCATGTTATCTCATTAACCGCATGCCCTCATCTGTGTTGGGGGAGAAGATACCTTTCTCCCTTGTCTTTCCTTACGAGGAGTTATTCTTTCTTACTCCTCGTGTCTTTGGGTCTGTGGCATTCGTTCATCAGTTGTCTCCAGGGATAGACAAGCTCTCTCCTAGGGCTGTCAAATGCATTTTTGTCGGGTATTCCAGGACGCAAAAGGGGTATCGTTGGTATGATCCGTTACGTCGAAGATATTGCATCAGTGCAGATGTCACGTTTTTTGAGTCTGTCTTGTTTTTCTCTTCTACAGGTAACAGGTTGGTGCCATCAAACATAAATGATGAGATCTATATTCCTCCTCCTCCACCCTTGTATGCACCACATCAAGCTCCTACACCTTCACCACCATCCCCATCACCGCCACCATCTCCACCACCTCTACCACCTCTACCACCTTCCATATCTTTGGTTCCTCCTCTACCACACCACTACAGTCGACGGCCAGCCCCTGCTCATGATCATGGTCAATCATCAAGCATGCCCCAGGTTTGTTATGATAACATTAATTCTAATGATGGGACTGATGGTATTTCTCAACAGGAGCAGGTAGGGGATGACACAGATGGTGGTACAACTGACGCATAACTTGATTTGCCGATTGCACTGAGAAAGCAGAAGAGGTCATGTGCTTCATGTCCGATTGCCTCTCATGTTACCTTTGAGCGTCTGACTGGAGATTTCAGGAGGTTTATAGTTGCTTTATCTGCTGTGAACATTCCACGGACTCACCAGGAGGCATTAGCTGATAGTAGATGTCATCTGGCTATGGAGGAAGAGATGGCCACCCTTCAGTCGAGAGGTACTTGGAGCCTTGTTACAGCTCCTACTGGGGCATCTATTGTGAGTTGCAAGTGGGTTTTTCAGTGAAACAAAATGCAGATGGCAGTATTGATAGGTACAAGACTCGACTGGTTGCTTGGGGCTTTACTCAGACGTACAGGGTAGATTATCTTGACACGTTTTCTCCTGTTGCTCATCATTCTATCTTACAGATTCTTTTATCTGTTGTTGTGATTCGAGATTGGCCCTTGTTTCAATTAGATGTCAAAAATGCCTTTTTTATATGTGATCTTCAGGAGGAAGTTTACATGCAGCAGCCACCTGGGTTTATTGCTGAGGGGGATTGTGTATAGGTATGCAGGCTTCATAAGGCAATCTATGGCCTAATGCAGAGCCCGAGAGCTTGGTTCTAGAAGCTCTCAGATTTGTTTGAGAAGCAAGGGTTCAAAAGGTCAAATGCAGACCATTATCTCTTTGTACAGAGGACATCCAGAGGTACGACTGTCATTATGTTGTATGTTGATGATATACTCATTACAGGAGATGATATGCATGGAATAAAAAGAGCAAAAGAATTCTTGGGCCGTGAATTTGTTACCAAGGATCTAGGAATACTTAGATATTTCCTGGGATTGGAGTTTGTTAGAAATGAACAAGGACTTGTGATGGCTCAGAGGAAATATGTCACTGAGTGACATAGGTATGCTTGGATGTTGACCTGCTTCTACACCCATGGATCCAAGCATGAAGATGCATGATGATGATACTGAGGAGGTTGACATGAGGACATACATGGAACTGGTTGGGAGGCTTCTTTATGTTACTATTACCAGACCAGATATTTCATTTGCAGTAAATAAAGTGAGCCATTTCATGGAGCAGCCTCGTCATGTACACATGGACGCTATACATATGATACTAAGGTATCTTAAGTCATCTCCAGGTGCAGGATTGATGTTTAGGAAGGAGGGCACTATTACTATCTCAGCATGCGCAGATGCAGACTATGCAGGGTGACCACAATATAGGAAGTCTACATCAGGCTTTGCTATATTTGTTGGGGAGTCACTTGTCTCATGTAAGAGTAAGAAGCAAACAATAGTTGCGAGATCCATTGCCGAATCGGAGTATAGAGCTATGACCCAAGCATGTGCAGAAGTGATGTGGGTTCGTGCAGTTCTGACAGATCTACATATAGATGTTCCTCTTCCCATGTCACTAAAATATGACAATTAGGCTACATTATTCCATTACAAATAACCCTGCATTTCACGAGAGGACAAATCACATTGAGGTTGATTACCATTATATCCGTGCTATGATCTAGAAAGGCTTCATTTCTACAACCCATGTCAGCTCAGGAGACTAAACGACAACCATTCTTACCAAAGCTTTACTACGAGGTTCCTTCCATAAGTGCTTATCCAAGATGAGCATGATGGATATCTATGCTCCATCTTGAGGGGGAGTATAGAAGTTTATTTTATGTTCTTGTATCTTTTATCTATTATTCTTTTTATTTGTCTACCGTATGTACTTTGCCCATAGGCCTCTCCCTATATAAGAGAGTCTAGGGCTCAAGGAATAAACACAACTCTTATTTTTCACATCAAATATATTTGGGATGGAGCGTTTACGTGTTTCTCCATTTTTGCCTAAAAAGGACCTATAAATGTAAGAAAAAACGTGCAAAAAACCAGCCAACAGAAAAAGTAATGGTTATGAAAGAGAGGAAACGATGTCCAAAAAAATGTCATGGAGCTTTTTTATATTAGTAAATATAAAAAAGGAGAGAATGCAGAACTCATCCATTTTTTTATAAGAGGCTTTCCTATAAGGTCATTGTTTAAGAGATTCCTAAATTCATGTGTTTGACTCAAAGTCTTAATGTGGACCGTGCATGTCAAAGACCCATGGAACATGCTCAATACGTTGAGATCTCTAAGGACTCCCCGGTAGATATTCTAGTCTATGCGTTAGTTTATGGGAGATGCCCAGTTGGGGCTCTCATGAGTGAGATCCATTTCATAAATTTCATGAGGAATCACTATTCAGATCTTCATATGATGACGACGATCATAGAGGTCTCCAGTGGAGATTCTCGGCATCATTGAGTTGGACCGTCTGTTCACTGGAGTCTGGATAAGAAGGCACCTCTGCAACATCATAGGCGTTCTCATAGGCACTATTGATTAGTTGAGGAGGATAGGCAATATCACTTGGATGGATGATTCCAGTGACCACGGCGAATGCACTGTGGGTACTGAGGAGTAGTAGTATCGTGTCCATGACCATGACCCAAGTCACGTCCATCGCCTAAGTCACGTCCACGACCGTAGCCAAAATCATGGCCTCCACCTCCTCGAAAGCTCTGTCGACCTCGTCTCCCATATGATGCTAGGCGAGCAGAATTCTCTGAGAGGTAAAATAGAAGGCAACCCATCGGATGTCTCTAGTTTATAAGGATGACCAAATATAGTCTTGATCGATGGTAGAGTATCAGACATCAGAAACTTCTTCATTGCTTGATATCTAGGATGCAGTCCAAAGAGAAAGAGATATACATGCGAGTCAGATCACTCATGTACCTATTTGGTACAAGTAGGCTAAAAAATCGCAAGCTCATCAAGGCCAAACTTAGTGGCCTTTTGGGAGTAGGTCTATTCCATATTATGCCACCTCTCCTTGGCTGTGTCTTTGTAGAGGAGATTCACAATAATGTGCGGTTCGATGCTGTTGGTCATCCAAGTGATGACCCCATAGTTGTTGTTGAGCTATGTGTCGTAGTCTTTATCCATCTCTTCTGGAGGATCTTTCATCAGAATGTAGATTTTTTGCCGACCACCGATGAACACATTGAAAGAACGAGACTATAGCACGGAGTTTTCTGTGTCCTTAAGTTCAATGGAAGTGTCTTGTACCATCACAACAATGTAGTGTACAAGAGCTTTGTCTCGATGATGAATATCTGATTCATCATCTTTATTTTCGCTTATTATCCCTCTATCTTAAACTAATCAATTGACTTAACAATTAAATGACTTGATTTAGCAGTTAACACCTTGTAAATAAATAAGGTTAATTAGTGTATATAAATAAATACATATCATTTGTTTTTAAGTGCCTTTTTATTTTTTGTGTTTATTATTATTAAAAATCTCCTAAAACTTAGTTTAATATTGTATATAATGTATTGTACATTATTCATTATAGAAAATTACCAAAAAAATAACAAAGAAATATTTTATTTCATTAAAAACACTTACTAACATATTAACTATTCATATATGATCTAATTTGACTTGGAGTTTTAAAAGAAAGTTGTAGATCTTGAAAAGATACACAGCTTTCATGTAGAACACTTTTTATTTTGATTTCATTTACTATTTTATTTTCATTTTATAAGATTTTATTTATTTCTTGATTTTCTGATTGGGCTACGTGGTCCAATCCTGGGCATCCACATATCTGCTTATTTAATAAGCCCCGCTCTTTTGTGGGTCAAGTTCAATCAAAGCCGCCCTCATCTGCGCCGCTTCATCTTTTGATCAAGCTACTCTGATCAACCTCTACGAGCCTTCTTCTCCACCTTCTGATCATAAGATCAGACGGTCTCTGGTTGTCGTCCACCTCAGGCGATTGTCCTCCCAAAGGATGTGTTTGTTTGCCATCGTTCTTTCAACAAATTCTCGCAGCCAACACTAGATTCTTCCATTCTATGGCCTCAAGCCGGCGGAGAAGAAATCGTCTACATGAGATCGAGGTGGGGGCAGGGTAGAGTCACGGGGGAGGCGGTGCTTGGGAGCTCCCTGCAGGGGTCCTTTGTAGAGGTGACTTTTTCTGAGGAAAAGAGGGAGCGACTGGGGTTGGTTGGGGAGAGGAGTGGAAACTTTGTCTGGCATGCGTGCAGAGAGCCTATTGACTCCCTTCTCGGAGGAGGAGACGAATAAAGCTATTTGGGGTTTGAATGTAGACGGGGCTCCTGGCCCGGATCGATTCCCTGTGCTGTTTTGCCAGAAGGTCTGGGAACTCCTGAAGGAGGAATTAATGGAAATGCTTAATGAATTCAAGGAGGGGAATATAGGATTTGAGAAGGTCAACCAGGCGCTGCTTTTCCTGCTGCCTATGAAAGATACCCCCGTGAGGGTGGAGGACTTCAGACCTATAGCTCTGTCCAATGCTATCTACCTTATTGTGGCTAAGATCCCGGCGAACCGGCTCAAAGGTGTTCTAGACTCAGTGGTGCTACAGGGCCAGTCAACATTTATACATGGGAGGCAGATGCCAGACGGCTTAGTGATGGCCTCAGAGATCTATCTAGACTGGAAGCAGACAAAGACGAGAGGGCCCTGTGGAAGATAGACTATGCTAAGGCTTATGAATGCGTTGACTGGAGATTCCTGTGGGTGTCTTTGAGGAGAAGAGGCTTCCCTGAAGCTTGGATGGACTGGGTAAAGAGGTGTGTCACCACCTCCTCCTACTCTATCCTGGTGAACGACAAACCTGGGGGGGGGTACTTCCAGCACAGCGTGGGGTGAGGCAGGGTTGTCCCTTGAGCGTTCTTATGGCTCCCATGCTTTTTGTTCTTATGGAAGATGCCCTGGGCGTTCTATTCAGGCAAGCAATTGAGGCAGGACGGTGTGAGGGGTTCCGCAAGGCTGACATATCTGTCCCTCTGCTTCCGTATGCAGATGACACAATCCTCTTTCTTGGGGGCACCGAGGATCAAGATGCTAATGCGGTACGACTGGTTGAAATTTTCGGCAGTCTTTTTGGTTTGGAAATTAACAAGCGTAATTCAACGATCATCACTTTTGGGATGAGTGAAGTGGAGAGGACCAGAGTGGCGTGGTTGACTGACTGCCCCTGGGCGACCTCCCTATCTCCTACTTGGGGCTGCCATTGGTAGCAAGGAAACTGAAGAAGGCATACTGGGATGCTGTGGTACAAAGAATGGAGCTGAGGTTAGCAGGGTGGAAGGCGGCCACCCTATCCAGAAGGGGACAATTGATTCTGCTAAAACATGTACTCTCGACCATACCTATCCTCTTCTACTCCACTAGACTGATGCCAGTGGGAGTCAGGAAGAAGATTGGGACTTTGATGAGGCGATTCTTCTGGTCGGACGGGAAGCAGCAGGGACCTGGGATGCACCTGATCAGCTGGGAGGATGTTACGAAGGGACAAAAGGACGGTGGCCTTGGGGTTCGCAATGTGGAGTGCATGAACAAGGTGATAATTGCCAAGTGGGTAGTTCGTATTTGGGGCCCGTCGACCTTGCTGGCAACTAGACTCGTGAGGAAGATATATGGGGTTAAGACAGAACTTGTGGCGGGAAGAACTCGCTTTGAGTCGCCGCTCTGGGCGGGTATTCGTGTTGTCCTGCCGTTGATAACCCCTAGCCTACGACCAAAGGTGGCCAACAACCACTTTTCAATTTCTGGCGCGACGGCTGGACTAGGGAGAGTACTCTATAGGACATATTCTCGAGGTTGTATGCTCTGATGACATCGAAGGAGAGCACGCTTGCGTAGGTCGCGGATACGGGGTCGTGGACGCCGAACTTCATGGCGGATCTCTCTGATCAACACATGGAGGAGTATCTCAGGTTGCAGGATGCCATTCCACCTCTTGGGGAGTTCTCGATGGAAAGAGATCACTTTGTTTGGGAGGGCACGGAGTTCTCCGTGAAGAGAGCATATAAGGATTTGAGACGGACTACGGATGAGCGGGACGCGAAGCTTTGCCAAGACATGAGGTTAGTTTTGGCGGCGAAGATACCGTGCAGAATCAAAGTTTTTCCTATGGTGCTTGACAAGAGGCCGGTTGTGGGATAAATCAAGGAGGGGGAGGTTGTTGGACGTGGCAGACACAGTGCGACATGTGCGAGGGGATGGACGAAGATACCGAGCACTTGTTCTTCAAGTGCACGACAACTGATCAGGTCTGGAGGGCAGTTGGGATTCCTTGGTGTGCGAGTGGCGGCGCTGCATCGTTCTGGAGATCAGTTCGGGCAATTGGCGACAACTCAACTGGTGACTGCTTCAAACCTTCTGGAGTTCTATGGGCCATTTGGGCATATGGTGAAACGATCTGATCTTCAATCCGAGGTTTTACTTTGAAAACATAGCATCGCACTGTAACGCTCTTTACCATTTCTGGCTCTCACGGTAAGGTACTCTTAACTTTTGTTAATGAAATTTGCTTCGCGGTGACCCCTACGATGGGGTATTTTACCCTCTTTACAATACAAAAACCAATTCTCACAGCCACTCCACATGGCTTCAAGCTACTAGTCCAGTGGCATATTGGTCCTTGTTCATCCCTCATCCACCCAGGGCTTCCATCTCTAACCTCCTCACACGAGGTAACTGGAGATGGTTGAAACCACCACCATGCAACTGCTTTGGCCTGGACACAACCTTGTCCTCCACCTCATTCCACCTTTATTTGCCCTTTGCGTGAGTTCCTCTGAGCCATCTCCTATCTTCTGTGAGAGAACATGAGTGAGATTGAACGACGAAGGAGGTTCAACTCCGGTGTAATCCTTGGCATTTCGGCCAAGTTGCAACCGCTCATCCTTTGCTGCTGCTCGAGCTCATCACATTGCTGACAATTTGAGCGAAGACCAGAGGTTTTTAGGCCTCGATCCCATGCCCCTATTATGCCTCCGACATCCGCCTTGTTCTTCTTCATCCTCCAGGTACCTCTTCAGTCTCACCCTCTTTGATTTCTCACATTTAATCCAAGTAGCACACATAATATCTCCTTCCTTTAGTCATGTATACACCTTAAACCGACATCATTGATCTTCGCGTATCACCCGAACATCCTCTCGCCACATCCATTTTCATCTCAACTCCAATCCATACCCTCTTCCTGCAAGGAAGATGAACCAAATAGGGTTGAGTTCCATCTATTGTCGATAGTCCTCCATTTTTTACTCGAATCACCTTGAAACCACTCCCTACACTTCGGATATTCTCGATGACATTTGCATGTTATCAAATACTTTGATTGGTCGGAATTTTGAAGGGGGCCTATTCTACTGCTCCGCCTCTGATGACTCTCCACTGATGAGGAGTTCCAGCAACTTCTAGCTCTTCTCTGACTCATCCTTGTCTTCGCCAACCTTCATCTGGCTTCTTTGATCGTCGCAGACCTCAGAGGTCCATGGAAGATGAGTCATCGAGTCGTCGAGCTCCGCTATATCACCACCACTATCGGACGCAAATGTCGATGCAATGCGCCACAAATATCGTAGGATCTATTTTAATCCTATGGCTCTGATCCATCCCATTCCTGACTCCGAACCTTCGTGCATTGGAGCTATCCGAGCCTTATCCAAGGGATAGCAGTGCACCACAATGCCCAAGGCAGAGGCACTGCCCGAGTCTACATCTTACATGCCCCACGCGTGATCTCTTGGAGGATTTGCGCAGACGCCCCCGACAATTTCTTCATTTGCACCCGGTCCAAGCGTCACATGCAGCAAGTGGAGCGTCGGGTTATTTTGCAGATAAGGCTCGCCGGCTTTTGTTTTTACATTTTGACCCTTACAGGACTTGTTTGCGACATGATATGTATTTTAAATTTGTTTCTTGCAAAATAGCCCCCGAACTGTTTAATGAATATCTTGAACATCTTGAATCCAATTTATGTGATTTTGATCCCATTGGAAAGCTAATTAAATTCTCTTTCATATGGTGTAACATATTTTCTCAATTAATGCATTAATCCATAATTAATTATAGAACAATTTCCTCACTTGATTAGTGACATTTAATTTGCCTTAAAGTCTGATTAAACATCAAATTGAATAGTTAACTTAGGCAAATTCACTCTTGTTGTTTCATTCCATGTTTAAGTGATTGTTAATTAAATCTAAAATGAATCTAGTTCAATTTAATAGGGATAATGAATGAAGACTTTGATGTATCGTAGTTTTAATTGATCAATTAATTCATTACTTGTATAGGCTGTGCATCGTCATATTAATCTATTTTGTGGACCAAAAATCTAATTATTTCAGCATAACAGGAGCTTTTGTTGCGATTGACATTGTGTTTAATCAAGTATATTGTATTACTTTATGTGGCATTTGTAATTAACTAGACTGCATTATAAAAACCTTATAAAAAGAAATCATACATTCATTCTGTTGTGCATCTTGGACCTCGAAACACATTAATATTTCACTTTTCTTAGGTATTTAGGCTATAATTAAATAAACTAATATATCTTGTTCTTGTATTTGACCCTGGACTTATCCAGGTTACAAAATTAAGCCTTGATCTCTTCGCAAGAGTTATCTTTATCAAGGTTCTGGTGAACTGCTAATCGGCCCTATTACAACGAATACATCTTAATTAAGCCGTTTATCGATTCATCACTCGGTCGGAAGAGATGCCATCATGGTCAAGTAGAAGAAGTCAAGAGTTTATTTGCACATCCTTAGTCGACCATAAAGCAGGATCCCTGCCCTAGATGTCGAAAATCTGGCACTCAAACAACCAGCGGATACCTAATCAGGGGTTCAACAAGTTTCAGTTTGTTTGGCTAGGGTCTAACGACACCCTGGTGGCCTTATGGAGTGCAACGAGGTCTTGGAGAATTGTTGGCAGAGGTCCAACGTAGCCCAGGTGGGCTGGTGGTGGGCCGGTGGGGGCTGGCAAAGCCCTGTAGTGAAGTTTAGGTGGGTTGGCTGTGCCTTAGGTGGGCGAGGCGGAGGTCCAATAAAGCCAAGGTGTGCTGTCGGCACTCTAGGTGAGCGAGGCCGAGGTCCGAAAAAGCCTAGAAGGGCTGGTGGTGGCCTGGACCAGGCCTCGGGTGCGCTGGCGGCGGAGCCGTAGCTCTGGCGGTGCTGCTGGAGGGCTGGGGTTCTTTCCGAGACCTTATGCTGGCCCCTAAGGTGAAGAAAAAGGGCCCACGCATGGGCTGAGACGGGGAAGGAGGCAGCTTGCGGTGGTGACGGGTGTTGGGTACAAGCCCGGGTCTAGGACCGTTGCTCTAATACCATGTAGAGAAGAGAATGAATTGCTGTGCTTTATTTCATTGGTCTAAGGTTTCTCATATAGCGTGAATCTCTAGAGAGCAAAAAGAGAGAAAAAGTCCCCGAAGGGTTACATGGCTCACTAAATAATTAGAAGACAAAATAACTCTAACAAAGGTTAAAGACATTGTGTTCTAGATTACACCAAAATAGCAATTACAAATATGTCCAAAAAATAACAAGAGAATGCAAGAAAAGCCCTCGGGTTCTTAAAATCTCAAGATGCATTGTATGAGCTGCAATTCTTAGGCTGTAGCATCGAAAGCTTATACATTCACGTCTGAGATATTATAATTAAAGTAGCAGGGGTTCCTTCCATATTATTTAATAAGTAATATCTGCTGGTTGTTATTGGATGGATGTGTTATTTCTCAATGGTTTGTGCTTGCTGTTGTAGGCATTTTGGGATTACTCTGAAAAAAGGTGCTTGGGGACTACTAAGGCTGAATGGTCTGTTACGAGTGAATGGTCTCCGGATGGTTGCTACTTTTTGACAGCCACGACAGCCCCTAGACTACAGATTGATAATGGGTGGGCATCTTTTGAGCTCATTCTTTATTTTGAGTATGACCTACTTTATGAACACTAATACATTTTCCTTTTTTCTCTTTATAGAATTAAAATTTTTCATCATGATGGGTCTTTGTATATCAAGAAAATGTTCGAGAAGTTATACCAGGCCAGTTTCTCCGTTATTTTTCTTTAAATCAAACTGATAACGTCAATGTTTTGTGAAAATAAAGCCGTTTTACAGGTTGATTGGAGGCCACTTGCAGCTGAAACTTTTGGTGACATAACTGATTTAATTAAGTCCATTAATGTGGTGCATATTGATGAAAACAGAAGCCAAGGGGAAGGTCAAATAAAAAAGCAAGGTATAAACTTTTTGATCCGGCTAAACTAAGGATGTATTTACCGTATGTATTATGTTTATTAATTTCTTCTATAAAAAAATATTTATTAATTTATCCGTTAGATGGTAAGCTGCCTCAATCGTCAATAAAGTCTGCGCATACACCAGTTCAAAAGCCTGCTGCTTATCGTCCACCACAAGCGAAGCAAGCTGCTGCTGTTCAGGCAGAGGTACATAATTTGTTCCATATATTATTTTTTCTTTTTATTTTTTTCATTGTAGAAAACTTAGAAAATTGTGATCATTCATAAGAGTCACTAATCTAAATTGCTCTATATCAACCTGTCAAGGAAAAAATGTCATTGGAATCCCTTCATCAAATTAGGGAAATTAATACCCCAATCTTGCCAGTCTCGATCATATCCAAATATTCTGAACTGGTGAAGTTGTGGCATCTCAGGATCCGGGTTACCCGTTTACACAACATTCACATTATTAAATTCAATATTTGATCGCATCAAGTTACAAAAATTAGGGAAATTTTTTCCTGAGATTTGAAAGACATTCAATTGATATATCAAGTCACCACGAGGCACATATCACAAAGGAATATTGCATTAATTTCCATAACTACATGTATCAAAAGAAAATCTATCATTTTATACATGTTTCCCAAAAATATAGCAGAAGAGAAGTACGTACAATAGGAATACAATTATCTGTACAATATTATCTTGAGTACCGATAAAAGAAATTGCTGACTGCCACCCAAACTACTCCGTTGCAGGCTCTTTTCCTGCCAACCATGGTAGGAACAAAGAGACGTCAACAAATATTGAGTACGGATAAAATTTATTAACAATAACAAGAGTTAAGTGGTTACAAAAGGAAGCAAGTAGGCATGTAATGACATTGTTGAATAATTAATCTACTTACGTAGAAAGAAGGTTTTCTACTGCTTAATACACTAGTCCTCTTTCTCACTTACTACACTTCAAACTTCAACAATTAATCTTTTGTTAATTAGTATTATGTAAGAATAAGTAATCTAGATCTAGGCTATCACCTTTTCATTGTTGTCAATTCTAAGATATGATGATGGATCTTATTAAATGTTGATGATTGATGATGATTTTCATGTTCTTATCTTTTTCCTTTGCCAAATTACCCAAGCTTCGTGGATAGTCTGTGGTCTTGGTCCGGGTGAGACCTCACACTAGACTCTAAGACATGAAGAAATCTTTAGGGTTGGGGTGCCTCCGTAGTCATGCGATGGGGTACAATGCATCCTAACTAAGTTCCTAACACGTCCACTAGCTTCACTTAACAAATGTAATAATAGATCTCATCCAGATATAGATGATTTCCATGACACGACCTTTTTCCTAGCCATAACCTACTGGTGGAACAATAACCAAACTCAAGCGCTGAAAAAGTCCCTAAGGGACTATTCCGTGTTGCTTTCCCAGTGGAAGAGCGGTCCAGTGAAAAGTTAGGCAAAACTCCAACTACACCCTTGAGACGGGTAGGAAATATTCTCCGGTCCGAGTCACTCCAATCCTACCGGAACCGGTGTAGGAACGAGCTTAATGAGCTCAAAGAAAAATCAAGGGTCCTCCAGTCTAGGAACCCTAACAGAACACATGGTCAACGGAAATGGTCAAATGGAATGGATCCCAGGGAAGCGGAAAAACTACGAGCTCACGATAAAAATCGGGGAAGAGATCAAGATCCTAGACCTATGCACTAGGGACTATTGCCCAATCTGGGCATCCTAATTCCAGCCCAGTTGAGGGTCACTGCACCCTCGCAGGTCGTGTGAAAGAGGTACCTTGACCGACACACATATTTGTTATCATCGATGCTTATCAACTAATATGTCCATGTCATCATTCGTTAATAACCTAAATGTATACACTGATCAATTGATCTTGATAATAGCAATGACTTACTAGTTTATTCTCTCATGGGTGCGGCTAACACATGTGATTATTTCAAAATGTTGAACAATGATAACTGTATGAACAAAACTTTGGCAGATCCAAAGTATGTCTAATACTTAATGTGAATCAAAACTATTGGATGTATATAACAAAGTTCTTGGCATATGAAGTCTGTTAGAAATTATGAAATACGGAAGCTAATATCAGAGATAAAGAAATAAACATTGAAGAACAACGTGATTTTACGTGGAACCCTACTCCCTAAGGAGCGAGATGAAACCATGGGAGAATACCTTAAAGGCATGATCATTCATTGAACTTTCTCATCTACTACAGGAGGTCTGGGACTTCTTATATAGCTTCCACAGACCCTCCAAGTCCCACGACTGATAGATGTGTAACTAAATATTTGATGTGGTAAATGAATCTTGGCAAGGTTGCAAAAAATTGGTAGTCGGTACTCAGTCGGTTGGGTCACTGAATAAGAACTAATCGACAATCATTCGACTAATCGGATTTAGTCGAGCTTTAATTAGCTTTGATTTTTTTAATTATTTTAAGTATATAAATCATTTTTATATGTATATTCTTATATATTTACTTGGATTTGTACAATTTTTATATTATCATAATGAAAGAAATGAAGTAATTAAATTAAAGTAAAAACTAAGGTTTAAAAATGCGCGAGGCGGTCCGAAGCGTTTTTCCTATAATTGAGGCGAGGCGTAAGCCTCGAGGCGGTCGAGGAACATGATGTATACAAGATCTTGGAGCTTCACTTATTTCAAGCGATCAATTCTCTTTGAACGCCCCCCTCCACCCGAAATTTAAAAAAAATGATTTTTTGAGGCTTACACCTCAGCCTCGCCTCGAGCGCCTCAGGCGAGGCTGAGGCGTACGCCTCTTATGATGTACCTAAGGCATGCGCCTCGGGGCGTTTTGGGCCCGCCTTGCCTCGAGGCGTACGCCTTTGCGCCTCGAGGCGCCGCCTTTTAAAACCATGGTAAAAACACTAAACGTATTAGAACATGTTTTCTTTAAAAAAAGAACAAAAAATAAAAAATATGGTATCTCCAAGCAAAAATCAATTAACTAGTTGGCCTAGTCGGAGTTAGTCAATACTCGATCAGCCACTCCACTGACTAGACCAGTCAGACCTACTAGTCGGACCATCCGAGGGACTTTTACAATAGTGGATCCTGGTGGGATCCATTTACCCATCTTACAAGTGACGCATATTCACCATACTCCAACATTCCCCTCAAGCTGGAGCATGCAATGCTCAGCTTGGACAAACAGAAAGAAATCTCAAACTCACACTACATGACACCACATGAATTTTTTTCTTCGGTTTTTCTTCTCCCATTTTTAAAATCATTTTTTATGATTTTTTTTCTGGCTGTTTTCTATTTTTCTTTTTTGCCGATTCTGTTTTTTTATCACATACGATTTTTTCTGCACATTTTTCAAAATCTCTCCCATCTTTTTTTACTTTTCAGCCTCTCTCTCTCTCTCTTTAAAGGAAGGGCCATCGGGCCCCAATAGAATTGCAACACCCCTCCTTTTTTTTTTAATTAGCCTAGTGGGCCCAAATATCACCCCCCTTTTTTAAAAATAGAAAGGGACATCGACCTCTGTTCCTTTTTGGACACCATGACTAGGGTTCCCAGATGGGGAACCCATCGCCACCGTCGTTGTTCCTTGGAGGAGGCGACCATAAGGGTTGCTGATCGCCATGGATCAGCAAGGGCTTCTGACATTCGGGGATGCTGGAGCTATAAGCGGAGAGGATTGACGCCTGGATCGAACTGGAGGCGCATAGAGGGATCTTGCTCCTGGAGGTCCGCTTCAAGGGGATGTTGCCTCGAGTAGATAGCAGCTCTTGAACGATGCCAAAGAGTGAGCTTGCTGCGCAGCGGAGGGGATCCATCGCCTGGATCGATTTGGCTGGTGGTGACATAAGCGAGATTGGGTGGCACCGTTTGCCACCTGATGCCTTTACGCGGAGGTGCGCCTTGAAGCTGCTATTGTTGTTGGATCTCACGCCGCCTGCGTAAGAGATGAGGAGTGCAGCAGCAGGAGCCCTAACGTGTGATGGCGGCTGGAGGTGACTCGTCGCAGCATCACCCCTCCTCTTCCTTTCTTGTCGCAACCATTGAAAGATCGTTAGGCTGGAGTAGACGAAGGATCTCGTGCCACCTGCGCGAGATGTTGCTGTTAGAACTTGGATTAGGGTTTCACGAGAAAAATTCTATAAATGATTATAGAATCTTAAACAATTGAATCATAGAGTACTGCAGATTGATTATGGCAACACTTTGCAGATTTTAGAGTTTCAGAAAACCCTAAAAAACTCTTCTCGGACATTGATCAGAGCAATGAACAAATTTTCAAGAAAGAACGAACAATTAAAATTGAATCTGCTCTAATAATCGAATCTTGAACAAACTAAGAACACAAAATAAATTCTCGAGAATCGAACCTGTTCTGATATCATGTTAGAAACTACGAAATGCGGAAGCTAATATCATTAGATAAAGAAATAAACATTGAAAAATAATGAGATTTTTTGTGGAACCCTATTCTCTAAGGAGCGGGATGAAACCACAGGAGAATGCCTCAAAGGGATGATTTGTTCATTGAACTTTCTCATCTGATACAGGAGGTCTGGGGCTTCTTATATAGCCTCCACAAACCCTCCAAGTTCCACCACTGGTAGATGTGGTACTAAAAATTGGATGTGGTAAAGTGACACATATTCAACATACTCCAACAAAGTCTAATTCAACTGTAGTAAATATAAAGATTCATTCTCAATTTCTAGCTACATGTATATATTGGATTTTTAGTATCAAATTTCTAAACAAACTAGTGACATAAATTTGAGCATTTGATGAACAACAGATCATACGCAAATCTAAAATCCAAAAATTCCCCAAATTTTAGTGGTAGAACACTATCAGAGATTTGGGAATTTGAACCCCAAATTTCTTATTATTCAATCCATTATAATTGAGCAGCAAATCATGCTAGAATACAATACCAAATTCTCAACTTAAAATCAAGTTATACAACAACCCAAACATGCAATTTATATCCTCAATTTCTCGGCATTTAGTAACAGAGATTAACTTGTCATCAGACCATTTTATTAGCTATACACAACAACAACCCATGCACTTAAAAACCCAAAATTTATATTTGAAACCAGTCATTTATTAGCTATATACAACAGCAACTTATGCACTTACAAACCCCAAATTTCTTTTTGAAATCAGTCTATTTTATTAGCTATACACAACATCAACTCATGCACTTAAAAAATTCAAATTTCTATTTGAAATTAGTCCTTTTTATTAGCTATACACAACATCAACTCATGCACTTATTAAACTCAAATTTCTTTTTGAAATCAGTCCCTTTTATTAGCTATACACAACAACTCATGCACTTAAAAACCTCAAATTTCTACTTGAAATCGGTCCTTTTTTATTAGCTGTACATAACGATAAATACATGAAATTTAAATCCCTAAAATTCAAAATTTCAGTAGCAAGGAATAAGCTTGAATCAACCCATTTTATTAGACAACAGTAAATACATAAAATTTAAACCCCCAAAATTTAAATTTTCAGTAGCAAGAAATAAGCATGGATCAACCCATTTTATTAACTACACACAACTGGAAGTTCATGAAATTTAAACCCCTCCCTTCCAAAATTTCCTCCAAAAGTGAAAGGGACGAAGAATATAGAAGTGATTTTCATGAATTGACAGTAAGGAGGAATAATATTGTACCTTGGATTCTTAAATTGGTGGATATAAGCTACAACAGTAGCATGCAATAATAACCGCCACAATAGTAGCTTCAGCACAACATCTACATCAATTTGCAACATCAATTTGCAACAGTGGAAGGAGAAGAGAATGGAGATGGCTCTCCGGTGGGGGAAAATGAAGATAAAGAAAAGGAAAGAGATGAGGAAGAAGAAGTGGGGCGATATAAATAAGGAGAAGGGGGCATGTGTTGGCAATTGGGAGAAGGTTGTCCACATGTGTTAAATTTTAGATTTTTTTTCTTTTTTCTTTTTTCTACATTTATTTCTAACTCATAGGAATTGCCAAAGTTATTACCACAAACACCCTAAATCTCTAATTCAGGTGTAAAATGTGTTGTTTTGACCATCTCATGGTGACGATCAAAATGAGCCCAATATCCATATTTTTTCGACATAAGATGGATTCAGAAATTGGCAAATTACAGTTTCGATTTATGATTAAATTTCATGATAAAAACCGGTCAAATGACCTTCGATCGACAAACGACCAATTCCATTGATTCCTGTTTGTCGAGATGGACTTAGTGACGATCTCTGTTTATTTTTCCGTTCGGAACATGTCACGGATTTTTACACGAAATACGATGCAATCAATTTTTGGTCGATTGCACCCGAACGTGATTTGATCAGCGATCTACGAATCGATCCAGGTTTATTTAATATTAATTGAATTTTTATCGGGTCATGCAGACCCTAGTCGGGTCGGATTCTGATTCAGATTCGGGTTCGGACCCGAGTGTTACAAAAGTTGATATGCAACTTAACCAAGATTGCAATCATCCAACACCGAGCATGAAACGTTTACAATGGAAGCCAATCACATCTAGATCTCATTAATTATTATAAGATGAATACCCATATGTTAATGTGAATTAATAGATGTAAGTGTATCGCAAAGTAGATGAGAGAGTTAAGTTATGTTAAGTACACCACCAAAGTACTAAATGACAAAAAAATGGCAAAGCCTTCTCCCACTACAAGTAGGGTTGGCTACGTGAAATCTTGCTCAAATCCATGATGAAAGATTCAACTATTTTTTACGCTGGTTGTCGACTACCTAACACAACCTTCACAAGGGGGGATTTGAACCATGATCTTTTATGTGGTAGGCACACTGCACTACCACTAGATCATTTAAGCGGGTACACCAAAGTACTTAATGGAAAGAAAATATCCATGCAACTTAAAACCTTATAGCCATCTATTTCTCCCGAGAGATAAGCCTTAAGTAATCTCCCAAATAATTAACATGTGTATATAGATATGGGGTTGTGCATTAGACTGGGCTAGGCTAGCTTCAGTTGAGACCAGTCCGACCATGCTAATTGGTTGGCTAACGAGCTGAGCCTAGGCGTGCATTTTTTTACAACCATGGCTAAGACCGAGTCCGGCCTGCAAAGTCATGGGCTAGGCTAGGGTCTGGTCAGCTCATGATCCATTTTATACGGTATGGATTCCCTTACTCAACTCAGGACGTTAAAAATTATTTCAACATTGAATGAAGAATAGATAACCAAATTCCCATGTGGGAAAATCTACCTATCTTTGAGATCTATGAGCAAGATTGATTCCTCCCAATTAATTATGTGAATAATACGTTTAGAGTATGAGGCATTTCACAAGGGGAGATACACAAAAAAATGGATAGGAGACACGGTCGTTGAAACCTCATTATTTCTCAATATCAACCCTAATATAACAAAATCATGCTATCATATACCTACTTATCACTATCAAAATAGATCAAACCTCAACACATGTGCTTTATGTAAGACCACACTAAGCACATGCCTGTGTTCACGAAAGCAGCCTATGCAGCTGCATATGTGGCCGCATATGTGTGTGCGACACCTTACCCACACCGCCTTCATGAAGCCCCTAATTATGCGTCCATGGCGCTTATGCGGGCCACATATGTGGGCTATGCGGCTGCATATACCCTCTGTGCGCCCGCTTTGGGTTAAATGTGGTTTTTTATGTGATTTTTTATATGTGATTATTTATAAGTTGATTTTCTATATGTGTTTTTTATATGTGATTTTTTAAGTTACTTATTTCATGTTATTGTTCTGAAATGCGTCAAATGTGTATGAAATGTGTGTTATAGTATGATTTATGCCACATTTTTTATTTGTGCCACATTTTTTTATTATATGATTTGTGCCACTTATCAGAATTTGTTCATGCGACACAATTTATATAACATTGCACCCTCATTTTTCCCTTATTCCTTGTTTTTGTGTGTATGTCAGCCAAGTATTCCATCACCATTTAAATCCATCATCGAAGTAGTACTATGAGATTAGAGTAAACACGAAGGAAGAAAAGGAATAATGTACCAATAATTTAGCAAACTAATTTAGTCAACTAATAGTTATTGCGAATGCAATATATAAGTATATGTAGAGTTTACTACTTTTAACGGAGAATTAGTAATAAATATAACGATGGAGATAAATACATTATAATTCAACAATAGAGGCATTTATACAAATATATATTCCCATACATTGGTATATAAGTTGCAACAAAAGTTAGCCCACTTGATTTATAATTAAGAAGGACATCATATCATTGTATCATGAATTTAGTAGACATACAGAGTTACAAGTCTCACCTCCACATATTGGAGTTAACCAAGGTTGCAGAAAGCAGCAGTCGGTACTCGGTCGGTAGGGTCACTGACTAAGGATTAATCAGCAGTCGGGAGATTAATCGGATTTAGTCGGGCATTAGTCGATTTTGAATTTTTTTAATTATTTTAAATATATAAATCAAATTTTAATACATATACTCTCATTTATATTTGTAGGTGGAAAGAGTTCTATTATTCCATAGAACCCTAGGCTCTCTTATATAGAGAGAACCCATGTGTAAATTACATAAGAAGCTACCAAGAAAATAAAACTACCATAAACAATACACCGACTACATAATTATCTCTACACTCCCCCTCAAGATGGAGCATAGATATTGTTGGGAAAATAAAAAAACTTGTTTATTCCATCCGCCCTAGGCTCTCTTATATAGGAGAGTAGCCTATGGGTAAAATACATAAAGAGTCCAACAGGAAAAGAAAAATATAAGAAAAGTACAGAAGTGAATAATATATCTCTACACTCCCCCTCAAGGTGGAGCATAGATATCAATCATGCTCAGCTTGGACGAACACTTCTGGAACGGCCCTCGAAGTAATGCCTTGGTAAAAATGTCTGCAGTTTGATCCTCTGAGCTAACATGGGATGTAACAATAAACCCCTTCTGAATTATATCACGTATAAAGTGACAATCAACCTCAATGTGCTTGGTTCGTTCATGAAATGCTGGATTATTTGCAATGAACAGGGCCGCCTGATTATCACATTCCAGAGCCATAGGAAGCGGGACTTCTATATATAGATCTGTAAGCACAACCTTTACCCACATCATTTCTGTACTGACCTGGGCCATAGCTCTATATTCAGACTCAACACTAGACCTTGCTACAACCGTTTGCTTCTTGCTTCTCCATGAGACTAGAGAATCTCCAACATACACAGCAAACCCAGTGGTGGACTTCCTATCCTTGGGACACCCTGCGTAATCTGCATCTGCACAAGCTGAGATAGTAACCTCCTTGCCTTTCATAAACATCAGACCCGCACCTGGAGATGACTTAAGGTACCTGAGTATCATATGTATAGCATCCATGTGTACCTAACGTGGTTGCTCCATGAATTGGCTTACTCGACTCACAACAAAGGAGATATCGGGCCTAGAAATAGTAACATAGAGAAGTTTGCCCATCAGTTCTCTGTATCTTCTCCTATCCACCTCATCAGTGTCATCATCATATAATTTCATACTGGGATCCATAGGTGTAGTGGCAGGTCGGCAACCAAGCATTCCTGTTTCACTCAACAGGTCAGTGACATATTTCCTCTGGGTCATTACCAACCCATGAGGATTTCTGGCGAACTCCAGTCCCGGAAAATATCTAAGAACTCCAAGGTCCTTGGTGACGAATTCACGACCCAACATTTCTTTTGCCCCATGGATTCCCTGTTCATCATCGTCTGTAATCAGAATATCGTCTACATACACCATAATTGCAATAATACCTCTGGGTGTCTTCTGTACGAACAAGGAATGATCCTCATTAGAACGTCTGTACCCCTGTTTCTCAAACAGGTCTGAGAGCTTATGGAACCAAGCTCTGGGGCTCTGCTTAAGGCCATAGATAGACTTATGATGTCTGCACACCTTAGGACACTCCCCCTCAACAGTAAAACCAGGTGGCTGTTGCATGTAGACTTCCTCTTGTAAGTCACCGTATAAGAATGCATTCTTCACATCTAATTGGTATAGCGACAAATCACGAGTAACCGCAACAGAAAGGAGGATCCGTAGGGTGGAATGGCGAGCAACCGACGAGAATGTATCAAGATAATCCACCCCATATGTCTGTGTAAATCCATGAGCAACAAGGCGAGCCTTGTATCTGTCAATGCTGCCATCTGCATTCTGCTTAACTGTAAAGACCCACTTGCAGCTAACTGTAGACACATCAGCAAGTGCAGGAACAAGGCTCCAGGTGCCTCTGGACTGAAGAGATGCCATTTCTTCCTCCACGGCTAAACGCCATCGACTATCCTTCAGCGCATCTTGGTAATTCCGTGGAATATTCACTGTTGACAATGCAATGACAAAATTCCTGAATTCTCCAGTTAGGCGATCAAACGACATATACGATGCTATAGGATATGACGTGCAGCTCCGCTTCTGCTTTCTTAGAGAAATAGGTACATCTAAATCGCATGTCTCCTCATCTGGCCTCTGTAACACATCCTGCTCAGGAAAATCATCAGATCCATCAATAGTAATATTTTCAGAACATACCTCAGGCGAGCTAGATGATGAGCGGTGACCATGAGCAGAAGCAGGCATATGGGTATAATGGAATGGCAATGGTGAAACAGGCACAGTGACATGAGGTGTAGGAGATGGTAGAGGTGCTGGTGGTGGTGGTGATGGCATGTATATAGCATCAGTAGTGTCAGAGGGTACCGACTGATCACCTATAGATGAGAAGTACATAACAGATTCGAAAAAGGTAACATCAGCACCAACTAAATACCTCATGCGCAATGGATCATAACACTTGTACCCCTTCTGTGTTCTTGAGTACCCGACGAAGACACACTTGACAGCCCTAGAAGAGAGCTTGTCAGTCCAGGAGACAACTGGTGGACAAAGGCGACCGAGCCAAACACACGAGGAGTAAGGGAGAGCAATTCTTTGTCAGGAAAAATAAGAGAGAAAGGAATCTTCTCACCTAAGACAGATAACGACATACGATTAATGAGATAACATGTCGTAAGAACAACATCACCCTAGAAAGAATGAGGGGCATGACTCTGTATAAGAAGCGACCTGGTGCCATCAAGTAAATGACGATGTTTCCTTTCAGCAACCCCATTCTGTTGGGAAGTATAGGCACATGATGTTTGGTGGATGATCCCTTGAGATGAAAAATAACTGGATAAAGTATGAGTACAAAATTCTAGGGCATTATCACTTCTCACAATTTTAACAGATGCAGAAAAAATATTACGAACTTCATTAATGAAATTGATGATAATATTCTCCTATTCAGATTTATTCTTTAACAGGAATACCCATGACACACAAAAGAAATCATCCACAATAACTATATAAAACCTGTGTCCCTGATGATCAGGAACACGACTAGGACCCCATATATTGACATAAAACAACTCAAACTTGGAGGTACTACTCCGACACTGATGACTGGGAAAAGTAGACCGATGATGCTTTCCCAACTGACAAGCCTCATATTGAATGGACGTGTGAGGTGAAACTTGAGGTAACACATGACGCAGTTTCTGAAGCGGTAGATGTCCAAAGCGCATGTGCTACAGTAATGGGGAGATGGATCCAGCAGGTAGAGATGAGGTTCCAGCATAAGGAGTCCGACTAAGGCGATAGAGGCCGCCTTGCTCATAGCCACGCCCAATCACGTTGCCCGTAAGGTTGTCCTGAAAAACAAGAGAAGTTGGATCAAAAATTGCTCGACAGTGTAAATCCTTTGTAAGTTGGCTAATGGACAACAAATTCATCGAAAAATCAAGTGCATGTAACATGTTCTTGAGATGCATGGATGGTGTCAGTCTAATCTCCCCCTGACCAGTAATCGGGGAATGTGTTCCATTAGCAATAACCACAGTACAACCTGGAGAAATATGTCTGTATCCTGTAAGTAGACCTTGATCACCACATAGATGATGTGTGGCACCAAAGTCCATAATCCACTCTAAAGTATCTGATCCACTACTGCTAGTGAATACATAGGTGCTACCTGATGTACTGGTGGATGTAGATGCAGACACGGCAACGTCGGAGTGACTCTCAGAAGTAGGTGCTGATGCAGCGGGACCAGATGGAGGAATGATGCCCCTCAGACGGGCTACAAGATCATCAAAGCGTTGATCCATAGATGAAGCAGATGGGGGCTCGATCTGTTCAGCGACTCGTGCAGAAGCAGGAAACCCATGCTTAGAATAGCATGTATCTTCGGTATGTCCAGAACGATGGCAAAAAGTACATGATGGCCGAACACGACCTCTTCTGCCATGAGGTCCATGGCCACGGAACTGATGATAACCTCCACAACCTCGATTGGCTGCCATGACTGAGGCGGTTTGATTCGTAGCGGACGAAGGAACAGTGATACGGCTCAATCTATGAAAAGCTTCCTCCATAGGAGGAATAGTAGAATCCGCCAAGATCTGGGAACGTGCTGCCTCGTACTCTGGATCAAGGGCAGCAAGAAAAACACCCACCATAGTGGCATTCCGATAGGTCTTCTGTTGCTCTGGAGTGGCTGATAGAGGCATGAAGCTATAAAGCTTCTCAAACATTCCACGTAAAGACGTGTACAATGAGTGTAGAGGCCGTCCATTCTGCTTGATTGTAAAGATGTCATGCTGAAGCTGCAGAATCTTCGTCTCATTCTTTTCTTGTGAGTAGGCGGCAGCCAGGATGTCCCACATTGCTTTGGCAGTGGCCTGATGGAGAATATCGTTAGCAATCTCAATTGCTAATGTTCCGGAAAGCCAGACTTTGGCATATGCATCATCTGCCTCCCAAGAGGCATTAACCCCTGTCTTCTCAGCAGGCTCTTCCTCAGTAAGAATGTGCTTCTTGCCGGCAAGGAAGGAAATATCGGTATCGATATCGTTTCGATACAATGTCGATACCAATATATCGCCGATATATCGACGCATATCGCCGAATCCCGGTATCCACCAAGGCATTTTCTCATGTCGATATCCGATATCGTCCATATCGACGATATATCGGTGACCTGTCGATAACGATATATCGCCGATATATCGCGATATGGCGATCCCTGCTTGCCGGTTGACTTCATCATGCTCATGAACTGCATGTCCCACAATTCATAGTTTGAACCATCCTTCTTCACAATAGGCGCTGGACCTCTGAAGGCGCCTACAGAGGAAATATCTGCCTTGCTTTCTGACATTATGATATTGGAAGACTAGGGGACTAGACTAAAGATGTGACTGTCTACACTGACATTAACGGGTTCAGTTGCATGTGTAGACACAAGCAACCAAACCCATCAATCTGGAACCTCACGCGCGCGCGGAACGGGGCTGGAGTCGTACGCATGCCGGTCTAGGGCTGCACGCGCACGGAAATCACACGTACAGATGTGCGCGCAGATGTGCGTGCAGGATCACGGGCGAGAACACGCGCAGGCATGCAGATACGCGTGCAGATGCACAGGTGCACGTGCAAGCTCGCGAGCAAGGGCATGTACGGGTGCGTGCAAGAACGCGCGCAGGTGCGAGCAAGGGCACGACGCCGGGGCAGAGCGCAGTGGTGCGAGGCGGCGCGTGCGGAGGCCTTGAAGGTGGAGGCTAGGGTTTGGTTGGAGAACTCCGATCTAAGACCATCATTCTGATACCATGTTGGGAAAATGAGAAAACTTGTTTATTCCATCCGTCCTAGGCTCTCTTATATAGGAGAGTAGCCTATGGGTAAAATATATAAAGAGTCCAACAGGAAAAGGAAAATACAAGAAAAGTACATAAGTGGATAATATATCTCTACATATATCAATCATGCTCAGCTTGGAAGAACACTTCTGGAATGGTCCTCGGAGCAATGGCTTGGTGAAGATGTCGGCAGTTTGCTCCCTTGAACTAACATGTGAAGTAGAAATCAGACCCTTCTGGATCATATCTCTAGTGTAGCGGCAGTCTACTCAATATATTTTGTTCTTTCATTAAAGGAAAGATTATTGGCAATGAACAAAGCAGCTTGATTATCACATTGTAGCTACATGACTAGAGGTACATTTATATGCAAGTCTTCTAGTACATCTCGAACCCACATCATCTCTGTACTTGCTTGTGCCATGGCCCTATATTCATATTCAACACTAGATCTATCCACAACAGTTTGTTTCTTGCTTTTCCAAGAAACCAGAGAGCTGCCCACAAAAACAGCAAAGCCCGAAGTAGACTTCTGATCCTTAGGGCATCCTGCATAATCCGCATCCGCACATGCCAAAATAGATAAATTTGTGTCCTTTCCAAACATCAATCCTGTACCTGGAGACGACTTTAGATACCTTAGTATCACATATATGGCATCCATATGTATCTGTCTTGGTTGTTCCATGAACTGGCTTACTCGACTTACTGCAAAGGCAATATCAGGTCGAGTTATAATGATATAAAGAAGCTTACCCACCATTTCTATATACCTTCTCCTATCAACTTCCTCAATATCATTATCAATTCATGATTGGATCCATAGGAGTACTCGAGGGTCTACACCCAACCATGCCCGTTTCAACAAGCAAATCTGTAATATATATCCTTTGGGTCATCACAAGGTCCTGTGCATTCCTGGCAAACTCCAACCCCAAAAAGTATCGTAGAGTACCAAGATCCTTCGTAACAAATTGACGGTCCAAAAATGCTTTTGCCATCTTTATCCCCTGAGCATCACCTCCTATAACCAAAATGTCATCAACACACTATGATGACAACGATATTAGGAGTCTTCTGGATGAACAACGAGTGATCCGCATTTGATCTCTTGAATCCTTGTTGTTCAATTAGATGGGAAAGCTTCTGAAACCACACCCTTGGGCTCTGTTTAAGGCCATATATTGTTTTGTGAAGTCTACACACCATATGATTCTCCCCCTCAGCAGCGAACCCCAGGGGCTGCTGCATGTAAACTTCTTCCTGCAGATCGTCATATAAGAATGCATTCTTAACATCAAGTTAAAATAAGGGCCAGTCACGTACCACATCAATAGACAGAAGAATACGAAGAGTGGAGTGACGAGCAACTGGAGAGAAGATATCCATATAATCCACGCCATATATCTGAGTAAATCCTCGCGCCACTAACCTTGCCTTGTTACAGTCAAGACTGCCATCTGTGTGATACTTAACTGTGAATACCCATTTGCAGCTAACGACTGATGCTCTTGAGGGAGCAGGAACCAAGCTCCATGTACCCCGTGACTCTACGGTAGCCATCTCCTCCTCCATAGCAGAACGCCAGCAGTTAATCTTAAAAGCATCCTCATAATTCTGTGGTATCTCCATAGAAGACAAAGCCACAACAAACCTCTGAAAGTCCCCTGTGAGACGATGAAAGGAAACATGGGAAGCAAGGGGATAAGATGCACAAGTACGTTTTTGATTCTGTATAGCAATAAGGACATCCAGATCATTAGCCACTGTACTCGCCGGTTCACATTCCTCCTGCAATGATGAACCCTGCACATGCACACTATCCGACCCATCATTAGTAATAACATCTGAACATACCTGAGGCATGTTGGATAATTGGCGTGCAACATGAGCATGACCTGACCGACGTGTATAATATTTAGGTAATGGCGAGACAAGTGGTTTTGGTGGTGGTGGCGGGGGTGGTGGTGGTGGTGGGGATGATGTTGGCGTGACAACAGGGACAGGGATGGACATTGGTGGACTCAGAATATGAGAAGGAGGAACATAAACCTCGTCATTAGATGTAGATGAGGCCAACCCGTCACCTGCAGGTGAGAAGTACATAACAGACTCAAAAAAATTAACATCAGCACTGACAAAGTATTTCCTGTTTACGGGATCATAACAACGGTATCCCTTCTAAGTCCGAGAGTAACCCACAAAGACACACTTGACAGCTCTAGGTGAAAGCTTGTCAAGTCCAGGAGACAATTGGTGAACAAAAGCAACAACACTAAAAACACGAGGTGTAAGAGAGAATAATTCCTTGTCGGGAAAAACAACAGAAAGAGAAATTTTCTCACCAAGTACCGAGGACGGCATACGATTCACAAGGTAACAGGTTGTAAGGAATCCATCTCCCCAAAAAGAAATAGGCATACAATTCTGGATAAGCAGGGTTCGAGTAATATCAAGAAGATGATGTTTTCTCTCTGCGACTCCATTTTGTTGAGATGAAAAATGTAAGAACATGTGGTTTGATGAATAATACCACTTGACGAAAAGAAATGCGAGAGAGAACGAGTGCAAAATTCCAAAGCATTGTCCGTACGAACATATTTGACATGAGAGGAAAAAATATTTTGCACTTCAATTATAAGATTTCTAATAACATCCCCTGCTTCAGATTTGTTCTTTAATAGAAATACCCACGACAAACGAGAGAAATCATCAACGACTACAAGATAAAACCTGTCCCTGGTGATCAGGAACACAACTCGGACCCTAAATCTCGACATGAAGTAATTCAAATGGGGAGCTACTCTGCTTCGATACCGACGACTAGGGAAGCTAGCTCGATGGTCCTTTCCCAACTGACAGGCTCCACACCAAAAGGAAGAACTCGAAGGAATCTGAGGCAAGAGATGACACATCTTCTGAAGCGGGAGGTGACCAAAGCGTAGATGCCATGTATATAGAGAGAATGATCCAGCTGAATAAGATGAGACATCGGCATAGGAATTTCGGACCAGACTATAGAGACCATCCTGCTCAGAGCCACAACCAATCACACCGCCCGTTAGTATGTCCTGAAATATAAGAGAAGATGGGTCAAATATAGCGCGACAATGCAGATCCTTTGTAATCTGACTAATAGACAGTAAGTTCATCGAAAAATCAGGGGCATGTAGAACATTTTGTAAATGCATGGAAGGCGACAAGGTAATCTCCCCCTGTCCAATAATGGGTAAATGAGTCCCATCGGCTATTACCACTGACCATCCTAGTGGAATCTCCCTGTATGACGTGTCTATCTCTGTCACGGCAAAGATGATGTGTTGCACCAGAGTCCATAATCCAATCTGAGACATCTGAATTATGACATGATGGAAAAGCACAAGCACTACCTGAGGTGCTAGCAGAGGCAGAAGTACTGGCAAACATTGAAGCAGCAATATCTGAAGAACCTCCTGGAGAATCTGTAGATACGGGAGACATAATATCACATAATCTCGCAATGAGTCCTCGAACCTCTGATCCGAAGTAGATGCTGTTGGAGATGCAACATGCTCGGCTACTCGCGCCGATGTTGGAAACCCATGCTTAGAATAGCATATATCCTCAGAACGGCATGTGCGATGGCAAAAAGTGTATGACTGGCGAAAACGACCACTTCGACCATGAGGTCAACGACCACGGAATGAAGACATGCCACCTCTCCTTCGGGACGTAGCCATCGCCGAGGGTGGTAGAGTAGAAGTACTGGACGAGACAGAGATGCGGCTAATCCTCCGGTAGACTTCCTCCATAGGAGGAATGGTAGCATCGACAAGTATCTGTGATCGAGCAGTATCATATTCAGGATCAAGAGCCACAAGCTGGACCCCCACCATGGTAGCATTCCTAAAAGTCTTCTGCTGCTCGGGGGTGGCTGTGAGAAGGATAGTACTGTAGAGTTTCTCAAACATCCCCTGTAGGGATGTATACAAGGAATGTATTGGCCGCCCATTCTGCTTCATGGTGAATATGGCGTGCTGGAGCTGTAACATTTTCGTCTCATTTCGCACCTGCGAATAAGTTGCCGCCAGTATGTCCTACATCACCTTAGCAGTGGGCTGATGGAGAACATCATTAGCAATCTCCATCGACAACGTGCATGAGAGCCATACCTTGACATATGAATCATCAGCCTCCCAGGAGGCATAGATCCCAGTCTTCTCTATTGGCTCTTCCTCGGTAAGAATGTGCTTCTTACCGTTCGACTTCATGAGGCTCATGAACTGCATCGCCCAGAGCTCATAGTTCATCCCATCCATCTTGACTATTGGCGCAGGACCTTTGAACGTGCTGATGGAGGGCATACCGACTTTGTTTTCTGACATGTCGCCGAAGATGAAGAACTAGGATTTGTAGACCAAAAGACAAGTGTCTACATAAACTTCATAGGATTTGAGTGCATATGTATACTTTACGCACTCAAATCCATTGAGATGGTGGAGGGGGTGGCTGCGACAGAGGCCGGAGAGGGTAGGGGCCGGTGGTAGAGGGGGGGGAGCGGTGGAGGGGGAGGGGCGGCGGGAGTGGAGAGGTCGGCTGGGGAGGAGGCGAGCAGGGGGGGCGGAGAGAGAGAAGAGAGGCGGCGGGGGCGGTGGGAGGAGGTAGCGTCGGGGAGAGGAAGGGGCGGGGGGGGGGTGGGAAGGGTTTAGGGTTTTGGCTCTGATACCATCTTGGTGGAAAGAGTTGTTCTATTATTCCATAGAACCGGAGGCTCTCTTATATAGAGAGAACCCATGGGTAAATTACATAAGAAGCTACCAAGAAAATAAAAATAGCATAAATGATACACCGACTACATAATTATCTCTACAATATTTATATATTTAGCAATTTTAATATTTAGCAATAGCTTAAAAAATTATAGCAAGAGAAGAAAAAATGAAGCAAGTTAAGAACAAAATGTTTGGTACATCGCACAAGCAAATGTTCAAAAACATATACAATATGCTCAAAAAATAATACAAATGGAAAATGTGACAAGTCCATCGACTCAATCATCAATGTCATCATCCAAGTCCATCTCTTCATCTTCATCATCTTCATCATCATCATCATCATCATCATCATCATCTTCTTTTATATCCTTAAAATGCAACGCATCCCCGTTCTCATTCATCGACGTAGCATTGGAGCTTGAAGATGAAGCTCTCTTGCCACGTTCGCCTCGTTATCTCCTTCTCGGTTCCAAATTCTCTTCAGCACCACTAGCATGTGCTACAACACCCCATGTCAATCCAGAACCTGGAAAACCTCCTCGTCATGAGCATCGACAACACCAGTCCATTCAGCCATATGTGCACGATCACGAGATGAGAGAGAATCTTTTCCTTTCTCAACTCGGCGTTCTTTCTGGTTTGAATTGAAACACACGTATACAAGATCATTCAGCTTCTTCGTCTCTACATGTTTCTCTTCTTGATATGTATCTGAAGATCAAAGTATAAATTTTAAATATATATCAATTACTAATTTAGTAATCAAATTTGGTGGTTGGAATGGAGTCATTACCGAGTCAAATGTACTCCACTTACGCTCACATCCAGAGGATGAAGACGTCAAGCTCTAGATCTTGATGGCCATGGCTTTCAAATGAGGCGTGTCATCTCCATGGCTATACCACCGATTAGCTATTTAAATAGAGAATTAGTCAATATAATATAATAAAAAAAGACTTGTCAAAGAGAGAAATGGCTAGGAGATGGAATACCTGGATCAAAATTACTGTCATTTGCCATCCTCTGTCTCACAGCTAAAGGTTTGCCAAATCTCCACGATCAAGTCTGTATAACGGACGCTCATCCCTCGTAATTGCATCCTGTATATCCAAATCTGGATAAAATCTTTCCATGCACTCCTTAAACCCTCTGCTCACCGTAACATCTGGATCACTACGAAAATCAGTGTAGAAGAAAAATGGGTTAAAGTAATAAGCTGCTAGATGCAATGGAGTATCGAGCCTCCCTTTGGTCTTGGAGGTAATGGCATCCACAAAAAAAATGTAAGACGACTCCACACTATTGAATGATGCAATTATCTCCCGTTTGGCCTCTTCAAGCCCTCCATAGACAAAGCCCATGGATGGGTGCCGATCTGCATCAACCACACGTAATAAACGGATCAATGGAGTGAAAACTCGGACGACATGTACGGTGTGGTTCCAGAATGTAGGGCTGAATACAATGGGACTCGTTGCTTCTCCCTTCTTGGTCTTGTACATTTGCAGTTCCTCCACTCTTCTGAGGAAAATATCAATCTAAGCTTGTCTTTCTTATCATTTAGGCTCTCAAGAGTGAGAAAAGTGGTTGCAAATCTTGTTTGGCTGGGCCTTGCAATGTCCCTCTTGCTGGTGAACTTGCGTATCAAGCTTAGAGTTTTGGTGTGAGAGTAGATAAACACCGTAATCCTCTTTGCCTTTGTGATTGCACACCTCACTTTCGTATCTCTGCTTATGTCCTCCAAAGCAAGACTAATGGAGTGCGCAACACACAGAATCCACCAAATCTGCGGATATTTGGTGAACATCAATCTTCCCGTTGCTACATTGGCGGATGCATTATCCGACACAATCTGAACCATATTATCCGCACCCACTTCATTAAGACACTCCTCCACTAGCTTGACGATGTATTCTGCAGTGTGAACCTCATCTGAGGCATCTATGAACTTCAAAAATGAAGTCCCCAAGGTGCAATTGACACAAAAATTGATGAGGCTCCTTCCATGCATGTCTGTCCACGCATCAGTCATCAAAGAGCATCCTATCGACTTCCACGTATCACGATACATTGCAAGTCATCATGCATTTTCTTCACCGTCGTTTTCAGAAGTGGACCACTAAGCTCATACCTTATGAGAGTCTTTAGTCCAGGTCCGTACTTCCCAATCACCTCCACCATCTACATAAAGGGCTTTGTCGTCAATGCATTAAAAGGAATCACCGATGTATATGCCCAGTTGGTTATATACGGGGTGACCCTATCACGATGATCTTTGTGCATCTTTTATGATCATTTGACGTGATGGCCCTTCTACGGTGACATTCTGCTCCAAGGAGTCGGATACTCGTGATCTTTTTGCCGAACCCGTGTCTCCAGTGATATCAATTTCCTCTCTCATCTCCTGAACATCGACGTTGTTCTTACTCTTCTTCCTGACAACGTCATCAAGGTATGCAACCATTTTCTTCGTCTCTTCATCTACCTTGGGACATGCATCCACGTTGCCTTTTCGGTGTGCTAGATGTTTCTTGAACATGTACACACTTCCCTTGACAAACTTCTTGCACAATCTGCAAGTAACCGTATTCGGATCCGCACGGTTTGAAAGGTAATCATATTGCCATGCATGATCAGTTGATCTGGTGACACGTAAAACAGTGAGTCGCTAACAGAAGTGACGTTCGTTGGAGGTATAGCCAAGGTTGCAAAAATCGGTAGTCGGTACTCGGTCGGTTGGGTCACTGACTAAGGAGTAATCGGCAGTCGGACGATTAATCGGATTTAGTCGGACTTTAATCGGTTTTGGATTTTTAATTATTTTAAGTATACACATCATTTTTATATGCACATTCTTATATATTTACATTGATTTGTACAATTTTTATATTACCATAATGAAATAAAAGAAGTAATTGAATTTAAATAAAACATTAAGCGCATTAGAATAAGTTTGCTTTAAAAAATTAAAAAAATATGGTATCTCCAAGCAAAAATTGATCGTCTAGTTGACCTAGTCGGAATTAGTCGGTACTCGGTCGCCCACCCCACCTACTAGACTAGTCGGACCTACTAGTCGGGCCAGTCGGAGGACTTTTACAACAGTGGGTATAGCCATCTACATAGTCACAAACTCACAAGTTACTAATAAACAAACACAAAGCTAATCAATCTTACAAGTTACTAGCTAATCAAACTTACAAATAAGCCAATCAACAAACACAAAGATAACTAAACTAAAATATTGAAGTACCTAAGTTACCTAACCATCATGCAAATTAACAAGTACCTAAATTAACAAACATTTAGGGTGTAATAAGACAATAATGTAATCTTATATATAAGATACCCAACATGACTTCATTATAAAAAAATATATTTTTACTCCTAAAATAAAAAAAACTAGAAGAAACCCTAACTTAACAATGGAAAAACTAGTAAAAATCTAAGCAATAACATCTACGATCAACTTGCAAATTAGAAGAGAAAATATATCCTAACAATAAGAGCTAAGATCAACTTAAGCAAATCTAAGCAATAACATCTAAGATCAACCTAAGCAAAAATAAAAAAATTGAAGAAAACCTAACCTAACGTTGCTATTTGCTAACAATAACATATTAACATCTAAGTTCAACCTTATCAACCTAAGAAAATTAGAAGAGAAAATATAATAAAAAAAACCTAACCTAAATCGGGAGCAAAGAGGCGCTGGAGGCCTAGGGTTGGAGGGGCGGTGGCGACGATGTACTGGAGGCGACGTCGGCGAGGCACTGGAGGCGGCGCATGGTCGGGGGGTATCACGCACTGGAGGGTGGGGGTCAGGGGGTCGGGGGGGTCGCACACTGGAGTGAGGGTTACCGTCTAACATTATCCCTTTTAACTCAATATCCGGATCCGATTGTCGGATCTTCTAAGCAAAAATCAGCCGCCTAGACCGACTATACGCCCGATTAGTCGGGCTCAAGCGACTATAGGCTGACTTTGTCTATTCGAGTCAAGTACTCACTCGAGTCGCATAGTCGGCCTAGTCGGCCAACTTTTGCAACATTGGAGTTAAACAGTTAGAATATTGTCAATTATTGTCTTATGCTATTTTAAGTAGTACATTACTAATGTTATTTGTGTTAAATTTTGATTTCCTTTCGAATACTTACATATTTTGGTGATTGTTGTCAATTATTGTGTGCTAACTTTTCTATTGAAGTACTGATATTTGATTGATAAAGATTGTTTTAAGCTCTTTATGAAAGTCATTTTTCTTGGATCTTCTGTTGGACCACAATTATACATAAATTTAGTTCTGTTGTAGTCACTTTGTAGATATTTTTTTATTTTTAAATAAAAAATTAGGGAACCGCGTAGAACCACATATACCCCGCGTATGCCCCTGCATACCACTTAATCGGTATTCAGTGACCAATTTGAAGGCATACGCATACCGCTTTCCTGAACGTTGGCACAATCCATCATGTACAATAATCCTAACATGATATAAATCTCTCATGTCTTAAAATGAGGCAAATCGTTAAATTGAAAGATCATCGCGAAATATTAATTCCTATACAAGTATGAAAGAAATGGAGGAAAAATAACTTATCTGAGAGGGAGAGGGCCTTCCTAACTCAGCTCCTCCACACGCCTTTGAGGGTCCTTCAGTGTTTCTAGGGGATTCGAAGGAGGGATCGAGAATCATGCATCATTATCGATAGGAGCGGATGCGGGACTTTGTAGTCTTCGACGTGTTCTACCATTTCCCTAAATGAAGGAAAACATCAAATGAAAAGATCATTTTAAGAACAATAATGCCACATGGATATGAACAAGAATCAAAGGAAAATGCAGTACGATCTCCTTATTTAAGGGGGAGAGGGTCGTTTGACTCGACTCCTGCGCTCACCTTCGAGGGTCCTTCGATGTTTTGAGGGGATTCAAAAGAGGGATCGAGAATCAAATAACGTTGATGGTAGGATGGACTTTGTGGTCTGTGGCATGGGTGGGAGTGGCTTAGTGGGAGTTGCGGCATGTGTGGGAGATTAGAGATTTTGGGCTATGGTGTGGACTTCAAATCACTGAAGTGGGAAGTTAGTTTATGCCCTATTATTGGGCAGAACCATTGGTCTCAAGTATATGACTTTCTCGAGCAGATTATTAGGCCAATAAGTTGACCGAGCATATGGATTTGGATTCTAGGAACTTTGGGCATGATCTTTGCCCGATGTGTTAAATGGTAAAAATGAATTACATGGTCGCTACTACTAACCTTAGATTAGGCTTGGACCAAGCTAAATGGGCCACTCTTCGGGCCAGACCGGGCCATCCCAGAAAATAATTCAACCCTAGTCATATTTCCAAGTTGATTTGCTATTAAACATGGCTTTGCTGGTTATAGATAAAAAGGCATTAATAATATCATTTGCATCCAATGATGCACTAAACTTCGAGCAAGTATGTATATCATAGTACAACGTTCACTATTTAAAGAAAACACACAAGAAATTATAACATTTTGTCTCAAAATCTTTGTTAAGTTCTCAGCATATACACGGAATCAACCTTTGATTGTATAGTATGAAAGGAGAGATTATGACCATGCTCCCATCTAAAGATATATAATTACATCTCTCTGTTTACTTACTACTGGTGAATGCGTGTCTACTCGTCATGGCCATTATTACACCAGGCTAGGCATACCCCCTCTATGTTTGCTCTAGCATAATGTGTAGAGCTTTATATTTATATTCAGGATGCTCACCATTGCACAAAGGTAGGGCTCATCACATTATTTATTTTTTATCATAAAAATTATTTTCTTTTAAATATTACTTTATTTTTTTATTTTATTATATTTGTAGTTCATGTAATTTTTGTCATTATTAATTTCAATTTTATGAAATATTTCTTCTGAGTATAAGTGTTGGGAAACATTTATTATCCGTAGGATAGTCCATAATCAATTGATAGATGTTCTTTTTCAAATCACGATTATCCATTTCCCTGTGTAACCATATTTAAGAATGCGGTTAGTGATTTTGAATACTCGCAATGTATATAATTCCGTATCAGTATACATAATTTAAAATATTTAAGGATATGACAACACATGCATCTGTATATCTGTATCCGTCCATTTGCACCCCTACTTCCCAGTCTTGATCTTCCACTCATCGCATTCGCTTGTTGACCCGATGGCTGATGAAACCCAGTTTCATGCTCTTATTCGCAGAAATAACCCCCTAGCTTAGACTATGTGTCAATAAAAACCACATTAATCCATGTAATTATCTGACCCCTTGAATAAATAAAAAATAAAAAATGGTAAAACTAAAATTCGTAGTATGTTTACCCTTAAAAATGCTCTCAAAAATATTTTCTATCTTTGTTTGACCTCATCACAATTTTTGGTCAACATGAAACTCGTAGATCTCATCGAGATCTACAATATCATGTTTTGAGTTTTTCCAAATTCGATCATTTCCCCCTTTATAAATCACTTTCGTCATCGCAATAATCTGATTGGGTCACGTGGCGCCTTCTGGTTGCATCACGTGCCCCGTCTCATCACACGCCACGTGCCCTTTTTCCTGCCGTCCGATCACCCCTTACATCTCATGATCCAAGCCATCCACTCCGCTTAGTTTCTCGGCCATTGGATCGAGGTCCAGATCACATCTGGTCCGTCCTTTAGCGCCTAAACCTTAGCTCGCCACGTGGGTCATCATGCGCCGCACGATCGCCTCCATATGCCTCCATCCCAACCGTCACCTTCCGCCTTCAATACCCACCATTCGATCGAGCCCTGGATTTTATCTCCACCATCCGCTCGCGCCGCTTTATTCCTGCGCCACGTGGTACTCCCATACGCCCTAGGATCACGTCTTGATGATTTAATCGGAGCCACATACGCGCGCCTATCTCTCTGCCGTTGGATCACTAGATCCAACGGCCAAGAGGCCATCGTCAACCTCCAGATACCCTCTCGCTCACGTCGCCCCACCTCGCGCAGTATCTTCACCCTTTCCATTTCCATCGCTTCTCTCGCCACCACCTCCACTTCCTGACGAGCCGACGACATAGCTACATCGTCCCTCTTCCTCACGGCTACCCACTCAACCCACGTCCTTATTCCTCTCGCTCCCTTACGCCCCCGCAAAACCCGTCGCCTCTCACCATCTCCCAATCTTAAATACTCCGCCTCCGCCCCAATTCAACGTCGTCCACCTTTACGAGGGGCAAGGCCCAACCCTCCTCTACCTCCCCGTGATAGGGGGAGGTGCTAGGATCGAGCGACGACGATCTTCGCCCCCAGCGAGACCCGTCGCCTTTCATGGCGGCGATGCGGCGGCTCCGCCCTGCTCGAGCTCCGAGGATCGGCCGTCCTCGACATGCGAAGACCCTGAGCCTCTCCATGAGGCTCAAGCCCAGGCCCCGCTCCACCAAATCTCAGGTAAGCTCTCCGATCTCTCTTCTGTATTTTTCTTCAATTTCTTTAATTTTATTAGCTTTCTCCTCGCACTCTCACCGTTCACTGATCATCCCTTCAGCTTCGCCTCGCATTCCTCATTCACACGCACCCATCCAATCACCCTCCTCTTCCTCCATAACCCCGAACCACTCCGACCCACCTCTCCGCCAAGTTCGTCGGAGACGATGATCGAGCCGACACCTTCTTCGCACTATATGGCCCCCATTCCACTCACGTTCTTCTATGATCTGCGCTTCGGCTAGTACTAACGTTGCAGGTGCTTCATTCTTTAATAGCCGGATCCCTCGCCGGAGCTCCTTCGAGTTGCTTCGTCTCCGGCATCCAGGCAGCCCCAAGACCACGATGATGTCCAGCTGCTCCGCCAAGCTTCAACGAAGCTATTCAGCTGATCAGGAGCGGTCGGGGGTTGTCATCAAGCACGGAAGACGGCAGCAGAGCTGCAGCAGCCGCGCCGGAGCACAGCTAACTCCGCCGCAGGAGGCAGTGGAGTCGAAGAACTCGACGTACAACTACCGTCCGGTTGCCAGATCGGACGACCCTCAGACAGCCACGCCTCTCCCCCGACTCAGTACAGCCACTGTCCGATCTCGATGATCGAACAATCCATGTTCTTCCACGTGTCCGCTACTGGGAGTGGCACCAGACCTCCAGGCCCGGCTTGCTCGAGCCTTGTCCGAGCCTGATTCGAGGCTGAGCCATACACCGAGCCTATCCGAGCCTCCATCGAGCCTGCACCACCACCGAGCCTAGCGCACACGTGCATCTCACGTGCACTCTGGGCAAATTGCATGGAGGCCCCGCCAACTTCTCCAACTTGCAGACAGGTCCAGAGCTCATGTGCATCTTACGTGCGCCTGGGATATTTTGCACTCATACCCTCGCGGGTTTTAATAATTGCAAAAATATCCCCGCGCGTGTGGGAAAATTACAGGGAAGGCCCGTATTTATTTTATTTGCATTTTAGTCCCTCTCAGGGACCTGTTTTCTATTTATCTTTTATGTTTTCTTGCATTTATACCCCTGACTTCATTTGTGAATATCTTGAGCACCGTATCTCCGTTTCAGTTGATTTTTGATCTCGTTTTGAAGCTCGTTTCATTGTCTTCTTGATGGCATGCTTAGATTTCAGAATTGACACTATGAATTTTGATGTATTATTTCAATAGCCGAGTGTCTTTATTGTAATGCTTCACATGCCTTATTTTGACATCAATGAGACTAGTTTCATGAATTGAATCTAATTTTACTCGTGATTAAATGGCTCAAGTATTTTGATAATTAGGGCATATTTTCATTGCATTTTATGTGCATTTCTTATTAAATGTTAAAAATTAAATAAAAAAATGCATTTTCATGTTTGTTTAGGAATTGTGTCTTCTTGCATTCTTTGACCTACGATTCATTAATCCAACACTTAGTTCTATTGGTTAGAGTAAATATTATGAAAGAGGCTCGTGTCCCTGAGTTCGACCTTGGGCTTGCCCAAGTAAAATAAAAATCAACCATTTTATTTGATTGCTAATTTAATTAAATGGTCTTTGATCGATCCAATTTAGTCTGATTGCAATGACTTTAGAAGTGTTAATTTAACACTATTAAAGGGCTGAATTATGGGTCTGTCAATGGCAGTGTCACATCATCACCTCAAGTGACCTCCCAATGATATTATCCTTGAAAATAGGACTGCATGTCTTTCAATAGTTGTAGCTGTGGTCGTTCAATTTCTTGATGGAATTGATCGAATCGACGATGTCTGTTATTTTGATCAGAACTTTTCTAGGTTCATCGAAGAAAATTGACTTTACAATCCTAGACTATGTCTATAAACCCTCCCCACGGACGATTCAGTCTACGGAGAAAAAGCTCTCCTTACTAATTTTTAAAGGGCCTGACAATACTTAATTGGAGGACATACACAACTGTATTTGTCTGGTGGACAGACACGATTTTTCTAACAAGAGCTACCCCAAGAAAATGGAGTGACAAGGCTTTGATACGACTTGTAGAAGTTGACTCTGAAAAATGATAATGCATTATTACTGCAAAATAGGATACACACATACTTTCATACAAAAAGTTACTCAACTCTCTAACAAGCACTAGCACTCATTTGCCACATCAACAAATCGCTCAAGCTCTTCACTCTTGCTCACTACGTAGTATATGCTTGCTTTCTCTTGTTTGCCTGCATTTCTTGCTCTCTTGCCTACACAATGGATCCCAAGGATATACTTGTGTCGCAATGAGTCTTGAATGATATGGACTTCTCTAGAAAGTTAGAGTTGGATGTGTTGGAGTATAAGTTGTATGCGCCTATTGTGTTGTAGCAGGGTAAATGGATCCTGGAGGAGATCCATTTACCCCATCCATGTGTTTAGTCCCATACCGCCTATTGGTGGGACTTGGAGGCTCTGGAGAGGCTATATAAGGAGCCCCAGACCTCCTGTACTTTTTGAGAAAAAGGAATGAAGTATCCGCCCCTTTGAGGGCTTCTCCCGTGGTTTCATCCCGCTCCTCACGGAGTAGGGTTCCACGTAAAAACCCCGCTGTTCCATATTTTATTTATCTTTTTCCATGTTTACGCTTCCGCTTCCGATTTTCTAACATGGGATCAGAGCGGGTTCGATTCTCGAGGATTTCAAGTTCTATAGTTTTGTTCATTCGAGATTCGATGTTATATGTTCATGAGTTCTATCCAAGTTTTGGCATGTTAAAGTTTGCTTCCAGTATTCATTCAGATCTTCTCCCGTCGAAGATCCTCGCGGGGGCGTATTTCCAGGTTATGTCTAAGGGTTTCTGATACCATGAATCTCCATAGCCTCCAGGGCGTATTTCCAGCCGCACCCCTTCCAGCAGGCGGCAACACCATCTCCGACCTCTCAAGCAGTCCTCCCTCCTGCTGCAGCCGTTCAAAAAGAGAGAGAAAGAAACAACACCAACTTAGGGCTCGCGCAACCTTCCAGAACGGGCGCAGCCCCTCGCACGTGATATGTGCGCAGGCGGTCTTCAGTTTCGAGGTCGTCAAGGCTGCTTCCTCCAAGCGGCGTGAGATCGCGCCAATCCTCGAAATCCCGACGATTCCTCTTCAGGCGCGAGCACCCGCGACTCCTCCTGTCCTCTAAGGCCCATCAACGGCGGCATCGCACCAAGCTCCAGGCGATATCCCCCTTCGCGCGCATCTTCTCTTTCGAACCCAGCGATGGGCGAGCGCATCCCAGGCCGCTGCTCGCCCCTCGCAGCACTTAGTCCAGAATCCAGGTGGAGCTCCACAACCCTCCAAGCAGCGATGCCCCTCCAAGAACACCCCAGGCGGTGCAGACCCCCCTTCGCGCGGCGGCGGAGGCACCAGGCTTCAGCGGCGATGCAGATCCTCTAGCGGCGCAGATAGGCTGGAGGCGACGCACTCCAGGAGGAAGTCTCGCACCTCCAGGCGGGGTGGCGCAAGCGGCAGAGCATCGCGCGCAGACCCAGAACGCGCAAACGCGCGCAAGCAGCAAGGCTGCGCAAGGGGGAACCCTAGGCCCACTGGCGTCTTTAAAAAAAATCTTGGGGATATTCGATTAATGAGTCCAAGGGGCTGGAGTGCGCATAATGAAAAGGCACGATGGCCTATTGTTAAAAAAAAAGAGGGTTTCATTTTGAGGGCTTTTTTGAGCCCACAAAAAAAGGAGGGAAGTTATAAAAAAGGGTGAAGGCAGTTAAAAAAAAGGGATGCGTACAAAAAAAAGCCGTACGCAAAATTTTCAAAAAAAAAAATGAAAAGCTGTAAAAAAAATGGTTCAACGGCTTAAAAAAATTGAAAAAAAAAGAGAGTCGTAAAAAAAATGAAATGGCCAGCGCTATTCATGATTTGAGAAGCTGAAAAATTTGTGAACGGCTTATTAGTATTATGTTTACCCCTATTTATCTTGTCTTCTCCCAACTTTGTCGACGTCCATGTTTTTCCGACAAGTATGGGAGAAAGGGGGAGTATATGTGTAGAGTCACAGGTTGTATTCAGATCCAGATTGTCAGATCTTCCACATTCAGATGCCAATCTCCAGACCAGCCATATTTTCCAGACTCTACAGATTCAGTTATTCAGACTCGACGTTCAAGAGCTTCCGAGTCCAGTTTCAGACACGCATATGATTGCGGTCATTTTTCAGATGAGCATAAGTTGCCATCATTTGTTCGTGGTCCCCATCATTCTTCTTGTTGTCAGGCCAGAGTTTTCATGTTAGCCATAGGGACTCCAGAGCAGAGGACCATTCCCTTGAGGGCAAGGGTTTTCATGTGGTATCATAGGTACACCAGAGCAGTGCACCATTCTCTGAGCCAGATGGGAGAGATCCAGTTCTCTGACGAGGAGACTTCAGGCGCAGTTTCAGACTCGATGGTCAGATTCCGAGTCTTCAGTTGACTCACACTCCAGCTCGTTCGTCCTCCTCACCTGCACGGCATGAGAAGCAACGTCCTCGACTGCAGCAATGTGTGTGTTGGGTTGATATTGTCCATAGTGTCCTGTAGCGGTGAGTTGAGTTTCTTTCTGTTTGTCCAAACTGAGCATTGCATGCTCCAGCTTGAGGGGGAGTGTTGGAGTATAAGTTGTATGCGCCTATTGTGTTGTAGCAGGGTAAATGGATCCTGGAGGAGATCCATTTACCCCATCCATGTGTTTAGTCCCATACCGCCTATTGGCGGGACTTGGAGGCTCTAGAGAGGCTATATAAGGAGCCCCAGACCTCCTGTACTTATTGAGAAAAAGGAATGAAGCATCCGCCCCTTTGAGGGCTTCTCCCGTGGTGTCATCCCGCTCCTCACGGAGTAAGGTTCCACGTAAAAACCCTGTTGTTCCATATTTTATTTATCTTTTTCCATGTTTACGCTTCCGCTTCCGATTTTCTAGCAGGATGCACTTAAGAGCCTTCTAATTAGAAAATTCTGGAGGGTTTGAAGTTTTAACACCTTAAAGATATTCTATAGAACAAGAGAAATTGGTCATCATAAAAAAAGTAATAAATAATATTGTGCAGTACAGTCTTTGGGCTTGGTCGTCACGACATCATCGTTGATGGTTGCTTTTAGTGTTATTAATCGACGAACTGTCTTTACACCATACACTGGCACATCTCTAAGATCAAGTTGTAAATGAAAGTTTCATTGAGAAACCTGTAGTCTTTGAGTGCCCTGTATTCGTGTTTAGTCGACTATTCCTGAGAATAAAATTCCGAATAACAACAAAATGCTGGTATATTGAGGTTTCCATCTCTAACATGGTTCTGTGAATGCAGCTACTTGGCAGAGCCTCTTCGTCGGAGTGAGTCAACTCTCTCAACTTCATTTGCCTGTTCTTTGACATGTTACAGACCATGTTTTGATTAGCTATGACGATGACATTTAGGGAATTGAGCAAAAATGCTTTAAGGAATAAGAAGCGCCGCGAAAAAGAGAGGGAGAAAAAAGCAGCAGCAGCAGCATTGGCCTCCAGTGACGGCAGTTAGAGGGCATCAATGCTGTGTTGTGGTAGTTCCATGTTTGCCAGGTGCTCTCCCATTTTGATCTCTATATATATTTCGCATTTTTGTTTATGTATTTATGAGCATTGTCATATGAAAGAGGATGATGTCTTAGAAAAAGAGGCCAGATTCGACGTCATTTGGCATTACTTCATTCGGCACATGAGCTTCCTGCAGAGAATTTGATTAGTAAAATGATACCCTTGTGATTTTGTACTCTACGATAATTGTTCTTGTTTGAAGATGTATAATCTGTTTGTTTTGCTCAAAGCCACCTTAAAATACCGCGGTTCCAACATGTGGGATCCGAAGCCTTCCATTCTGTTGTAGCTTTTCAGATGTTATGAAAGATGAATAGTTCCTCACATGCCTTTTTATCTCGATGCGAAAATGTCTTTTAACTGATGAATTTACCTCTGCGTGCGGTGCTCCTTCATCCCAAAGTCCAGGGAGATTACGGGTGCAAGATAGGAGTAGAATAACAAGCATGGTGTCCTTGTGGCTGCAAGCGAGGAGTAACTCGAAGTTTTAAAATGGCACGTTTCCAAGGAAGCTATCCATCCCTTCCGCTGGAGGATCAAGCTTCTCCAATCCTCGATGTCTCTAGCGAGGAATCTGGAGTTCTAGTATCTTAAAGTACAAATTTTGTTGGTGAAGTCAGAAAATATTAGACAATCACAATAATGCTTCGTAGGTTTCATTTTCTGAAATATCGTTTGAACTTCAATCGGTCCTTCGCCTGCTTGGTAACAAGGTGGGGTTCGACTGGAGTAACTTCATGTGAATATTAGTTGTTTTGATAGTTAGGAGGGTTGGAATGGTTAGTATGATGCCATATTGCTTGTGTTATATCAACTGTTTTATGATTGTAATATATATTTTAATGTTAACTTTTTTATTTAAATGTGGTTAAAAAATATTATAACATGGAAACTATATGATCCATACAACTAATTCCAATCTAGGAGTGTAGGGGTAAAGCGAAGGTAATAAGTTTACCATGGGGTTACCTGGCAACCAAATGATGTAATTGGGACAATTTCAATAAGAGGAGAAAAATTGGGAAAATGGGTCTGCCACTGTCATATTTCGGTGAATTATTTTATTTTTTGGAAAATATTGTCATGTATTTTCATCACTATATCCTTCTAATATTTCATTCTAATTTTGTCAGAAACAGAATCATATGCCTTCCATCTAGAACATGTAATTTTAACAATATTAGAATTGTTGTAATTGATCTGTTCTAGATGAAGGGGCATAGAAGTATTTGTTTTCGACGAAATTGGAATAGCACATTAGAGGGATATAGTGATGAAAATACATAGCAGTTTTTTTCTTAAAAAAAGTTTCGTCGAAATATTGAGTGAGGGCAACCCCTAGGGGACGGACACATTATATAGTAAATTGTGTATAGATGGTTAGGGTTGGCTATTGAGCCCAACGAGCTGAGTCAGGCCCTAACACGGGCTTACTGGGCTTGAGCTTGGGTGAGCTCAATATAGCTGGCTCGTTGAGCTCGAGCCTCTTATCGAGACAGCTTGGGCTCAATAAGGCTCAAGCCGAGCCCCTTATTGAGACTGGTCTGGGCTAAGGAAAATTTGTATTTCTAGTGGAAAAGTGTTGTTTCATGGGCTCTGAGACTACAACCTATTCTTTGAAGGCTGCTTTCATTACCGGTAGGCCACTATCAAAGTTATTTACAAAAGTTTAATTATAATATATACTGTAACATTTTATTTGCTAATAAAAAAGAAAAATAGTAATTATCTAATTATAACCTACATTAAAATAGATAAAATGTAAAAGTCCAACTACAACATAGTCCACCCAACATTGCCGTTATATAAACCACATAGACACATAGTCAACCATCCACAATGTTGCAAAACTTATACAAATAAAAATAAACATCTTTACAGTTTCACAAATGGAATATATATAAATATATTCCTTTTCGAGCTCCTTATTGAGTTATCGAGCAGGGCCAGCTCGAGCTCGGCTCGTTAAGATATCGAGATAAAAAATCTATCTCGGACTCGGCTCAATAACCTAATGAGCCAAGCTCACGAGTTCTTATCGAGCCGTGACTCAATAGCCATCCCTACAGACAGACGGTGGTCACTTAACTAACTACGTCCATGAAAGTAATCACGCTTGTTGAACGGCTATTTGTCCGTTTATTCCAACAGGAACAATTATTCCAACCTCATATAATCAACATCTAAATCCCCCTTTTCCAATAAATATAGGAGCTTAGAGGAAACGAACGTAATCTCTTAAATCCACAGCCTTCAAATCGTTGAGTTTGCAACTTCTACCACAAGGGGACTCCTCACGTAATGTACACCGTCCGACCATATGAGCCTACCTGAACCATAATCATCTCTTGATGCTCTCCTCTTAAACTCAAATGTTACTCTAAATCTCTTCTCCTCTCTCATCTATGCGATCTCGAGGATTGCTGTGCTTACGGTTACCAACACTCCGGCCAGTGGCATCACACGTGTTTTTGTACATGGTATAGAAGTCATAACTCGTAATTCGTCCCGTCCATCTTTACAATTGACGCTGGATCTCTGAAAGCGTCCGTGACAGGGATATGAACTTTGTTCTCTGATATACTGCCGGATGAAGAAACCTAGGTTTGTAGACTAAAAGAAGTACGTCTACACAGACATACATGGATTTGGTAGAATGTGTAGACTTAGGATACATCCAATCCCATCAACGAGAAACGGACCGCTACTTTATAAGTAGTTGATCATATTTATAATTTCACCTACGTTGTAATTTTTTTTACCTAATTGATTGGATATCAAAATTATTTTATACGATTTTTTAATTCCACATAACAAATCTCTTTACTTCGATTATTTTTCTGATGTAAAAATTAAATAATTTGTTAGAATTTGATGGAGACGCCTCAAACATGCATGTATATCTCATATTGACACGTATATAATTTGAAAGCAAAGCTTGAGGAGGTCAGGCGTGACAGTGTTTGGGTCCCTGAGAGGAGAACGCGGACATGTAAGGTTAGGGTTTGGAGTCGAGCTTCGTAAATGCATGCGTGATGTATATGCCGTAGGAGACCTGAACTCGTATGTTTTATTTTACATAAAGTTCGATTAAGCAAATAAAATCAATCAAAATGGAAGAGATGGGATAGATCTTACATGGCGGAGTTGAGGTAGGAGGAAAGAACAATACCGTTGCTGACGTGGGCGTCGCCGCGTCAGCCAAGACCTCGTTGTTCCCGGTGCCGGCATTGTTCACGAGGATCATCGTGGCACCTCCATCAGTTCAATGGAGTTGAATCGATACGGATCGGAATTTGGACTTGATATCAATGGAAGAAGATAAAGGAAGGGGAGAAAGCAAAATGAGCAGAGAAGTCGAAACCAACAAAAAAAGGAAAATAGGTGGAGATGGTGCTTCCTTCGGTTTGTAGGTAGAATGAAGCTCTCTTTCTTTGTGACTCCATTGTCAACTGTTACCCGGAAGCCTCCCGCTGCTGTGACCTGTGTGCTTCTTCAACCTATCCTCCCATCGCGTTGCAGCGGCTCTATCGTATCAAGGTGCTTCCCGTGCGAGAGAAGAGAAAAGGAGAGATGGTGATGGAATATCTACTGTCGAATCTTTTATAGTCAGATTAACTTATGATTAACCTAATCTATTAGACTCAAATAAAGTTATAGTTGATAGTAGGGTTCATATAGAAAACAGAGTAAATTTACGGAGTCGAGAAAGTAATTTACAAAGTCATGAATAAGAATTCCTTAAATAAAAGACACAAAGAAATCATAGTAAACTTGATCTCTCTCTTTTTTTTCTTTATTGAAATAGAAGATCGATTCATCTTTAAAAAAGAGTACTAGACCCATTATTAAATGTTTAAAATAATAATGAAAGCCAGCAATTATATGCAATTGAAATTAATCTTCCATACCAAAACAAGAACAAGAACTATCCAATAGAAAATCAAAGAGTGCGTAAGCCCTTTTCACAGCAATTAGATTTACAGCAACTTTCTTTCAAATATTAAAGCATCAATTGGAGTAACCTCGAGAGAAATGATTATATATGTAAGTTATATGGGGCTGCCCTAAGTGACGGAAAGGGGGCGGGAGGAGGCTTGGCCCCCTGTCGCCAAATAAAGCACTTATTATATATTGTATAGTAGTAATAGTACATGATTTAAATATCATAGTTAAATATAAGTGTTAATAAGTTGTATAAAATGGCCCCTTCATCTCCCATTTATAAGTTGTATATAATTCTTCTACTCTCATTTCTCAATAAAAAATTAATAATATGATCTGAATACGACAATTTAATTATTAACAGTTGTATGTTTTACAAGAATTACATTTATACATATAGGGATATAAATAGTTACGGATATATTCGTATCCGATCCGCCACCGTATCCGTTTTATACATATATTTTTACATCCGTATCCGCATCTGTTTAAAATGGATACAGATATGGATATCGTTTTGATATCCACAAACATCCGTATCAATATACATATATCTATTTTCATATATAAATATAGTCATATGTTTATTTTTAACCATATATAACATAATTCTATACATTCTTTTATCATATTTGTATAATTTTTATGATGCAAATAGATTTACTAAATTTATATCGTGTGTTTTCTTTCCAATTCATATATATTTAAGTCAATTCTATAGATTATTTCTAACATTACTCGTATACAATCAGTATCCGTTTTACATCTGTGTCAGTTTTTAAGGATATGGTAAGATCATTTTAATATCCATCAATATATGTATCTGTATTCGTATTCAAAAATAGATAAGGATTCGGTAATACCTATATCTGTATATGTATCCCTATATAGAATAACTATATAGAACAAGAACAAAATAAGTATATAGATATTTTTAATTCGGCATTATATCGTATGTTGTTTATATATAACAATGAATAATATTTAACGAGATTTTTTATATTTAAAATATAGACAAAAATGTATGTGGATATTAAAGTGAAATTTATATATGTATTCACTTTAATACAGATACATAAACACCTGTAAAAATATATTATAAGGAATATGTACATATATATATATATAGGGAAAAGGGAAGCTACACCGGGGGGTGCAGCCAACTAGCTACACCCGGGTATTTTTATCTTTGATTTTTTATTTTTTTGTAGGAAAATTATGGGAGATTTACTTAGTTTATTGTGTGGAATATGTGTTTCAAATTTCATGCAAAACAAACACTCCTAGCGTGCCCATCTAGATATGGTCAATTTCAATAATTTTGAACCGTTAAAATGTCATTGTCTTGATGGAGATGATAGAAATATCAAATTTAGTTGAAATTGGTATGATATCATGGTGATATATAGTGATTTAAATCCCCCTAGGTTTCATTTCAAAAAAACAAAAAGTCAATGAAAAAAATGGCCGGGTGTAGCTAGTTAGCTACACCCCCAGGTGCAGCTTCCCCAGCCCCATATATATATATATATATATATATATATATATATATATATATATATATATATATATAGGGGACAAGGAGCCTACACCCTGTGGTGTAGGAAACTCCCTGCACCCACCCTATTTTTCGATTATTTTAATTTGTTTTTTGAATTAAAAGTTGGGGGATTTACTTAATATGTTGAGGGGAATATGTGTTTCAAATTTAATGTAAAACAAACATTCCTAACATGTTCATCTAGACATGGTCGATTTCAACAATTCTGAAACCGTTAAAATTGAGTAGTCTTGATGGAGATGCTAGAAGTCTCGAACTAAGTTGAATTTGGAAATAACAACATGGTTATACATGGTGATCTAAATCCCCCAAGGTTTCATATCAAAAAAAACAAAAAATAATGAAAAATTAGGCCGGGTGTAGGGAGTTTCCTGCACCCGCCGGTGCAGGGTCCTTTTTCCCATATATATATATATATATTTATATTTATATATTTATATCCCTTTGCATCCCTACACTAAGTGTGATATAATTTTAATTTTTAAAAATATTAGATTTAATGATACTACTTAACATCGTATTAATAATTTTTTTTTGTGATTTGAAGAATTTTGTAAGGACCTTTTTATCCATATAATGTTTGTTTGTATATTTATGTGAAATCGTAATTTTATAGGGGTATCTTTGTAAAAATTCCTCGTAAATAAAAATTAATAATTAAAATGATAAATAATAACATATATAAACTTTATATATATAATGTATCTACATGTATATGTATGTATATGTGTATATGTACGTGTGTAGTCTCAATAATTTGGCCCCCCAAGTAAATAATTTATGGCTTCGTCCCTGATTGAACAACACATCATTTCGGTCGCAACAAGTCCATCTAGTTCTCGCGAAGAGCTATGAGCAGAAGCCAGTTCTCATGTCCATTACTTTTGAGGAGATACCATACGTAGTACGTAGCTCATACTGAGCACGATCTTGTGATCTTCTCCCAGAATTTCAAGGGACGCTCGAGGATCTCTTTAGTCCAACGACTTGCAGCACCAGTCTTCGTCGGAAGCCCAACATGAGAAGTTCTTCTTCGCCGTTAATGGCGACAGAGGAGGGAGTGGGACGAGAGCTGCAGAGATCATTTGAAGGACACGTGGGGGATGGGAACGATGAAGGATATATAGGGGAGGAGGAGGCAGCGACGACGTGGAGGATGGGAGTGGTAGAGTACATTAGGACGAGGCGGCGACCGAGGGAGGCGAAGGTCTTGTGCAGCACGTGGGAGGGGGATCAGAGTTAGGGGCGGTGTGGGAGGGGGGGGGTTGGAGGTCTGGGTGGCATAAGGGATGAGGGTCGGAGGTCGAGGCATGCGTGGGGGTGGGGGCGGGTGTCGGGACAGTTAGGGACGAGGGTGGAGGAGGGGAAGATGCGGTGAGGAGGAGCATGCGTGAAGGGATGAGCATGTGTTGGGTTGGATCGGACCCTAAAGGGTCCAGGCGCAAGCCCGTTTAAAAAACTCAGGCTTAGGCCCGTAATTTTTTTATTTGGCCCAAGCTCAGGACCAACTCAATTCCTATGGGTTGGGCTTGGGCTGGGCTGACCCATCTCAACCCATTAGAGATTATTAACTTTAAGTATTTTGTTTCAAGACAATCTCAACTCAAGTTATACAAGCCAAAATTGTTTAAAACATATACCATAATACTTGTGAAATAATTGAAATTCAATTCTATCAAATCCGATGATTTCTAGTTGGGATATTACACCCATAACCTTGAGTAATTTCGTAATTACCCCAGAAACCCTCTATAATCACGAATTATACTGAGGACCCTGAATAGTGCTTAACTCTTACACCTATAATCATGTGTTAACTTCCATCTAATTTTTCATTAACTATAATGGTATCCGTCAAGTAGTTTACATTTTATACCCTTTGAGTTGACATTATTTACGAATGACCATCTCCTTCCTCCAAGCATTCAAGCTGCTGCCGACCTCCCCTTTCTCTAGCCGGACAACCACCTCCCCCTTTCGTCGTCCTCCGTCGACCACCACCCCTCCCCTCCCCCCCGTCGACCACCTCCTCCTCGGACAACCTCCACCACCGACCCACCGCCTCCATCCCCAGACCTGCAAGCCCAGACCTCTCCCCTCCAACCTCCACCTGCAAGTTGTCGCCTGCATGTCCAGGTCTTCACCCAACCCCAACCTCCGCCTGCAAGCCCAGGTCCCCGCCCCCTTCCCCCAACCACCAACCTCTGCCTCGTCAAAACACCCCTCCGTGCAAGCCCCCTACCGCCCCCACCCCCCGACCTCTTCCTGCAAGCCGTCGCCTGGAAACCCATGTCTCCCCCAACCCCCAGGTCCCCTGCCCCCAACCTCACCACCACCACCAACCTCTGCCTCGCCGAAGCCCCCTACCGCCCCCACCACTGACCTTTGCCTGCAAGCCGTCTCCTGGAAACCCATGTCTCCCCCAGCCCCCAGGTCCCCTGCCCCCAACCTCCGCCTGTAAGCCTAGGTCGCAACCCACAAGCCTTCGCCCCCTCTGTGCAAGCCCGTCACCTCCACCCTCCCCCTCACTGACCTCTGCCTACAAGCCGCCGCCTACAAGCCCAGGTCACCTCGTCGAAGAACCCCCCCCCTCCCCCGTGCAAGCCCGCTGCAAGCCCATGTCTCCCCCGATCTCATCCTCCACCTCCCCCTGCCCTGCAAGCTCAGGACCTCCACCCCCTACCCCCAACATCCACATGTAAGCCTAATTTGCAACCCCAAACCTTCGCCTCCAAGCCCCTCTCCCTTCTCGTGCAAGCCTGCCGCAACTGCCAGCAAGCCCCCCTTCCGTCCGCAAGAAAAATTCCTTTTCTTTTTTTATTTTAGTTAATCATAGCCATTAGATCTGAGGTTGGTTAGATTAACTCACTCATATGGTTGAGTTAATGAACTAAACTAACGGTAAGGTTATGGGTGTAAAACATAGCATATTTAGGGGTCTTAGTGTAATTCGTGATTATAGAGGGTTTCCGGGGTAATTACGAAATTACTCAGGGTTATGAGTGTAAATATCCCTTTCTAATTTTACACAAGTGCACTAAATGCTAGATATCATGAATGTCTCTCATGTATAGAAAGTGAAGAGTGAAAAAAACATACCCAGTTAACAACAATAGGTGCACCAGACCCTACATGTTAAAAAATGGGCACAAGACCCATATTGGGTATATGTTCAATAATAGAAAATATTCTGATGGAAAAAATAAACACAAACAAATTCAAGAATAACCAGCAGAATCTAAACCAAAGATTAATTAAGGAAAATTAATTCTGAATTGAAATACAATGGTCATCAACTCATATGTCACACCCCGACTTTCTTGACATTATAAACATTGTATGAAAACAAGATACAAGAATAGAGTGCACATGAAATAGGTGGGAGTTTTATGCGTGTAGGATGTGGGTAAGTGTTCGGGCCCTCTTCAAGTCGGTCCAGCTCGAGCCCTGCCCAAAAAAATTGGGCCTAAATATTGAGCCCAAGCCCAGCCCAACCCAATATTCATTTTGGCGTGGGCCAGGCCGGACGTTTTGGGCTGGACTTCGAGCTGGGTCAGGCCAGCCCTGCTCAATGCTCATTCCTACGTGCGTGTAGGTGGGGTGGAGGGTATACAATAGTAAATAAGTTAAATATAAAGGGTAATATTATTTTTTTATGGAATCCGATTTATTTTAATAGTAAAATGGATGGAAGTTATTCCCTGGGTTCGTATATAAGAATTAACGAGTTCGTGGGCTGAGAGGATAATAATGATATTTACAAGGTCAAGAAAGTAATTTAGAAAGATCTTAAGATTCATGGAAGTAGAAATTCTTTATTTAATCAAACAGTAATTTGGTTACCATTCTATGCAAGACATTCTTACATAGGTATCATACTATTGTACAATATGTGCTTATCAAGTGATATGTTTAACTATATAATTTGTTATTTGAGACTGCACAGTAGGTGGTGTCAAGAAACACGATCCGCCGGTATCATCTTCTCTCGGATACCGATTGTTGGGGATACGAATACCTTTAGACGGATGCGGATGCACAATCACCTACCACCACGGAAGCATGTGAAGAAAAGAAGAATCAGATGTAATGGTGGTTGGTCACCTCTCACGACCACCGGAGAAGAAAGATTACTATAAGAAGGCGAATACAACTCTCTCCGTTCCCTCGCTCTCTCATCTCTCTTCTCTCTCTCTCTCTCTCTTCTTGTGGTATTCCCTCTTGCTGTGGTGTTGAGGCAATGCCTCCACCCCCTCTTTATATAGTCCAAATACAACCCCATAGTCCTATTCTCAATAGGACTACAAATAGAATACAACTCAATTACTATTATGATTAAGAGTTCAATCCCATTAGAATTTGACTCTAATCCTAACAATCTTCCTCTTGAGTTGAATTCCATCATGATCTTTTCATCTTCTTGAGTTTGCACTGAGCCATCCTCATCATCTGCATGTCTCGTTAGAACTTGACTCTGCACTGAGCCATCATCATCATCTGCATGTCTCGTTAGAAGGATCTCACCAACTCTGGATGATGCACCCGTCACTGGGCACCCTTGACGTGCCCCTACTCAGGTACTCGCACAACTCTGCATTGTGTTTCATGATGCGCACCACAAATCTCTTTTAACTAGAGATTGTGCCGATCTCCTCTAATAAAGCGAATCGCACTCGCCTCTCCTTTTTGCGTACTTCTGTAGCAGAGATACCGATAACATGCCTCTCTCTCAGCATACTGCTCGTCCTAGGAATAAGTAGAGCTCCATCACCTATCACGACCCTTCCCTTGAGCTTATACACCTTGTTCGACATCCTCGTCTCACGCATCACCATGCGTTCTTCCTTGCTCACTCTGAGAAGTCCCCCTTCAATGGTGACTCGATGTCCTTGTGACTCAATCGTTCCTAGTGAAATCAGATTTTTCTTAGCTATATGAATATGTCTAACACATGTCAGAGTTCGTATTGTTCCATCAAATATGCATAGTTGTACTGATCCAATTCCCTTGATGTGGTGAACCTCTCCACCTCCCATCTTAACCGTGCCATCATTGCATGCCTGATATGTGTTGTGCTCTCTAAATGAGCACATGTGATCTGAACATGTCGAGTTCAAAAGCCATCTTGAATCTGTCTTCATCTCCTAGAGCATGATTGAAAGTCTCCCTCATAGACTGTAGTGGAATCCTCTTGGTCGGATTCATAATCACCTACCTTCCTTCCTTTCTCCTTCTCTCGTCTTGGACAATCAGTTATCTTGTGACCCTCCTTGTCACAATAGAAGCATCTGATCAGACCTTGTGACTTGGATCGACCTCTGAATCCTATTTTCCTTTATATTGAGCATCTACCCTTGGTTTCCAGCCCATGACATTCATCATTCGTTGCCTCATCCGACGACCTCTGTCAAGACTCATTCATAAGCAACAAAGTAACTGTCTCATCTATTGTGATGGTCTCCTTACCATAGAGTAACATCATCACAATATTTTCGTAGGAAGATGAAAGGGAACTCAACAAGATCAGTGACTTATCATCTTCCTTGAAAAGAGATTCTCTTTTCGCATTCTTCTCCTCAAGTGTTAGCACGTTTATCAGAATCTTGTTGAATCCATCAAAGTGCACTTCAAACTTTGTCACATCGATCTACTTTAGACCACAGAGCTTCTTCTTCATCAATATCTGATTCGTCAAAGATTTGGACTTGTATCGTTCCTTGAGTTTCATCCAAACCTTCGTTGGATCCTCCTGATTGATGACTTCGCGAAGAGTGTTGTCTGTCAAGAACAATTGTATTGTACTATTCGTGAGATCCCTTATCTTCTTTCACTCTTCCTCTTTCATCTTCTTTGGCTTCTTTTTTTATTCTGGAGAGCTTTCACAAGTTTTTCTCGCGTGAGTATGTTCGTCGCTAATTGTTGCCATAAGGTGAAGCCATTCTTTCTATTGAAGGGTTCCACATAAAATGATGCACCCCTCGATGTAAATTTCACCATCGCTTTCTTATTGTACCTCCTTGTATGATCTGAAAAACCAGAGAAGAATCCTTCCGATCTGAACTGTCCAACTCGTCTGGAGTGCCCAAAAACCTCTATTTGGACTCTTGGATCACCTCAATCGGACTTTGGATGCTTCTGATCTCAATGGTTTACCATAACCGTTGGATCTTAACTGCCTCTGAAGAAAGCACACCTATTTTGTTGCGTCTTCTCCTCGACGTCAAATCTCAGTCTAATCCGACATGTCGTATCTCTCTCTGTCGTTGAACCAAGCTCTGATACCAAATGTTAGGAAACACGACCCGTCGGTATCGTCTTCTCTCGGATGCCGGTTATTGTGTATACGAACCCCCTTGGACGGATGTGAATGCACAATCGCCCACCACCACGGAAGCACGTGAAGAAAGAACAACAAGATATAATGGTGGTCGGTCACCTCTCACGACCACCAGAGAAAAAATATTACTATAAGAAGACGAGTACAACTCTCTACGTTCCCTCGTTCTCTTATCTCTCTCTCTCTCTTTCTTTTCTCTTGTGGTATTCTCTCTTGCTGTGGTGTTGAGGCAATGCCTCTACCCCCTCCTTTATATACCTCCAAATACAACCCACAATCATATTCCCAATCGGACTATAAATAGAATACAACTTAATTACTATTAAGATTAGAAATCCAATCTCATTAAGATTCCTAATCTTAATTTGACTTTAATCCTAATAGGCGGATGGATGGTTCAATCCGTTGTCATCAAATTTCTACATTTCAGGCACATGCTACTATGATTATTTGGACTCCCGTTATAGTTGTGGATCGAGTATTCTCTAATCTGGCATTATATCCAAATATTAGATCCAAATATTAAATGCCTCGTCAAAATCATCCTACATCCTCTCATTTTTTTAATACCCAATGAAAATTTCTCCAGAAAATGTCACATTTAATTAAAAAAATCAAATATCCAGCCACCACGTAATAATAGTGTAGTAATGGTGTATTTCATGAACTTTCCATAACAATCTCTATCAAACGTATTCCACAATTTATCTCTCGTTACAACACTATAGCACCAATAGTTAATTTTTTTAATGTAATTTCCCTTGCACGTTCTCATTACAACATAAATATATCTTTCTTATCTCGAATTCCCTTGCACATTCTCATTTTTGTGCAAAGGTGTTTTCAACATTGCTTTATAAACAAAAGTCAGTTGCGCTGCTATGAGATATTGCAATATCAGTTATGTTCCTCCTTTTTTTGGAATATCAAATGTGCTCCTAAATTCTTTCTTCGTTATCACTTGTATCCATCCGTCAGATTGATCGTCTACGAATTAAAATAATCATGATTTATTTAAATCATTGTGTGGTTAATAGGGACATTATGATCAGAATAAAATCTCTCTCTCATTTCCTCTAACCTGACATGCTCGAACTCCTCTCCTCCCACTGTCGCACGCGTCTGTCTTCTCCCCAAGGGCCTTCTCGAACGTGGGGCTCCTGATGCCGAACGACCTCCAGGTATGGCCTCAAATTTCAACGAAATTCCACCGAAATTCTTCGAATTTTCAATTTCTTTAGCTCGCTGAAATCAGAACACTATCTTATTTCTTTTTCAGGATTTCAACGAAATATCAACGAAATCTCATGGAGTTTTATCAAAATAATATGTCATTTCAGAAAAAAACAACAAAAATAATGGAATCTACCATTCATTTTCATCGACATTTGTATATATTTATGATTTTTTACTTATTTATTCACAAATGTGTTGAGTTGTTAGATTGCTTTACATTGTTTAAAGAAGTTTCTTTAGTTAGTATCTAAATTTTAGATCTTAATCCAACTAGTGCTGCTAATCGAACCAAACTGTAATGAACAAACCTATGTTCGAGTTCAGTTCGATAAGGAAGTTCGAAAGTTCGAGTTCGAGTTCGGTTCGATATATGTTCGAGTTCGAGTTCGTTTAGAAACCAAACGTTCGAGTTCGGTTCGATAACAGTTCATTAACAAATAACTTAACTGAAACTTGTTTATATGAACAATTTGAAACTAAAGTTCCATAACAAGGTTCGATAAGCAGTAAAAATAAGAAATTATTCAGATTAAAGTAGTACAAAGCTCAATAAATACCACCATTTCTTTAACCTCAAAATTTATCAAGTGTATAGATACTAAGTTACACATACAAATACACACTCATATACATATATCGAACTCAAACTTTTATCGAACGAACATATGTTTTGTTCATGTTCGGTTCGTTAAGCTATCGAGCTAAATTTGATGTTCTTGTTCAGTTCGTTTAGAAATGAATGAACATTTTTCGAACTATTATCGAACAAACTCTAATTGAATACGAACATGTTCAGTACGATTAGCATACCTAAATCCAACCAAATCAGTTAGATACAAGATTTAAGAGTTAAATTCAAGTTTTAACTGAAGATCTTTATATTTTTTTCTATTTTCATGTATTTTGATATATATATATTAGTAGTTATCATAGGTGTCACCTCATTCTTATTGAAGAGGTACTCTTTCTTGGCCTATGTTCTTTGGTTTTATTGTACGCGTCACGATTATCTTCATGTTCAAGAGGAGAAATCAATGGCTTCTAATTACGGTTCCAAATTTGATTCTTGTTCTGAGCAACATACTACTTTTTTGACTGTTGGGATGATTGGATGGAAATTTAATGTAACATATGTTAGTATCTCACAATTAACAAAAAAAATATTTTTATCTCATTTATTGAGTTAAAGAATATTAGAAATCTTTATTTTTAAAAAATACGAGTTTTCAAGTAACTTCCCCTGATTTCCGATCATTTCACCAAAATTCTATCGAAATTCTACTGAAATTCTCTTTCCAGACTTACTGAAACGAAACTGAAATATGACATTTAAGGCCTTGCCTCCAGGACAACAACAGAATCGCAAGGGGCACGGCATTGGGTCGGACCTCGACAAGACCGTCAGGAGGAGGTGAGGCAAAGCTAGATGAGGCAAGGTTGAGGAGGAGGAGGATGGCCTAGAGGGTGTGGAGGGAGGGGTGGAGAAGGAGGTGTAGGGTAGGCTTGGGAGGAGCGAGGGCGGAGGAGGAGGCGTAGGGGCAAATGGAGGAGCAGGAGGTGGGGATGACGGGGAGGAGCTGGGGAAGGAGCGAGTATGGAGGGGGAGACGCGGGGGCGGAGGGAGGAGCATGGGTGGGGGTGAGGGGGGAGGAGCTCGGGGCGGAGGAGGCAGCAGAGGAGGAGCGAGGGTGAAGGCGTGGGGGAGGGGGAGGAGCTGGGGGTAGAAGGAGGAGCTGAGAGTGAGGGAGAGGAGGCAATGGAGGAGAAGCAGGAGGTTGGGGAGGAGGAAGAGAAGAGGAGGAAGAGGAAGAAGTTGGGTATAAATGTTATTAGAAAAACTCGAAAAGGTATAATAAATATATTTTATCAAATTCATATAAATATGTATACACTATGTCTAAAATTAATAATTTTAAAACTATTCAAACTCTGATTGATGACAAGTATTATTAGTTATTATTTCTCATAGCGTGACTATAATAATTTTTTCTTTTGTTGATGCATCATTCGTTACGGTTAGAAGGAGACAATCTCATGGACAATGTGGGAAGAGAGATGCATAAGACATGAAGTGAGAAGTGATATTGTGTCATTAATACACTGCAAGGAGAAGAGATAAAGGAGCACCATTCTATAGGTTAGAATGAAACTAGTCAATGAATAATTTAAAAAAAAAACATCTTATGAAATAACTACAATTTTTTTTGTGAAAAAAATGAATGGTTGAAGAAATGGTTTGGGTCAATTAGTTCAACCGATATAGGAGGTCCAACCAAGTTTTGACCACTTTTAGCTTCTTTATTTTCTGAGTAAAAATTGGGTGGTTGAACCATTTTCCATCCGATTCTTAGTTTAACTATTTGAATCAGTCAGTTCGGTCCCGTATTTAAAATCTTTATTTAGATGGTTGGTGGGCTCGCAGGATAGAAGCAGAGGGTTCGAAGTGAAACCCGATAGAAAACAAGGAGGTTTGGTGGGAGGCACTGTAACGTCCCGGGCTTAGGTCCCCGGTTCGTTATCGAGGAAAACTGGCCCTGACAACTTGTTGGGTACGGGCCCAAATGGATCCGTTGACAACCACCCAAAATGCTTAAGCCCAAGTTGTCAAATAGTAATCCCCATCACTTATAAACCACACCCACACTTCGTGAGTTTTAGGTATGGCACTATATTTGGGGTTGGGGTGTTACAACCTCCCCCACTTATATCCGCAACGTCCTCGTTGCGACATGGCCCATCACTTATTCCCAGTGATAGTGACGACTGCACGCTCCGGGTAGGCTTTTCCTCCAACCTCTTTGTAGGGGTGGCTCCACCTCTCGGGTAGACCTTTCCACTATGGGAGTTTGACTTGTGTCGCATTAGTGTGCGTGAATCGATTTCGAAGATCAATAGCCGCACATGTGATAAAACATCTTTTGACTATCCCGTGCAATCATCTCTCTCATCTCTTGATTTTAATCTCATCATGTTAATTTTTCCAAATTTCAGATCCAACCCATCATTTCTCTCATCTCCTTCAAAAATAACCGAACATCTATCTAAAAATCCATCAGAACTATACTATGAAAATAAATCTGTCTCGGTTAGGACCAAATCAGCTACATCCTCTTCTTTCAATAATCCTCCAACATTTGCGGGAAACTTTCACCCGCGGATGAATTCGGCCCCTGATGAATCCACATTTCATCATCTTTATTCTATCATTTTGGCACCAAAAACCCTAGCAAATGCCTGAAAATACCCTTAAATAGAGCATCTTAGCATTCATGCATGTGCATCCAAACAGTGTATAAATTACTGTAATTAAGGCCAAAATTATAGAATAAATAAAGAAAAGAAAAAGAATAAAATATTGTAAATATTTTATGACCCAAAACCCCCGAGACCTAGGCATCTTGATGAATAGGTCGACAAGGAATAAAGTAGGGGAGATAAGGTCAGAAACACAGATATAATACCTATACTTCCTGTTCATTCTTTATTCATTTTGGGACCTATTTTTGGTTCCACTTTATACATCAAATAAAGAAACTTTGTACATGAAAGTTGTAGATAATTTAATAAAGAAAAATACAAAATTGATTTCACAGAAAAATAATGTACAGATAAAAAGTTATGGTCTGAATAAAAATCCAGAATCCCAACTTCCCAGACCCGTATCTCACAAACGACAACTCCAAATGCATCAAACTCACCTTTAATTGTATATAGAATAAAATAATCTATCCAATGGCGGTGGTTTCGCATTTGGCGGAGCTACGGTTTGAAAGTTGAGTTTTGGACCCCCGTTGTATAGCTATACTGATTAAAATATTTAATTTATTATTTATTCATTATTTTTATATTTTTATATTTTTATATATTTTTGTAAATATTACTTATAATATATATGTGCATTAAAATTGAAATAAAATGCAAAGAAAAATAAAAATAAATATACTTGTATAAAGACTACATAGGTATTATACATACACTTATACCTATATACAATACACTTGTATTTTATTAAATATACAAAACAAATCAGAAAAATAAAATAAAAATATATTTATGTATATAAAAGTATGTTATAATTTTATAAAATACTAAATAACAATAATAAAAATAAAATACCTAAATAAAAATAAAATATTAAAATACATAGGTATCATACCTATATAGGGTTAAAAAGGTAACTTGTAAAAATATAAGTCATAAAAATAAATAAAAATCAGAATAAAATACTACATAAAATTTTGAGCATTCTTTATTTTATAACTTTTATTTAATTCGGCCATTTAGTATTTTAAATTGAATTAACAAAAGGTTTTTCCAGGGTTTTTCCTGGTTGGTCCACGTGGACCAACCAGGCGCAAACCCTAGTTGACCTTGGTCAACTAGGTGACCTACCCCCTGTAGCCTTGTCAGAGGCTTATTTTTGGGTCAATTTCTCGATTTTTTCGAGGACGCTAGGCACCTCATTTCATGCTAGCGCCTTCTTGACTTTTGATCATCGATGATCGAGGAGGCTCGCCCATATCTTACATCGGATTATGGATCACTGAATCGCTCCAGAGCTCTTGATCTTTGGGCCCCTGCGACTCAGGGTCAAACCACATATAACAAACCCCCCTTCTTTCCTTTCGATTTTGAGTCCCCTTGGTCCACCCTTCAGCGCCACCTTCGTGCTCCTGAGCTCCTTGGAGGGGACAGCTCCATCGCCAGCTCCTCAGCCAAGGCGTTCGAAGTCGAGGGAGCCTCCACCACCTCCGCCAACAGCCGGCGTCGAGGTACCTTTCTTCCCTCTGGCTCCAGCCATCGAGGGCTCGCCCCACCTTCTTGTTTATCTCATTAGGTTCCTGTTAGCTGTAGCTTCAAAAACCCCAAAAAAATTTCTAAGTCCCATCGCTTATTTCGCCCGTCCAAGCATCCTCGCCGGAGCGCACCTCCGGCCACCGACGACCGCTTCCCCTCGCGCATCGATTAGGTCCACCCCAGGTCCAGGCACTTTGCCTTGGACCTTCTAACTCTTCTTGCAGGTCAAAGCCAACTTGAAAGCGCCTGGAGGCGAGTTTTGACGCTCGCCGGACCGTGGCCAAGCTCCCCAGCTCCGCCACCTTCGCCTGAGCACCTCGGCCGCCGCCGCGGCATTTTGACGCCCCCAGGAGATAGACGAAGACCTGAGGAGCCTCCCGTCCCATTTTGAAGCCAAAAAGCTCATCGGAGACGGAGCTTGACCTCGGAGAACTTCGGCTTGCCGGAGTTCGTCGCGGTTCTTGCTCCGGCCTTCATCACCGTTGGATCGAGGTGGAGCTCCAGATCGCGCGTCGACTGTCCGATCTTCCACGCCCAGCCACCGTCGGATCTCTTTTTGAGATCTAATCGCAGACGTCGATGCCAACCGTCATCGGACGCCCTCGTGCTGCCACGTGGATAAGTGGCTCGCGCCCCGCCGCTGGATCGCGCCCCGCCGCCAGCCGTTGGATTCGTGCCACGCGTCGTCATCGGAGCGCCCGAGCGAGGGTATTTTGCATCCCAACCCTCACACTTTTTGTATTTAATATTTAGTATTTAAACTTTTGTCTATAGTGTAAAAGTTTTGTAATATTTGCACAAAGACCCCCAGACTTTGTTTATTTGCATCCAGGTCCTTCGCCACGTCACCTCACGTGACCTGTACACGTGAGGGGGTGGGCATTTTGCAGAAGGGTCCTCGGTCATTTGTGTATTTCGTTTTAGTCCTGAAACTTTCGTATCAAGTGTAAACTTTTTGGATGTTTTGCAAGTAGGCCCCCAGGGTTTTGAAATATTGCATTTTAGTCCTCGCCAGGCGCGTGCAAGTCACACGCCCTGGTGGGTAAATTGCTTGCGTGCCCAGGCGGTTTTTATAATTAATATTTAGTGTTATAAATTGAATATTCAGTGTATATTTTTGTGGAAAATTGCATGTATGCCCCTGGATGTTTTAGATATTGCACATATACCCCTACTAGGACTGTTTAATGTTTGGATGTTTGCCCTAATTATTTAACCTATCATTTTAAGTCCAAAAATTCCACAAAAATAGACTTAAGCTCCTGGACATGTGTACTTTGACGCCACATTTTAGTTTTTGATTTTACTTTATTTTTATATTTATTAAAAATCAAAAACTTGCTTTTTATGCACTGTCTAGCTTAGAAAATGCCAAAAAAATATTAAAACCTCTCCAAAAATTCCAAAAAAATTACCTAGCGTCTATTTTATCCTATTTTAGTGTCAATCCAAAAATCTCTAAAAATCGCAAAAGAAAAACACTAAAAATTCAAAAACACTCAAAAACTTCAAAAAAATATATAAAATCAAGGAAAACTCTAAAAAATACAAACTCAGGTTCTGTGTGTTCCTTATTTTGTTCTTTTTATTTGAAAAATAGTGTGAAAATTTTTAGCTACTGGTTGCTATTTTTAAATCCCATTTTATTCACAGCCAGCCATCTTTCCACTGTTTTGCCTTATTTCAGCTTTTAAAAATACCAAAAACACATTGAAAAATCCCCAAAAATCACAAAAACAGTAGAAAATCATAAAAATACTAAAAACATTTAATTCCTGAATTTTTGGTTATTTTTGTGTACTTTTATAAATACTTTAGCTTGTCATTTAGTATATTGTATTTGCTTTCCAATATTGAAAAAGAAATAAAAAATATATAATATAAAATATAAAAATCAGAAAATTAAAAATCAAAATACAAAAAAATTAAAAATTAAAATAAAAAAAATTAAAAACTAAAACCCACAAAAACATTCCCTTTGCTTGATTGCTTAGTGTAGACACATCACACACACACTTGAGCACATTCTGTGAATTACCCTGCTTGTTCCCTGTGTTCGAACTCTCTGCATACTTGTCACTATACACCATTTGTGCAGAGTTAAAAATAAATTTTAACTCCACATTAGTTCTAATTTATTGATCTTTATTGTGGGTTAATTGTTGACTTTAGTCCGAATTTAGTGTGGTCACCACACCGACTGAGTTCACGCTTTGTGTTGAACTTAAGACCACCTATCTTTGGCTAAATCAAATGGCGCCGTTGCCGGGGAGCAACATCGAGTAGTTCACATTTTGATATATTTGTTTGATTGTGTGATTGTTTACCATAGCATCATTCTCCATCTCTTACATTTTGATATATCTCGTTGAGCTATCTGACCACTCTTCTTTGTCTTCTTGCGAGGGGACCGCGGAGCGAGGCGGATCGCCTAGGCGACCCGACGCAACCTTGGGACGTGGAGCCGGCTATTCTTTAGCCAAGCCGACAGGAGAGAGCAAGGAGAGCGAGAGAGAGTGACTAGCTTAGCTTTTCATTTATTTTTGGTGAGAGAGTGATCTATTAATTTGTAATAATACAGGTACACTTGGACTTGGACACTCAAACTATCGGGCCTAATTTCCGGGTGTTTGTTCACCCGGGGGCTCACCGCGGATTTTATCGAGTTTTTATCGCCGTCATTTTCCGGTTTTGTTTTCATTTTTCAATTTCTTTTGTGGATTGAGCTCTTAGTTCTAGGTCCTGCTTGATTCGATTAGAATAGGTCCAAACACCTAATTATCTTTGCATGCTCCTATAGATTCGTATTTGGACTTAGACTAATTAAACAGTTAGCTAGTAGCTTCCAAATCCACGCGCCGCGAGCTCACACCCGAACAAGCGCTTTCTCCTACCTCAAATGTGTTGAGCAGAGGAGGGGTGAGCATAGACCGGACACTCGGATTAGGAGTTAATAGTTAGCTTGTGGTTCTTCACGCTAGCAGTTGCCTGTTCTAGGACGATTTCCGCTTGCATATCGCCATATAGCTTAGGTTTAAAAATTCTGCTTTGCATCCCGCATGGAGAGAGATGGGATTCGCTGTAAGTCCTCTTACTTTGCACGCATCATCTAGGCACAAAGGTGAGATTTCCACCTTGGTGTCGACTTGCACGGCTTTTCCGACTCTATTCTCCCTCTGTTTTTGGAACAAAGTAGGATAAAGGAAAAATACAAAAATCGTTACGCGCTTGTTTGAATTTACTCAAAAGAAGCGATAACACCAAAAAAATTAAAAAAGGGACTACTAAAGAAAATTTGACCAAAATAAAATTGGTAATTGGATTTATTGCTTGGGGAGAGTAACACCCTCACTTGTCTTCAGGTTGCATGGGAAGGTCTCCTTCCAAGTGAGGTGAGCGCTTCGTGAGGATTAGAGCCCAAAACCCAACTTGTGGTTGCCTTGTGTATCGCCTGGATTTCTGAAGTATTGGCGCTACTATCGTACGTAGTCGAGTAGGACTTGGTCGCCATTGGTGACTCACTATTGTGTGAGCGCCGACCTTGTCTGAAGTACCGAGCCTAGGCCACGCCTTCACGGGTGTGTCTGTCTCACCGGCTGCGTCCGAGTAGGATCTTGCACGCTCACGGGTGATTCCGTTGCGAGCGAGGTCCGAAGTATCGGTTTCGCCTATCGGCTTCCTCCCTCTATTTCTTTGGCTGAGTAGGGATCCAGGAAGGGTTACAAGGACCTCAAAAAGCGCAAGTTACAGGTTACACAGGAGGAGGACAAGTACGGGGATACTTTCCTGGCAGTACTCTCGCTCCTATAGGCGTAGCGTTCTAAGGACTCGTGAAAAGATAAATACCTGAAACAAGCTAAAATTGACAAGATAAAAGCCGAACCTTCACGACTTCACGAGTTGAGTTGGTGAATCCACCCTTGCTTTGCGTTTGATTGCTAGATTTATTTAGGTCAAGATCAAAAACACCGCACAATTGTGCACAATTTTGTTGCATATCATCTTCTTCTTCTCTTGCATTATCCCCACTCTTCTCGAATAATCAAGATGATGGGATGGAGATCTCTTAGGCCGACTTTGTCGGCACCGCTATCTAGCACTCCTCCTTACTCATCTAGGAATGTCTCGGAGAGTCCACTCTCCGAGCCCGAGTTTACATCCACCCTGTTCCCCCTCGACCACCCTTCCCATTCTCCTTCTCTCAGTCCCATTGCGTCAGAATTCAGTGCATCACAGAGTTCCGCTCATTCGACAGCACCTGAGATGGCCTCTTTTGCTTTTTCAGAAAATCCAGCAATGGCAGACAGAGGCGAGCACCCGGATGACCACGATCACCCTCCATTCATAATCGATCAGGTGGCCATCAACAATTCCTTGCTAGCGTCCCTGGAAAATATGCAGAGACAGATCCGTGATCAGGGAACATTCATGGGTGATCTGATGAGAGAGATAGCACAGCTGAGAGAAAACCGACCCGGGGGCGGTGGCGGTGGAGGAGGAGGAGGACCCGATGCAGAAGGAGGCGATCCAGACGCTGAGCGACCGCCACAGACTATCATGAGGGAACTGCACAACCCAGCTTCATCCCTCACTCACCGGTGGATCAGACTCCCGCCAATCCACGGAGACTTCGAGCTTCGGCACCACACGATTCAGTTGCTACCCAAGTTTCACGGGCTGCCAACCGAAGAGCCGCACCTCCACCTCCAGGAATTTGAAATGATTTGCAGCACTATCCATGATCGGTTGATGACCGAGGACACCATTAAGATGATCGCCTTCCCATTCTCATTGGTTGATAGAGCCGCATATTGGCTCAAGCATCTAGGGCGATTCGTCGATACTTGGGCAGATCTCCGGACCGCATATTTGAAGAAATACTATCCTCTCGGCCGGACCAATGCAACTAGAGCTATGATTAGCAATTTCGTCATGATCCCAAATGAACAATTCCATGAAGCATGGGATCGATTCAGAGAGCTCATCGACCGGTGTCCACAACACGATATCTCCAAGCCCAATCTGGTGCAGAGTTTCTTCTGTGGGCTGACACTGGAGCTGCAGGGGCTTGTGAACGCCTCTTGCGGTGGGTCCTATTTCTCCAAGGAAGAAGATGACGTCTGGGCCATCTACAAAGGCATGGCAGAGAACTCCACAGTGATGACCCAGGCCAGAGTCTACACTCAGCAGAAACCCCCACAGGGAGCGGGATCATTCCAGAGGATCGCACACATCGATGCCGGTCCCAGCACAACGTCGGTAGCCGCAGCCCAAGCTGAATCAGCAGCAGCCGACATGGGCATAATTAGTGAAAAGTTGGACCGCATGGAGATCCTGGAAAAGAAGCAGAACCAAGGTCTAGCCCAGATGGACCTTCTCACCAAAACCATGAGTGACCTGAAGACTCAAATTCTATGTATTCAGGAGGCACAAGCCCACTCCCAACAGCCTCCCAGGTCACAGGTTGCTTCCAGCAGCAGCAATCCCAACCAGGCCTCTACCTCATACTGCCAGGTGAACCATATCCAGGCGGAGCCGGTTCCATTGCTGCAGTACCATCCAGAGCAACCGCCATCTCAGGAGACGCAGATGGTGGTGTATCAGCCGGAGCAGCCACTGGCAGTTCTTCCTCCACCTTCCTTCGAGCAGGAACCGTTGATGGAAGTCAACGGGATTTGGTATGACCGATACCCTCAACCAGCAATTCGCAGGGATCACCCCGGATTCCGTTGGGGCAATGGTGGATCCTCATCCCAGCAGCATCCTCCTGCCCAAGGACAGCAGAACAGCCAGCCGACACAACAGCATAACCAACAGCCCCATTATGCCCATCAAGAACAATACCAGAGTGGTCCTCGTCCCTCCTATCAGGGACAACAGTGGAGGCAGCGCCAGCCGCCTCAACAGTCTTATCACCAGCCTTCCCCCCAGTATCAGCAACAACACCAGCAGCAACAGCCCCATTTTCAGCAGAGACAGACATCCGGTTCTCAGGGTCCAGCCTATGAGAACCCAGCCCTCGATGATCTTGCCCGCTTGCTATCTGAACAGCGAGCATCTTTCAGGCAAGAAATGGATGAGTTCCGGCAGGAGATGCGGGATATCATCAAAGGCAAGGCCGCCATACCCGCTCAGATCGAACCTAATCCTAATAACCTCAAAAGGAAATCTGAGCAGGTAGAGTTCATAGAGGATACCTCTCCTAGTGACAATTTGAATGATATGTCTTATTCTTTGAATGATGCTAATTTCGTGACTACTAGGAGCGGTAGGATGCCAGCCGGCGGCGCCTCTTCTGAGCGACAACCAGATGCTGAACCAGGAGCGCCAGAGGAGCAGACTAGCGGTGCTGATGCCGCTAATGATGATGTTGAAGACGGTGGTGCTGATGCCACCAATGATGGAGTCCAGGACGACGGTACTGATGCCGTTGTGATACCAGATGCAGACGGTGGTGCTGAAGCCACCATTTTGAATGATGAATCAGAGCGCGGTGCTGATGCCGCGAAGACCGGTGCTAGTGGTGGTGCTAAGGCCACCACATCCACTTTTGTTGAGCCATCATCTGTGATGTTACCACATTTTGTTCCTAGAGACTGTGGGAACAAAAACAAAAACAAAAATATGAATAAAGGAAAGGTTTATGTTCAAATTGTGGATCCATGTGTGGTGAATGATGATAATTGTATGGATTCTCCGTCTTCACAGGCACAGGGACCGATTCCTAGTCCTCCATCTGAGGAGGTCCCTACCATCCCCTTTCCTGAAGCACTCCGCCGGGCGAAGGGGAACAAAAAAGAAGATCCAAAAAAGAGCCAACAGGTAGAGTTCGGCAATGAAATGATTGACAGATTTCATATTCAGCTGACTCTACGAGAAGCATTTGAGCATATCCCCTTCTTCAAAAAGAACTTGAAAGAGACAACTACTGTTCGAAGGAAGAAGAGGCACAGAGATCAAATCCATATGCTCACTCACGACATATGTTGCATCATCCAGAACAAGCTGCCAGCCAAGCGACCAGACGCAGGAGCTCCCTATGTCAGATGCGAGATTTAGGAGAAGCAGTTTGATCGTACTCTATTAGACAGCGGCTCTTCAATTAACCTTCTTCCGGCAGCCTTACTCAAGCAATTCGAGTTTGGCCCTCTTCTTCGAAGCAGAACGGTCCTTCAGTTTGCTGATAGGTCAATTAAGAGGCCTAAGGGGTTATTGAAAGACGTGGTCGTTACCATTCAGGGCCTGAAATTCCCCGTGGACTTCGTTGTGTTGGACATGGAGATCCCTGAGGTGGTAACTGATGCCCCCATCATTCTTGGACGTCCATTCTTGGCCACAGCCAAGGCGGTGACCGACCATGATAGCGGGAAGGTATGCTTTCGCGTAGGGGGCGAAACCATACAAATAGAGACGATCGAAGAAATCAGAGACAGAGTGGTAGAGTGCTCCGAGCAGTCCAGCGAAGCAGCGCAGACGACAGAGGAGGAGCTAGACATCCACCAGGTTTGTGACTTTGAGATGACTGATGATGAATCCAACTGGAAAGATCCTGTAGCACCGACCCTCGCCTTGCCTACAGATTCATTGTATCTCAAGCTCATGGCAGTCGAGAGCCGGGAGAGCACATCCCTGGACGAGGATATCTCTGAGGCTGACAGTGTTGTGATGAGTGGTGCAGATGAGTTCCATTCTTGCTCATCTTCTTCAGATCCCTCGGATTCAGATATTGATTGGAATGACTTTGATGACTATTTACCTTGTCTGATTCCTACTGAGCCAACAACCATGACAGAGTGCGAGCCTGTGCAGTTCATTGATGATTCAACAGGCCGCCCTTCGTCAGGAATTCATGCAGAGCGAGAGTTCTCCCATGTAGACCTGGTCGCCTTCACACAGACATATCAGAAGCCAGATCTGCCACCTCCCAGTTGTCCAGAATGGAAACCTCTACCGCAGTCGATGAAGTACAGATTCCTTGATGGAGAGCCAGAAATGCACCCAGTCATTATCTCAGCAGATTTGACTGGAGAGCAAGAATCTCGTCTGATGGAGGTTCTTGAAAGAAACCGCAAGGCAATCGGTTGGAGTATAGCTGATCTCCAGGGGCTGAGCCCAAATCTTTGCTCCCACCACATCTATCTTGAAGATAACGCTAAGTCGTCGCGTGAGTTTCAACGACGGCTGAATCCGAATCTTTGGGACGTCGTCATGAATGAAATTTCCAAGTGGTGGAGCGCCGATTTCATTTACCCCATCTCCGACTCTAAATGGGTTAGTCCACTCCATGTGGTACCCAAGAAAACAGGTATCACTACAGTTGTCAATGAGTCTGGAGAGGAGATCGCGACCAGAGTACTGACTTCTTGGAGGGTCTGTGTGGACTACAGACGATTGAATGAGGCCACCAAGAAGGATCACTTCCCGCTACCATTCATTGATCAGATTATTGAGCGGCTAGCTGGAAAGAGTCATTATTGCTTTCTTGATGGGTACTCTGGATACAATCAAGTGGCCATTGCGCCCGAAGACCAGGAGAAAACGACATTCACCTGTCCGTTTGGGACCTATGCTTTCAGACGGATGCCCTTTGGTCTATGTAACGCTCCGGCGACATTCCAAAGGTGCATGTTGTCCATCTTCTCGAACATGGTGGGTGACTGTTTAGAGGTCTTCATGGATGACTTCTCGGTCTATGGCGACGGGTTCGACGCTTGTCTTGACTGCCTAGACCGTGTGCTGTAGCGCTGCATTGAGGTCAATCTTGTCTTATCCTGGGAGAAGAGTCATTTCATGATGACTCAGGGGACGGTCCTTGGTCACATCGTCTCCAACAGGGGCATGGAGGTCGATCCGGCTAAGGTGGATATCATCAGAAAACTCAATCCGCCGTCCAACTTACGTCAGTTACAGTCTTTTCTAGGGCATGTCGGTTTCTACCGACGGTTCATTCAGGACTTCAGTCGAATTGCCCGACCGCTTACTGACTTGCTGACCAAAGACACTGAGTTTATTGTTAATGATAAGTGTCTTGAATCATTTGAGACTCTCAAGAATATGGTTGTCTCAGCTCCTGTCCTTCAGCCACCCGATTGGTCTCTCCCATTCGAGATCATGACGGATGCTTCAGATTTTGCCGTTGGGGCTGTGCTAGGACAGAGGAGGGATGGTTTACCGTTTGCCATTCACTACGCCAGCCGGACTTTGGATGCTGCGCAGCGGAATTACACTGTAACTGAGAAAGAGATGCTGGCCGTAGTCTTCGCTCTTGATAAGTATCGATCATATATTCTCGGATCTAGAGTAACCATTTACACTGATCATACCGCCATCCGGTACTTAATGGCTAAGAAGGATGCCAAAGCACGTCTCACCAGATGGATCCTTCTACTCCAGGAATTTGATATTGAAATTAAGGATAAGCCTGGAGTCAAGAATGTGGTGGCGGATCATCTCTCCAGATTGGAGAATCTTGAGGAATCTGAGCCCAGCGCACCTATCACAGAGACATTTCCAGATGAGGCGATCTTGGCTGTCACCTCACTCCCGTGGTATGCTGACTTTGTAAACTATCTTGTTGCCAAGACAGTCCCTCAGGGTTGGCCCAGGCAGAAACTTGAGACCTTCCTAGCTAAGGCCAAGTTTTACCATTGGGAAGATCTCGTCCTTTATCATGAAGGAGGGGATAGTATCTGGAGGAGGTGCATTCCTCAAGAAGAGCAGCATAGCGTCCTCACATACTGCCACAAGCTTGAGGCAGGAGGACATCATTCTGGAAAAAGAACAACACAGAAGGTGCTTCAATCCGGCCTATGGTGGCCTACTCTCTTCAAGGATTCTGATGAGTTCGTGAAGAGATGTACTGACTGTCAAAAAATGGGAACCTGCGGACAGAGAGACATGATGCCCATGCAACCCATTCACTTCTGTGAGGTTTTTGATGCATGGGGGATTGATTTCATGGGCCCATTTCCTAAAAGTCAGGGATTCGAGCATATTTTGCTCTGTGGATTATGTCAGCCGATGGGTTGAGGCCATCCCCGCCCGAGCCGCAGAAGCTAAAACCGTTTGCAAATTTTTGAGGAAAAATATCATTTCACGGTTCGGGGTACCTAGAGTCTTAATTTCAGACGGGGGGTCTCACTTCATCAATGACAAAGTCAGGACCCTTGCAGACGAGTTCGGCATTGACCATCGGGTTGCCACTCCTTATCACCCTCAGACTAATGGTCTTGCCGAAGTATCGAATAGGGAGATAAAGACTATCTTGCAGAAAGTTGTCCGCCCAGACCGAAAGGATTGGTCACAGCTTTTGGACTCGGTCTTGTGGGATTATCGGACATCTTTCAAGAATCCATTGGGGACATCTCCCTTTCGTCTCGTCTATAGCAAGCCGTGCCATTTGCCAGTGGAAATCAAGCATAAATCTTTTTGGGCAGTTACTGAGTTGCTTCTAGATCCCGAGAGTATAGGAGACCAAAGAAGAGCAGAATTGGCAGCCCTGGAAGAATTGAGAGATACAGCCTTTTCCAACAGCCTACAGTACAAGGAAAAAGTGAAGACATGGCATGATTCGCATATCAGCCATAAACAGTTTGAGCCAGATCAGAGAGTATGGTTGTTTGATTCCAGGCTGAAATTATTCCCAGGGAAATTGCGGAGCAAGTGGAAAGGACCGTATGTGATCAGGAAGGTACATGACAATGGCAGCATCGACATATCCGAACCGTCATCTTCCTCTACCTTCTGCGTCAATGGTCAACGCTTGAAATTATATCTTGATCATGATCCGCCGACCATTGACGTTGCCCCCATTTTTCTGGTATGAGATGTGTCCTTTGACTCTCATCATCTACATCTCGTACATGGTGATCAATTCTACCTTCCGCTGTATAGATCCATCTGTTTATATCACTCTGTTGTCTGTTGATTTATTTTCTTATTTTCTTCTTTTCTTCTTTTCCTTTTCTATTTTCTGTATCTACCGAAAAGGTGTCGCCCTTGTAGACAGTTTTCCATACTTAGGACGTACCTTGTCCTAAGTATAGGGGGGCGTGCACCCCGAGTTTTTCTATTCTTTTCGATCCTCTCCATTGTCTCCTCTTCTTGTCTATACTTAGGGATATCTTACCCTAAGTATAGGGGGAGACAATCTGAGTACGATCTGTTCATTCCCACCCTTGACCCTCCCTGCTTTGTGTACAGTCTGCTATACTTAGGATTATTTGATCCTAAGTATAGGGGGGACGGTCAACTTCTCATTCTTTGATTCATTCATGATTTCTTTTATTCTTTAGGCTTGTCTATACTTAGTACGAGTTATGTCTTCTCTTTTCTCTCCGATCTATGAGGACATAGCTCAAGCTAAGTATAGGGGGGTCGTATATACTATGTATATACTTTAGCCATAACTCGTACTTTCATATTTTCTTAATAATATGGCTAACAATTCTTTAAAAACCATTAAAATCCTTAATAAAAAGATGTGGTTATTCCTCAAATTCTTTTTGTAATTACTGATTAATAAATCAGGTGAAAATGTTTTTTGCAAAATGTTTGAAAAATGGTTTGAAAATTTTTGTGAACATCTATTGAAAACTATTTTGAAAATATTTTGTTACAAGTTTTCAACCTGTGTAAAAATGTGTGGATTGTAAAATTTCTTTTCTTTGTGTGAAATAAAATGTTTGAAAAATGATTTGCAAATGGTTTGAAAAATGGTTGCAAAAATGATTTGAAAAATCTATATACTGTTTTGAAAACCTTTGCAAAATGATTTTCAAATGTGTGTAAAATGTTTGTAAAAATTATTTTGGACTATAGTTTTCAAGAATTGTGTGTAAATTGTTTTCAATTAAGTTTGAGGAATATACACATCACACCAAAATCCACTATATATGTATATATGTATAAAATTGACCACTTACCCTGTAAATTCTTCAAACTCACTTCTTATATATAAGAAGCACTCCCGTGTACATATTTTTAACCTAGTTTTCAGCCAAAACTTTTTCTTTTCAAAAATCCCAAAAACACTTGCAAAATTAAAATCCAAAAACATTTGAAAAATTTCTTTGAAAAATACAAAAAAAATGCATATGCATCATCATCATCTTTTCAAAAATCCATAAAAAGCTCAAAATCTTTGAAAATTGCATCACAAAAATATTTTCTGCATAGCATTGCATAGCATGAGCATTTTTCGGATTGAGTCTGATAGTTGAACAAGTCCAAGTAAAATCCGAAGATTGGAGCTTGATTGGACCTTACAATCTACCTAATAACAGGAACCTTATAGGAACTGAGTTTGAGGTACTTCAGCTCTAGTCGACTTAATTCTTTGAGGATCACGAGACTTGGTTCAATGGATTCTTGATTGCTTAAGTAGAGTATTTCGGAGCACACACACGACTCTTGTCGATAATGACCTAACTTGGACACCTGCACCTTTCACATTGCTCAACTCAGTTGGAGTGGTGAGGGGATTGGATTTGCCGGTATGAGACGCACACAAGTGGAAACATTTGTCCTCCTCTAGGGAGGGAAGTGCACCCCAACCCGTCCAGTGATTAGGAAGTCTAAAGACAGGAGACTGTGGGTTGCGATAAAGCTTCAAAAGAGGGATAGTCTACTGGCTCAAGAGGAAAAACTCCTGATGTAAATGCTGTTGTATATAGTATTAAAAAAAATGTTCAGGCATGTACAAAAATAAAAAGCCTGCAAGTATACACAAAGTCAATAAGCAAGCTTGAGTTCCAAAGTCAAATATGTGAGCCTGCAGCAGGATGACTTGACTACACTGGTCTTGCATCCAAGGATAGGTAGCTACACTGGCTACCGTCCATTCTTCTCTTCACCCCCTCCTCTTGAGCTGGTTGCCACTTGAACTTAGAAGGGAATACCCCGCTCCTCGAGGATGGAGTTGCTGGATTGGGGAATCATTGGGTTGTCGTACTGGAGAAGTCAGTTTCTTTGTCATTCTAGTTGGGGAGAGTCACCATCACTTATACTGTACAAGTCAGATTCATAGTCGTAAGAGTTTGCGTATGAATTGAGATATTTCTGACCTGGCTATTGAGGAGACTTGAGCAGAGTTTTGGGTTTCTCAGGGACTGTTGGATTTCAAACACGGTTCTCACTAAGGTTCCGCCCGCACTAAAATTCCAAAGGTCCGACTTAAGCTCCAAACTTTGATTTTGTGAAGACAAGTTTGACAATCAGATAAAATCCAAGTTCTTCTTTTTCTTTTCTTTGTTTTTCTTTTTGCACTTATTGCATAAGTGTTTGCTAGGGACTAGCAAAGGTAAAGTATAGGGGGATGATGAATCCACATTTCATCATCTTTATTCTATCATTTTGGCACCAAAAACCCTAGCAAATGCCTGAAAATACCCTTAAATAGAGCATCTTAGCATTCATGCATGTGCATCCAAACAGTGTATAAATTACTGTAATTAAGGCCAAAATTATAGAATAAATAAAGAAAATAAAAAGAATAAAATATTGTAAATATTTTATGACCCAAAACCCCCGAGACCTAGGCATCTTGATGAATAGGTCGACAAGGAATAAAGTAGGGGGAGATAAGGTCAGAAACACAGATATAATACCTATACTTCCTGTTCATTCTTTATTCATTTTGGGACCTATTTTTGGTTCCACTTTTTATATATCAAATAAAGAAACTTTGTACATGAAAGTTGTAGATAATTTAATAAAGAAAAATACAAAATTGATTTCACAGAAAAATAATGTACAGATAAAAAGTTATGGTCTGAATAAAAATCCAGAATCCCAACTTCCCAGACCCGTATCTCACAAACGACAACTCCAAATGCATCAAACTCACCTTTAATTGTATATAGAATAAAATAATCTATCCAATGGCGGTGGTTTCGCATTTGGCGGAGCTACGGTTTGAAAGTTGAGTTTTGGACCCTCGTTGTATAGCTATACTGATTAAAATATTTAATTTATTATTTATTCATTATTTTTATATTTTTATATTTTTATATATTTTTGTAAATATTACTTATAATATATATGTGCATTAAAATTGAAATAAAATGCAAAGAAAAATAAAAATAAATATACTTGTATAAAGACTACATAGGTATTATACATACACTTATACCTATATACAATACACTTGTATTTTATTAAATATACAAAACAAATCAGAAAAATAAAATAAAAATATATTTATGTATATAAAAGTATGTTATAATTTTATAAAATACTAAATAACAATAATAAAAATAAAATACCTAAATAAAAATAAAATATTAAAATACATAGGTATCATACCTATACAGGGTTAAAAAGGTAACTTGTAAAAATATAAGTCATAAAAATAAATAAAAATCAGAATAAAATACTACATAAAATTTTGAGCATTCTTTATTTTATAACTTTTATTTAATTCGGCCATTTAGTATTTTAAATTGAATTAACAAAAGGTTTTTCCAGGGTTTTTCCTGGTTGGTCCACGTGGACCAACCAGGCGCAAACCCTAGTTGACCTTGGTCAACTAGGTGACCTACCCCCTGTAGCCTTGTCAGAGGCTTATTTTTGGGTCGATTTCTCGATTTTTTCGAGGACGCTAGGCACCTCATTTCGTGCTAGCGCCTTCTTGACTTTTGATCATTGATGATCGAGGAGGCTCGCCCATATCTTACATCGGATTATGGATCACTGAATCGCTCCAGAGCTCTTGATCTTTGGGCCCCTGCGACTCAGGGTCAAACCACATATAACGAACCCCCCTTCTTTCCTTTCGATTTTGAGTCCCCTTGGTCCACCCTTCAGCGCCACCTTCGTGCTCCTGAGCTCCTTGGAGGGGACAACTCCATCGCCAGCTCCTCAGCCAAGGCGTTCAAAGTCGAGGGAGCCTCCACCACCTCCGCCAACAGCCGGCGTCGAGGTACCTTTCTTCCCTCTGGCTCCGGCCATCGAGGGCTCGCCCCACCTTCTTGTTTATCTCATTAGGTTCCTGTTAGCTGTAGCTTCAAAAACCCCAAAAAAATTTCTAAGTCCCATCGCTTATTTCGCCCATCCAAGCATCCTCGCCGGAGCGCACCTCCGGCCACCGACGACCGCTTCCCCTCGCGCATCGATTAGGTCCACCCCAGATCCAGGCACTTTGCCCTGGACCTTCTAACTCTTCTTGCAGGTCAAAGCCAACTTGAAAGCGCCTGGAGGCGAGTTTTGACGCTCGTCGGACCGTGGCCAAGCTCCCCAGCTCCGCCACCTTCGCCTGAGCACCTCGGCCGCCCGCGGCATTTTGACGCCCCCAGGAGATAGACGAAGACCTGAGGATCCTCCCGTCCCATTTTGAAGCCAAAAAGCTCATCGGAGACGGAGCTTGACCTCGGAGAACTCCGGCTCGCCGGAGTTCGTCGCGGTTCTTGCTCCGGCCTTCATCACCGTTGGATCGAGGTAGAGCTCCAGATCGCGCGTCGACCGTCCGATCTTCCATGCCCAGCCACCGTCGGATCTCTTTTTGAGATCTAATCGCAGACGTCGACGCCAACCGTCATCGGACGCCCTCGTGCTGCCACGTGGATAAGTTGCTCGCGCCCCGTCGCTGGATCGCGCCCCGCCGCCAGCCGTTGGATTCGTGCCACGCGTCGTCATCGGAGCGCCCGAGCGAGGGTATTTTGCATCCCAACCCTCGCACTTTTTGTATTTAATATTTAGTATTTAAACTTTTGTCTGTAGTGTAAAAGTTTTGTAATATTTGCACAAAGACCCCCAGACTTTGTTTATTTGCATCCAGGTCCTTCGCCACGTCACCTCACGTGACCTGTACACGTGAGGGGGTGGGCATTTTGCAGAAGGGTCCTCGGTCATTTGTGTATTTCGTTTTAGTCCTGAAACTTTCGTATCAAGTGTAAACTTTTTGGATGTTTTGCAAGTAGGCCCCCAGGGTTTTGAAATATTGCATTTTAGTCCTCGCCAGGCGCGTGCAAGTCACGCGCCCTGGTGGGTAAATTGCTTGCGTGCCCAGGCGGTTTTTATAATTAATATTTAGTGTTATAAATTGAATATTCAGTGTATATTTTTGTGGAAAATTGCATGTATGCCCCTGGATGTTTTAGATATTGCACATATACCCCTACTAGGACTGTTTAATGTTTGGATGTTTGCCCTAATTATTTAACCTATCATTTTAAGTCCAAAAATTCCACAAAAATAGACTTAAGCTCCTGGACATGTGTACTTTGACGCCACATTTTAGTTTTTGATTTTACTTTATTTTTATATTTATTAAAAATCAAAAACTTGCTTTTTATGCACTGTCTAGCTTAGAAAATGCCAAAAAAATATTAAAACCTCTCCAAAAATTCCAAAAAAATTACCTAGCGTCTATTTTATCCTATTTTAGTGTCAGTCCAAAAATCTCTAAAAATCGCAAAAGAAAAACACTAAAAATTCAAAAACACTCAAAAACTTCAAAAAAATATATAAAATCAACGAAAACTCTAAAAAATACAAACTCAGGTTCTGTGTGTTCCTTATTTTGTTCTTTTTATTTGAAAAATAGTGTGAAAATTTTTAGCTACTGGTTGCTATTTTTAAATCCCATTTTATTCACAGCCAGCCATCTTTCCACTGTTTTGCCTTATTTCAGCTTTTAAAAATACCAAAAACACCTTGAAAAATCCCCAAAAATCACAAAAACAGTAGAAAATCATAAAAATACTAAAAACATTTAATTCCTGAATTTTTGGTTATTTTTGTGTACTTTTATAAATACTTTAGCTTGTCATTTAGTATATTGTATTTGCTTTCCAATATTGAAAAAGAAATAAAAATATATAATATAAAATATAAAAAAATCAGAAAATTAAAAATCAAAATACAAAAAAATTAAAAATTAAAATAAAAGAAATTAAAAACTAAAACCCACAAAAACATTCCCTTTGCTTGATTGCTTAGTGTAGACACATCACACACACACTTGAGCACATTCTGTGAATTACCCTGCTTGTTCCCTGTGTTCGAACTCTCTGCATACTTGTCACTATGCACCATTTGTGCAGAGTTAAAAATAAATTTTAACTCCACATTAGTTCTAATTTATTGATCTTTATTGTGGGTTAATTGTTGACTTTAGTCCGAATTTAGTGTGGTCACCACACCGACTGAGTTCACGCTTTGTGTTGAACTTAAGACCACCTATCTTTGGCTAAATCAGCCCCCTCATTAAATCTTTACTCAAATCATCCGACCATACATGACCACCTACCATCTTGGACTGAACCGCCTTTTTCTCAGTTTCTCGCCAATAAAATATTTCAAGATCAAAATACCTTTGAGTCTCATGATTGGCTGAGAAACCAACCCCAGATGGAAAGACATGCACTTAATGATCATCAGTGTTGGATTGACCACGACAAACCCTTCTTCAGACATGATACTCATACAGAGGACTGAACTGACCTCCTAGAAACACATAAACCCTGTATGCTGACTCCACAATATCAAGGTCTGACCAATCATGATCAAAGGATTGAATTCTACTCAGATCAAATACACATGCCTGGACCATATGAACAGCCTCCTTCCATAATTTTTTATTAGAAATTTTCAGAAAATAATCATATATAGAGGGAAATTGGCTCTGATACCATTTGTAGCGTCCCGGGCTTAGGTTCCCGGTTCATTATCGAGGAAAACTGACCCTGACAACTTGTTGGGTACGGGCCCAGATGGATCCGATGACAACCACCCAAAATGCTTAAGCCCAAGTTGTCAAGTAGTCATCCCCATCACTTATAAACCACACCTACACTTCGTGAGTTTTAGGTATGGCACTATGTTTGGGGTTGGGGTGTTACAATAGTTGTAACACCCATACCCCAAAAACATAGTACTATACCTAAAACTCACGAAGTGTAGGTGTGGTTTGTAAGTGATGGGGATTACTACTTGTCAACTTGGGCTTAAGCATTTTGGGTGGTTGCCAACGGGTCCATTTGGGCCCGAACCCAACAAGTTGTCAGGGCTAGTTTTCCTCGATAACGGACCGAGGACCTAAGCCCGGGACGTTACAGAATGGTATCAGAGCGGGTTCCCTCTGATAGTGGAAAGGGCTACTCGAAGGGAACTAAGCCGGGAGCGTGCAACCGCCACTGTCACTAGGAATAAGTGAATGGGCCATGTCGCAACGAGGACGTTGCGAATATAAGTGGGGGAGGTTGTAACACCCATACCCCAAAAACATAGTGCCTAGCTAAAACTCACGAAGTGTAGGTGTGGTTTATAAGTGATGGGGATTACTACTTGTCAACTTGGGCTTAAGCATTTTGGGTGGTTGCCAACGGGTCCATTTGGGCCCGAACCCAATAAGTTGTCAGGGCTAGTTTTCCTCGATAACGGACCGGGGACCTAAGCCCGGGACGTTACAGGCACGGGATTTGAATATGCTTATCTTCATTCTTTATTTTGATTTGGCATCTACGTCGTAGGGAATAAGGTCTACCATTCATGATTATCCGTTGTCCTTTTCCTTGTTTGGTTGATTAATGGAGGTAAAGTTTTTGGTTTTATATAAGGGTTTTTATCAATTGTGCTCCTATGATTTATTATAATTTCAATTATGTGCTTCTCTTTTTTTACAATTACTCTTGTACCTCTATATTATGAGATAATGACAATATTGGCCATATGTTTTTATAATATAGAAGCACAAGTATATTAATAAAAGACTACTTGTAATTATTTTCTAATAATATAGAGACCCACATGTAATTATACAAAATATGGGTACAAGTGTTATTGGAAAATTTTGAAAGGAACAAGTGTAAAAATCCTTTAAATATATGATTAATTATTATTCATGTTTATTTGTATAACGGACTATCTCGATTCGACCCTGTTGGACCATATGAACCAAACCAACAATACATCAATTCGATTTTAAAACATTGATCTAAACACTAATATAAATAAAAGGTATTTTAACACCACAAACCTTGAAAACGTTGTAAATTACCTTCTTGATCATGTATTCATCATAATTATCATATAAACCCTACAAACTTACTAACTCCTACATGAAGTATCGTGCGATCTACTACTCTAAAAGAAGAGAAGTGTCATTGTGTCGACCGAATGAAACTAACAGGAAAAAGATTTGTAGATTTTACTTATACTCCATAACTTGTGTATATGGTGAAGTACGGGAGTGTCAAACTCAGGGAGTGAAAATCCATAAAATTTCCCTTGATATGAGTGTCGTATGATTGTAGTTAAGCAATCTCGGATTGATAAAAAATCGTTAAATTGATTAATTAAATGCAAAAGCGACTGAAAGTTTTATTTTACTTGGGCAAGCCAAGGTCGATCACAAGATGGAAACTGTCTCCTTAGGATAATTTTCAAATTATGAGACGTTTTCATAGAAACAATGTTTTTAATTTTTAAATGCAATTAAAAAAGTGATGCAATTCCGACTAAGTTTGAGGGCTAAAATATAAATTTTCAATCAGATGATGTACCAAATCCCCAAATTTAGTCAGAATGTTAATGCATGTAAAATTAAGCTTTTGTGATTTTTTTATACTTTTCTAATGTGGAATGAAATTATAGTGAATTTGACAATGCACAATTGATGATTATGTGTAATTTTATTTTAATAAATACCAAATACTTATTATTTCTAGAACCAAAATTATTCTAAATAACTCTAATTTAATGGAATCTAGAACAACTTTAAATCCCTAAAAATATTAAGTTTTGAGTCAGCTAAAAAGCAATTACTAAGATCACCAAAGAGATTATTTAAGAGAAATTATGCATGCAGATGATCTAATTTTTTAGCACATGTCAAAGAACAATTTATCCTAGCTACTGTGATTTTTGAGGAATTGTTAAAGCAACAAATGATTTAATATGAATTAAAGACCTCAAATGGATAAAATATTCATGTTTCATAATATTAATCACAATAAACCAATCTATACTCCAACAATTTTCAATAAAATAACACAATAATGAGAAATAAATGTTCAATAGAATGCAATTTTTAGAATATGAAAATGAGAGCAAATGATGATTCAAAAAATGCTCAAGTGCAATGGGTCTGAATGCAATTTACAGAAATTAAAGAACTCAAATAACATGCTTAAAGGGTTAAAAAAATTAACAAAACTCGGGAGGGTTTTATGCAATTACCATTTGCGGGCACGTGTCATGCCCGTTCCTCCTGCTTGCGGGGATTGGAGTGTGAATCTCCGAGAACTCAAGGGCTTAAGGCATGAAAGGACTAGCATCTCACGTGATGGCGTATGCGTACTAGAGGCTTGGGCGCTGCCGTGGCTCCACCACTCCATGTGTCGTGCGACTACATGGTTCGGGTCTCCTGAAGCTGGTGGCTAGGGAGTAGGCTTGAGGAGGAGACATGGCGAGCTGAGGACCACCCGATCATGTGCCAGATCAATGGTTATGATAAAAGGAGAGAGGTATCTAAGGGTATTTGTACGCCAACCCCCTCCCTTGCTATTCTTCTTCCTCGTGACAAGTGGCTGGAGAGCTCTGATGTTGGGTGAATGCGAAGGAACGTCCGAGGTGTTGAGGCTCGATGGCTCCCCTTCAGTCGACACACGACCTATTGGGAAGAGTATGACGGGCTTGTCTCCGGCTGAAGCTGCTGTTGATCAAGGCCTTTGCGGATGACAAGCTTCGAGGTCGAAGGTCAGAGGAGAACAAGAGACTGTGGCCTCAGCTGACACATAGTCGAGCCACATGGTGTGCGAGCAAGGAGTGTGGTGTCTCTGCTACAGATGGAGGAGGAGAGACCCGACCCTGCAAATAAAGATGCATAGCAATATGCAAGGTGTGTGCGTGCTCCAGGTGAAGATGAGGAACTGAGGAGATGAGGGGGCAATAGGTTGTGGTAGATGGAAGTGGAAGATGGAGAGATCAAGGGGGTATAGCGTTGATAAATATTTAGTCGAGGTATTTGGTTTCAGATCTGAAGATCGAGTATCAGAGAATGGAACTAAATAAAGAGAATTAAAAATAAGAAAGAGGAGACAAAGAAGAGAAAGAAAGGGAGAGAAGAGGAGTGTGACGGAGGTGCTACCTGAAAGGGGTTGCAATGGACGATCGCTTGATATGATGAAGCTCGTAGCAGTTCCAATCTTTTCTCACATCATGACAAGGATCAAGCTCGAGCAGCACACGGTGAAGCTGATACAACAAGGCTCCGAGGGGTCTTGGATCTCGTCTGGAGGAGGAGAATGGTCGTCGCTCAAGCCTTACACCTGACGTAGCCACCGAAAGTGGGGCTGTCTCTCTCTAACCAAGAATGATAGATGCGTTGTGAGGAGGGTGAACGATGTGTTTTTAGGGCAACCATTTAGGTTTCACGAGGAAGAAGAAGTTGCGCACACGATGTGGAGGGTGGAGAGGAGACGTTGGATGTGGAGTGAGAGCGAGAAGGACGAAGAGTCGGCCGTGAAGGTGTACAGAGGAACAGTGGAGGTTTACCGCATGTAGCGGAGGAGATCGGAGAAGATGATCGGTTCTTAGCTGTTCGATTGGTCAAGATCGAGCAGCTGGGATGGAGACATGTGGCGAATGAATAAATAAAAATGAAAAAGAAAAGAATAAAACATAAAATGGGAAATGACATCGGTTGTTGCATGAAGGGTACTTCATCCAACAACCACGAATGACAACGGCCAAAGGACTTAATTTGGGGATGCATGGCGACTCCAGGAGCTGCCATGTGCCATCCCGACAAAAATCAGAAAATAAAAATCAAAGGAAATTCAAAATAAATTAGAAAACAATGTCAAATCAATAGATGATTTACATTAACATCATTCATCTCGATGAGATCTACAACTTTCATGAAGAAACCAAAATAAAAAAAGTCATCTATACAAAGTGTATTTTTGGTGGTGTTCGATGTACATAGAATACCATATTTTTTACGTTTTACATTTTTTGTGATTTCTAAATAAGAAAACTTCAAAGTAAAGTCAAATAAAATATAATAGAAACATTTACATATTAGTCTATTTATTATAGTTTTTAATAATTAAGACTATAAGGAAATAAAAGAAATGGGACTTACGTACAAATCATATATTCAGACTCACAATGATTCATTTTTTTATTTTTAAGGATTGGATTTTTGCATACTTTATTAAAACATGAATCAAAGAAAATAAATGAAAAAGAAACGAAACAAAAAGAGTTAATTATGTACATAAAATGATAAAGTCAAATTAGTCAATATATACAATATACATTATGGACCCAAAATTCAAGTTTCACATATGGACTTTGATTCTTTTAAATTTTATCTTGATGTCTAAGTAGTTGAATGTATAATAATTCAAGTGTAAGTAGGGTTCATATGAGAGTGTTGTGAGAGATATTTGACTTTATGACTTTTTATCTCAAAACTAGGGTTTGGTTTTATTTGATAAATATATAAGTTAGTATTTTTCTGATATTTTCATTTATTAATGTTAGTATTATATATACAACGAAGTTGATTTTATTTTATTTTGAGTTAGTATAAAATAAAGAAAAATAAGAGAAGTTAATTAATATACATGTGATTATTTACTTCAAAATCTGACTTCTTATTAATGCAATTATGAATGCTAAAGTATGGATATTATTTACATTTATATGAATGATAATAATGCAATAATAAAGGATTAAATGCAATTAATTAATAGGGAACATGGCTCTATTTTCAACTTTCAAATTGATGAATCACAAATTCATCAACCACATATACTTAAACCTTGCTCGCCCCCGAGCAAATAAAATGAATGCATCCGTGGAATGAGATTGGGTTCCGTATAAGGGTCATGAACAAAATGTGAAAATTGAGCTCGACTTGACCTTTGGATTATTAATGTGGTGGAACTTATGAGAATTAAGGTTTTAAAAACAACAGTCTCTAAGGGCCCGTTCGGTAGGGGAATAAGGTGGAATAAAGGGTGGAGTAAGCTATTATAGGGTATTGCTTCTGTTCGATTGCAGGATAGGAATAAGGTGGAATAGGCTGGAATAAGATAGAATAAGGGTAATTCTCCATTCGATAGTGGAATAATGTTTGTGGAATAAGGTTTAAAAGTTAATTAAAGTTGTTGGTTTATAACACCTGATTTTCCTATTCATTTGAACATCATATATCCATCAATATTTACATGAATGAGACGACCTTACATTCTTAAATAATAAAACTACATAAGTACATGCTTGTCACACACCGGATCATCGATGTTGTCACTTGTCGATGTTGATCCGCTAGTCAGATGCCTTATCTATCGCTCCCTCTCCCGCAGCAATGCATCCGTTTCCTCTAACTTCTCCCGATGGAAATCTTCCATGAACTCAACATCATTGATAATGTCCACAAGAAAGAGCTTCTCTGTAGCCAATGACTCCATCGTCGGTCGAAATGAGATAACCTTAGCTCTGAATCCACATGTCTTATGGAAGGTGTACATTTATAAACCTTTTCAGCTAAAAGGTGGGTTTATGAAAGATCAAATAAACAACTTTACTCAAATCTTGAGGACATATGTACCAAAGGCGATCCTCTGCATCCTCATACTGCTAAAAGACTTCATAAGCCAGTATTGCCATACTTGGGCAATAACAACAACGACCGTGACTCTTCATCCTATCGCACCGCAAGAATGATATCATATATATGTTTCAAGAATCGAGACCACAAAGTTGTAAAAAAATTAGTACTTGTCAACAACAATAAATCTTGATTCAAAGGTAAGCTTCAATCAAAGAGAAGATTATCAAGAAAAAAGTCGGAAAAAATTCTTCTCAGATTTCTAAATCATCATGCGACGACCAGAGACACAACTATTGGTTAAGCCACGCCACCGTGGTAGCTGCTCATCCAAGTCTGGTTGGCGTCCTCGCTGTTGTTGTCATGTATGGGCTTTCATCATCGTGTTCACTGTGGGGAGGTCATTTTATCATGAATTCCTACCACAAACCAAAAAAATGATTAATCAGAATCATACTCCGTTCGTTCAAAAAGAAAAATAAACAAAGATATCAACCATGCGCTCAGTTAGTCTTGTATCTACTGTAGTAGCAAGGGTTGGGCCAGCTTCGCCAACGTAGTGGCTTCTAAACCCAGTACCACTTGCTCTCTTCTCAATTGGTTTAGTGGATGGGGAAATCATCACCGAACAAAGGATGGGTAGGATTTGGATGGGTTGAACCTCGCCACTTTTGTGGTTACTCGTACCTCATCCCAACCCGGTCGTTGCTCAAATAAACTCACAAACATGGTATATTAAAAAAAGTAATTTAATAAAATGAGGGACATTATGCGTATTTAAAGATACAAGCAATACGGTCAACAGAGAAACTAATTTAGACATAGTTAACACATAGAAACTACAATAAATGGAGGATGCACAGTTACACATCGTTCCACATCTTACCATCCAACATGTTTCTCAAGACCTCCCCTACTCGACAATAACTGTAGGGGCCTTAAATCAAGCTAAAGGACATGAAAAACCAGTATGCAAGATCATCTACTGATCTACTGACATAACAAATTAGAAGAAACAAATTGAAACTATATGTAAAGAAAAAAATATTTTGCTGCAGCAAATCTATGCCATGGAATGCTAGAAAAGCACCGTAATAAAGATGAAAAACAGCTCCCAACTGATCATAATCAAAGATAGCTGGATATGAAGAACACGAGCCAAACACAAGAGCGAAATACAACAAATGCTACTACATATTAGATTGAGAGAAGTGGCAGCACCATAATATAGAACTCAAACACATGATCTCAAGCAGCACGTTAATAAGCAGGACACAAAGAAGGCCCAACTTAAAAATCACATAATCCATTTGCATCTAAAGGAGCATATCTTAATAATAGTTGGTGGTGCCTTCAATCAAGCTAAAGGACGTGGAGAACGAGTATGCAAGATCATCTACTGATCTACTGACAAAACAAATTAGAAGAAACAAAATGCAACTGTATGTAAAGAAAAAAAGAATATTTAGAAGCATTAAAGCTATGCCATGAAGTGCTGGAAGAGCATTGTAATAAGGATGTAAAGCAGCTCCCAATTGAGCATCAACAAACAATTTGATATAAAGCAGCAAGAGCCAAACACAAGAGCTAAATGCAGTAAAGCTATGTCCATCATAAGCAGCTACATATCAAATTGACAGAAGTAGTCGTACCATAATATATAACTCAAAGACATGATCTTAAGCAGCACCATAAAAGCAGGACACAATTAAGGCCCAACTTAAAAATCATATAGGCAACATTAGCAGTAATATTGTGCATTTATATTAGGCAGCAACAACAATGCAACAACATTTATATTTGTAAACATAAACTATGTAATGACACTTCAAAAAATTGTATGACACTTAAATAACATTAGAGCAGCTTTTGCACAGAATTTAAATATTATATCATTCCAACACAAAGGTACAGAACTTTAACATTTTAGAATTTATTGCAAGTGTGTATTGTGCAAACATTATAGAAGTTGTGTACCAGCATTTACACACAATGGTATAGCATTTCAACAACAATAGAGTAGCATCCAAACACATTATGAATTAAACTCGGCATTATAGGTGTAGATCTTTTAAATTAATCATTTAAACTCGGTTCTATGTCTTAATAGTGCAAACCTTTTAACTCGGCATTCAAAGCCAAAGTAGAAACCAAGAAATATACCAAGAACCAAAGCAATGCAGGAATAACCAGGCTGCTGGAGGCTATACAGCAGTGACCAAGCAAGTCACATATAATTCATCTCAAACAGCACCATAAAAGGAACCAATAATTAGCGGCACATATAAGATCAAAATGGGGCAGCAAAACACGAGCATATGTGGATTTAACAAGCAGGAAGTGATCCATGGATCGAACAAGCATGAAAGACATCGTCAAGAATGCATCACAAATCGTCTGGAATCGAGTGAGCATGCTGGAGATATATGAAATCAAAACCATGATCAGAAGGTCGAGAGTACCTCACATACCATGAAGCCCAAAAAATGATGAGATGTGCACACAAACAACCAGGAAGAACAAGTCACCATGCATAACACGAGTCCGATCATGAGGACTCGCAGTTGGTCTCTTATAGGCCTTTGTCTAGGAGAAAACCTTAGACCCTCGTCCGAAGCCATGGCCATGTGGTCAACTCAAGAAAGCCAAGGATGGAAGGCCTCTAGGATGAGGTTTTAATTGAGAGGAGTAAAGTCATACCTTCCCCATACACCCCCAATGAAAGCTCGATTAAAGCCACGCAAGCTAGAGATTCCAATCAAGGATGGTCAATGAACGAAGCACTTGCAACCAACGACAACGAAGGGGAGGGGTCGACCATCTCTCGCGGCAGATGCGTCTGAGGAGGAAGGTCACGGGGCGGGAGGGAGATGGCATGGGGATGAAATAACAATGACTGGGAAGGCGAGGGGCGAGAGCATCGAGGGGGAGTGTCGTACACAATTCTCTCTCCCAATTCCACCCAATTCTCATCCGTTATTCCGCCATCGAACAAGCCCTAAGTTGTACAAGTCATCGTTCAGGTCTGATTCACAAATCATCTAAGATCAACCCCCTCCCGATGCATACTACATGAATATTGAATAATTATCTCTTGTGTGTGAGGGGTGTTAGCTCATCCCATCCAAGATGCCAAACTATCATGCAATCTCCTTCTCTAGTAACTTGTCTTCGAGGAGTCAGGTATTTCCTTCTAAGTTCAGATATGCGCTAGTTCACAATGAGTATGGTTAAAGAAGTGATAACTCAAGATCTTGTGAGGGTCTAATATAGTCCACACAAGGCGGAAGCTACACTATCGTTGAAGCGATCGCTCACGAAACCCGAAGTCAATTAATAACTAACCCACAATAAAAATCAAGCAATGAAAAATAAAATGTGGAGTTAAAAATTATTATAACTCTACAAATGTGTGGATAGGTGTAAATATGTGGAGTGACGAACACAGGGAGCAAACTAGATAGATTGGGCAATGATGCACAAAATTTGTGTTCTTCTTGTCTATATATTTCTATGTGGTTTTTTATTTTTATGTTTTTATGATTTTATTTTTATATATTTTTTTATTGTTTTTTATTTTATAATCTTTATTTTCTTTTTATATTTTCTGATTTTTCATTTCTTTTTCTTTTAAATAAGTAATGTATGAATATATAAGGCTATATATACAATATAGATTAATCTATTTATAAATACTAATAATTATAATAATCAAAATACAAGAAATAAAATGTTTTGTATTTTAAATATTTTCTACTATTTCTATTTTTTAGATAAGTTTACAAATTTTTATATATTTTAAAGTAAAAAAATCTCAAATTAGGGATTAAGTAGATAGGTCGAATAGATTTGAAGATAAAAAATAGCAAAAATTATCCAAAATTTTTTAAATCAATTTTAATAGATAAATAATAATATAAAGTAAATTCAATGGTAAAAATAAATATTTTTGGAATTTTTGAGGAATTTCCCTATTTTTACTAGATTTTAGAGGTTTTTAATTTTATGTGTTTTGTTTTTCTATTTTTAAGGATTGTGGGTTCTGGAGTTAGGAAATACATAAATGAACTAAATATATTTTTTGGGGAATTTTTCAAAAATGTTTTGTATTTTTGATATTTTATAAGTCAAACAGGGGCGAAAACATGCTCTTTAATTTTTAATAAATATTTAAAATGTTTAAACTGCAAAATCAAAAATATGATGTGAAAATATATACAAGTAGGAACCTATCCATATCTTTTTGAGAAATTTTGGAGCACGGATGATAATTTTAATAAATGAAATAGAAGCACAAAAATTAATGAACTAGCAAGGGCATTTTTGCAATTAAAATAAAGTGCAAGATTATTTCTGCAAAATACCCAAAAATATTTGGCTAATATTTCAAGTTTCTGAAGTAAATACAAAGTACAAAACCCATAAGGGTATAAGTGCAAAATCGCCACCTCACATGGGACACGTGAGGTGACGTGGATTGGACCCAGTTGCAATATGAAATAAATGTAGGGGGTTATTTGCAAATTTTACAAAACTTTTAAACATCTAAAATACAATATATGATAGACAATAAATAAATAAAAGCGAGGGTATAATGTGTAAATTACCCCCTTAAATCGTGGATCAAACGATAGCAGACGCTTGACTTATACACGTCACCGCCTCCGGACGTGCGATGATGGTTCGACGATGAACGATTGTGGCTTCATCCTGGGTGAGATCTAACGGTTGTAGCTCCTCACGATCGGATATTCACAATCAAAACTGGTGTGATCGAAGGATCCAACGGTTATCGCTCTTCCTGAAGAACATAGAAGAATAATCAATGGAAGCTCCTTCAATCACCTCCCACTCGTGACTCTGGCAGTTTCTGGCTCTCCTCCAAGGTTCGAAACAATCCTCGAAGGTGTCCATAACTGCCTGATGCTTTGGAAATGACCGGGACCCAACGGTTGAGTCCCAGCTGCTCGGTGAAGTTCAAAGCTCTAGGTACCCTTGTGCTTTGCCAAAATAGACCCCCAACGAGTCCTTAGCCTCCAGGTCCTGCAGGAAAAGCCTTCATAAACAAAATGGGGGTCCATGGGGGCTTTATTTATGTAGACGGGTGAAAGGTGGGTCATGGCGGAGGTGCTCAGGTGAGGTGAAGGAAGTGGAGCACCCAAGTTCTGATGCAGAGGAGATCAGTTGAGCTGGAAAAGCATGAGGCATAGAGAATCGGTAGGGGAAGAGGGTGAGGGGTGTTTGGCGGGTCGGAGAACCAACGATGGCATGGTGGAGGGTTCGTTGGAGTCAAGCTCCGATGAACTAAGAAAGATGATTTTTACGCTAATATAAGCAATGAAAGATTAATATGAAGGCAACACATGGAACCTAAAACTAAAATATACAACGCAAATAAAATGGACCTCATATGGATAGAGCCATGAGATTATCCACGACATCAGCGAAGCTCACCGAAGATGGTGGTATCGACCTCACCACTCGATCGCTTCTCTCCAAATGGGCACGTGAGTTAATTGTAACCTCACTCAAGCCCAAGAGCATGATATAAAGGGGAGAAATCAGGCGGAAGGGATTCAAAAATTCAAGGAAGAGGAGGGGGTGCTTATGTACAGGGATGTCGAAAGGGAGAGGTTCGAGGTAGCATGGAGAAGACATATCGCGAGAAATGTACTCAGGGAGAATCAATGATGTACGGTGGTCAACTCCTATGAAGAATGTACAAGCCCTCAAGAAGCGTATCATGAGGGGGAAATCGAGAAGGGGAGGAATCGCAGCTAGTTTGACGGGTCTAGGGCATGGGTCAGACAATTGGCCTAGGTCAACTGATGGCGTGGCCTGATTGGGCCACGTCATCTGCAAAAAGACAAAACTAAAATTAAAATAAAAAATAAATAAAATAAATTAGTAAATGATTTTATTAATTTCTGGTTAAAACATAACAAATGTTTATTATTTTATTCTGTAATTTAATATGATTTTTATTTATTTTTATGAATCTTTTTTCTACAAGTTGTTTTTTAAAGTTTATTTATAGTTATATTTATCTATATATTTAGTATTTTATTTTTATTTTGTATTTCATATTTTATTATTTTATATACTTAATTTATAAAATTATAACATATTTTTATATACAAAATATATTTTTATTATATTTTTTCTATTGTAATTTGTACACATAAATAAATATGTATACTTATAAGTATAGGTATTTCATCTATGTATTTATATATATTATTTTATTTTTATATTTTCTTTATGGTTTTATTCAATTCTAAATGTGTGCATATATTATAAATAATATTTGCAAAATTATAAAAATATAAAATAATAAAAATTATTAAGAATAAATAAAATGAATATTTTATTCAGGTAAACTATACAATAGGATCCAAAACCCAACATTTGCATCTTAATTTCAAATTAAATGAAAGCACATTTATTAAATAGATTATTAAAAGTTATATACAATTAAAGATGATATTGGTAAATTTTGAGTTCATATGGAGAAGATATGAGTCTGGGAAGTTGGGATTTTTGAATCTTATTTTGAGTACAAAAGTTACACTGTATATTATTTTCATATGAAATCAATTTTGTGTTTTTATTTACATTTTTATCTCCAACTTTCATGTAAAAAGTTTATTTATTTTAAGTATAAATAACTAAGAATAAAATAGGTCCCAAAATGATTTATTATAGACTAAAAGAATGGGATTTTTATTGGATTTTTGACCCTCATCTCCCCATACTTTATTTCTTATCGACACAGTCATCAAGATACCTAGGTCTCGTGGTTTAGGATCACAAAATATCTTATCGCTTTATTCCTTTTCTTTTCTTTTATTTATTCTATAATTTTGGCATTAAAAACTATATTTTTTATACAATAAATGGAATAAATAATGAATGTTTATTTATACAAAATAATGTTATTTACATGCCTTCAGCTAGGGTTTTTAAGGCCAAAATGATAGAATAAAGGTGATGAAATGGAGATTCATCACCTCCGTATACTTGCCTTGGCAAGTCCCTAGCAAACACTTATGCAATAAGTGCAGAAAAATAAAAATAAAGAAAAGAAAACGAAAGAAATTGGATTGATTTTAATTCTTAAACTTGTTTTCACAAAATCAAAGTTTGGATCTTAAGTCGAACCTTTGGATTTTAGGTGTGGACGGAACCTTATTGGGAAACGAATTTGAAAGACAACAACCTTTGAGAATCACAAAACCCTGTTCAAGTCTCCTCGAGAGCCAAGTCAGAACAAATCGACTCATACACAAACCCTTATGACTATGAATCTATCTTGGACAGTATGTGTGATATGTAGCTCTCCTCGACTGAAGCGGTAAAAGTTAGTATTCTCCAACATGGTGACCCTAATTCCCCAATCCAAAAACTCTTTCCTCAAGAAGCAGGGTATTCCCTTCTGAGTTCGAGTACAATCAACCCAAGAAGATGAAATGGAGAGAAGAATGGATGATAACCATTGTAGCTACCTATCCTAGGGTGCTTGACCAGTGTAGCCAAGTCATCCAGCTGCAGGTTCACATACATATGACTTTGAAGCTCAAGCTTGCTTATTGAACTATACAAATTTATACACTCTGACATGCATTTTATTTTCAATCAGGCCTGCCCACTTTTTTAGAGTTTTTGCTTTTTTGAATACTATATACAACAACATTTACATGTGGACTTTTTCTACTTGAGCCAGTAGACTATCCCTCTTTTGAAGCTTTATTGCATCCTACAACTTCTATCTTTAGTCCTCATGGCTACTGGATTGAGTTGGTGTACAATGGCCACAAATGTATGACTTTTGATGTTTCCATTGGCCTGTGTCTCATGCCGGCAAATCCAACCCTCTACAACTTCAACTAAGGTGAGAAAAGTGAAAGGTGCAGGTGTACAAGCTAGTTCATCATCAACAAGAGTTGTGTGTGCTCCGAAATATTCTACTTAGGCAGTCAAGATGACATTGAACCAAGTCTCATGATCTCAAAGAATTAAGTCTATAGAGCTGAAGTACCTCAATTCTATTTCCTATAAGGTTCCTATGATTAAGTATATTTAAGGTCCAACCAATCTCCTGATTTTATTTAGACTTGTTCAATTATTAAACTCAATCTGAAAAATGCAAATGCTATGCACAATGCAGAAAATATTTTTATGACGTGATTGTCTGATTTGAACTTTCTATGGATTTTTGAAGAGGTTTTGCAAATTTTTATGAAATTTTTGAAAATATTTTGCAAATATTTTTGGGAATTTTCAAAATAAAAGTTTTTGGAAGAGAAAAATAGGTACATGTATTTACATAGGAGTGCTTTTTATTATTTTACAAGAATTTAGGTTTAAAGGATTTACACAAGAGATATGTTAGTTGTTTTTATATATAAATATATATAGTTGGTAAAAATATTTATTTATTTAGATGATGTATATATTCCTCAAACTTATATGAAAATAATTTAACAAACAATTTTGAAAACTATAGTTCAACATAATTTCGCAAATAATTTTTACAAACATTTACAAACATTTGAAAACAATTTTGTAAAGATTGTTTAAATAGTATATAGAGATTTTTCAAATATTTCTACAATCATTTTCAAAACCATTTGCAAATAAGTTTTCGAAACATTTTTTTCACACAAAGAAAAGCAATTTTTACAAAAAAAAATAATTTTACAAAGGTCAAAAATATTTTACAAAATATTTTTAAAACATTTTTCAAAAGATTTTTCAAATAGATTTTCAAACTATTTTCAAACATTCTGCAAAATATTTTTACCTGATTAATTAATCAATATATATAAAAAGAATTTGAGGAATAATTTACATCTTTTTAGTATTTGATTTAATAATTGTATATGTATTAATAGTATTTTAGCCATAATTATTGAAAATACGAAAGTACGAGTTATGGCTAAAGCATATTCGAAGTATATACGACCCCATTATACTTAGCTTGAGATATGTTCTCATAGATCAGAGAGAAAAAGAGAATACATAACTCGTATTGAGTATAGAAAATCCTACACTATAATGATTGGATAAAGAATGAAAGAAGGAAGAAATGAACGAATGAGAAGTCGGTGTCCCCCCTATACTTAGGATGAAATAATCCTACGTATAACAGACTGTACACAAGTCAGGGAGGGTCAAGGTTGGGAATGAACAGATCACGCTCAATCTATCTCCCACTATACTTTGGGTAAGATATCCCTAAGTATAGACAGAAATATCAACAGTTGAGGAGACAGTGGAGAGGATCAGAGAACAACTCAGAGTGTGCACCCCCTATACTTAGGACAAAGTACATCCTAAGTATAGAGATGAAGAAGGGGTGACACCTTTTTGGAAGAAAAAGAAAATGAAAATGAAAAGAAGAAAAGAAGAAAAAAAAGAAAAAAAAGAAAGATCTCTCAACTCATCCACCTCCCCTATACTTAAGACCAAGTACGTCCTAAGCAAGGCAAAACACACAGAATGAGGTGGATGAGAAAAAAATAGATGGAAGGAAGAAAACGAAAGTGAATATACAAAGAGGTGGATGTAGATAGATCAATAAGGTAGAAAGCATACCTTCTTGCGTGATTACTGAGGAATAGATTTGACAAGATGCAGATCGATATCGGGGTCATCAGCAGACACAAACCGATCAGGATCAACCTGATCAAGGTCCTCAACAATCTCAAAGCGAAAATGCACGAACTGGTCAGTGGAAGTAGTGTGGTCGTGTTCGGCCTGGGAAGTCTCTGTTAGGTCACAATAAAAAGGCCTGATTTCCTTAATGAAAGAAATAAGGTCAAATTCGGCCTCTGCAGTCTCTACTAAATATGCGCTTTGCTCTAATGTGTCTATAGTGTTAATACACAGATATCATCAATACATCAACACTCATCGAAAGGGGGAACTCCAAGTCTATGCTTTCCGAGTCTTCCTACTTGGAGAGGAATTCTCGGGTCTCAATATCATCCAACAGACAACAAAACTCTCTGATATCATCATCAAGTTCATAGTCCTTGGGGTCGGGGAACCAATCACACTCTTGTGGGATGCGAGCCTGTAGTCAACAGTGGGTGCAGTGATCAACACATCGCTACCGACATCAGAACGGAAGAGAATCTCTCCAGATCCATAATCAATAACGACTATCGTAGAAGCGAGAAAAGGTCATCCCAGGATGATTGGAGGATGCTCCATAGGGGTGGAGGTCTCCATGGGAAATATAACAAAATTAGCAGTGAAGCTCATGCCCTGAATCTGAATGACAACATTTTCTAGAATACCCTTCGACCTCTTTATTGATTTATTGACAAATTGACAAATCATACTGATCTTCTTGAGAGACCCTAGATGAATAGACTGTGCCAATGAGAATGGTATTATAATAATATAAGCACTACTTCCCAAGAGAGTGTTATTACGAGAATAGTCAGATATGGTGCAACTCATAAGAGGTATAACAATGTTCCCTTTCCTAGTGTGTGGACGGTGAGTGATGGCATAGGCAGTGGCCATGGTCAAAATGTGTCGCTCAAATCTTCTCCTTCGCATTCTCTTCTTGTGTTTAGAAGCATATAATTGGGTCATGTCCTGGCAAAGTGGGGCCTTAATTATCTCATGAATAACTACTACCACTTCAGGTTCAGTCAACATGTTTTTAAGATTTTGGATCTCTGTCATACAAGGGAGAAGATCAGAATCATCATCTACATAAGGATAACTAAGAGCAGTCTGTATAGTGTCATCCTTGGGGTCAAAGGTGGGAACTTTGGTGTAAGTGTGTGTATTTAAAGGATCTGGCAGGTGTACCCTCTCCTCAAAAGCTGACTCAACTTTATGTCTCTCGAAATCTTTTGGATTTTCAAACCTTTCTCATTTTTGTATTTTGGGAGATTGCAAACTCTCATGGGTGTCCTCAAATGAATCTACAAATCCAGAAGGTGAAGCGGCAATATAGATCTTATTTAGGCTAGTGAGGTCATCTATCATTGAATTCATGTGCTCCACTAACTGGGTCATGTTCTCAAGAGCGGTCTTCATGAGAGGTGACTCCAAAATCTTAGTATCAGGTAAGTGATATGAGGGTGGTAGTTGTGGGTAAAAGTACAAATCCGGAGTGAAGTCCTCTAGGAAAAGTGGATTATCAAAATGTGGGGATGGTGGTGGTGAGTAAACTCAAAATCTAATGCCTGAAATAGTGGATTAGGCAAATATGTACAAAAAGAAAATTAGGAGCAAATTCCTCCTGTAGAAATGGAGGTGGACCGGCTGGATGGTACGAGAGATTCACAATATTCAAATAAAAATCACTCCCGCCAGCCATCTTTAAAACAAAAGAAAGGGATTGAGAGAACACAAAGGTCAAATCAAGATATGAAAGGAAAGGGTGCAAGTGAGTAGAGAAGATCTAGTATACACACAAAAAGTCACAAACAAATATTCACAAAATAAACCCCTCAATTCACCAACTCAATACAGTGATGACCGTGAAAGTTCGGTCTTTTTATCTTTTGAAATTTTAGAGTTAGGTGAATTCTAAAAAGTTGTACAATAACGTAGGAAGGCTTAGATTGGGGCACTACTCATTAGTGTGTATCAAGAATAAAATGCAAATATAATGAGGGGGTTTCTCTCCCCAAGACAATGATTTTTCTTTTTAATTTTGGGATCGAGTAACTTAGCAGTCCTAATTTTATTGGTTATCACTTTTTTGTATTTTTAATAAAAATGCATGATCCTAACGAGGAGTCAATTCCTTTAGATCCTAGGTTGTCAAAAATCAGAGGGAGGGAGCTGGAAATGCAATGCAAGAGAAATCACTGATGAATGCTAAGTAGAAATACTCACCTTGCCTCCAGCTCTCTTCATACAAAGATGCTAAGCAGAATTGAAACCTATCTATATGGAAATGCAATCCGATGAAATCACCCTAGATAAAATATGCTATTAGCGTGAAGCACCAGATGCCCATTATCTAGATATGAAACCTAAGTCTGGTCTTAGGAACCTCTCGGTGCCCACCATAGTTGGTCCTGCAAGCGATGTGTGAGGTTCCTCGCGGTGTGCGATCTCAAGTCCAAACAATCAACAATTACGATTTGAATAAGTTCAAAAGCAAATCTACAGGTACGTGCAAATATATTAGTACTTTGGGCCTTAATCTATCGAGCAAGCAAATCCTTGAACCAGAGCTTAATTAACAAAACAAATAAAAATAAAGTCGAAAAATAAAGAAAAATAAAAGAGATGAAAATGTGATAGCAACCGACGAGGCCTCCAAACGAACAATCGCTCGAGAACTGGACCTTGTGAAGTGTCAGAGTCTAAAGAGTCCAAATTATTGCAAGTAATGTATCTCTCTCACTTTAAATTGCAAAAAAAAAATGAAAATGCAATTTGTCTTCAAAAATTCTCCAAGTACACCTTTGCTGCTCTCTCGTGTCAGCTGGGTTAGAAAAGCCAATTCTGCTTCACGTGGGTGCGCATGCGCTCCTAGGAGAGACTCCCTCGATCTGTGGTCCCTCGTAACAAAGTCAAACAAAGAGGATGGTTAGACAATTCAAAAAATAATATCAAATAAAATAGAAAATAAATAAATGGAAAATATATACAAGAAGGCACAAACAAAGAAATCCAATTTATGCACAATTTCTCCCCGAAAATGGTGCCATTTGATAAATCAGGATCTTGTGAGGTTCTAATGTAGTCCACACAAGGCGAGAGCTACATTGTCGCTGAAGCGACCGCTCACGAAACCCAAAATCAATAAACAATTAACCCACGATATAAATCAATCAATGAAAAATAACATGTGGAGTTAAAATTTATTATAGCTCTTCAAATGTGTGTATAGGTGTAAGTATGTGTAGAGTGTCGAACACATGGAGAAAACTAGATAGATCGGGCAATGATGCACAAAATTTGTGTTCTTCTTGTCTATGTATTTTTGTGGGGGTTTTTGATTTTATATTTTTTTATTGATTTTTATTTTTTACATATTATTAATTGTTTTTATTTTATAATTTTTATTTTGTTTTTATATTTTCTGATTTTTATTTTTTTCTTTTAAATATGTAATATAAGAATATATAAGGTAATATATATAATATAGAGTAATCTATTTATAAATACAATAAAAATAATCAAAATATAGGAAATAAAATGTTTTTATATTTTCATTATTTTATACTATTTTTGTGATTTTATAGATAATTTTGCTAATTTTTATATATTTTTAAAGAATAATATATCCGAAATTAGGGATCAAATAAGCAGGATGAATTGATTTGAAGATAAAAAATATAAAAAATTGTCCAAAATTCTTCAAATAAATTTTAATAGTTAAATAATATAAAAAAGAAAAATCAGAGAAAAGCAAATATTTTTGGGATTTTTTCTATTTTTAGTGGATTTTGGAGATTTTAATTTTTATGTGTTTTCTTTTTTTTATTTTTAGGGATTTTGGGTTCTGGAGTTGGGAAATAAATAGATAAATAATATATATTTTTTTGGATTTTTTCAAAAAGTTTTTATATTTTTTGGTAGTTTATGTCAAACAGGGGTAAGAACGTGCTCTTTTGCTTTTTAATAAATATTTAAAATATTTAAAATGCAAAATAAAAAATATTGATGAACATATATGGAAGTAGGCACCTATCGCTATTTTTTGAGATTTTTTGGAGCAAGGATGATGATTTTAATAAATGAATACAAGCACAAAAATTAATAAACTAGCAAGGGCATTTATGCAAATAAAAAAGTACGAAGTTGTTTTTGCAAAATACCCAAAAATATTCAACTAATACTTAAAGTTTCTAGACTAAATGCAAAATACAAAACCAGTGAGGGTATAAGTGCAAAATTTCCACCTCACATGGACCACACGTAAGGTGATGTGAAGTGGACCTAGTTATAATATGAAATAAATGCAGGGGGTTCCTTGCAAATTTTACAAAACTTTTAAATGTCTTAAATACAATGTAGGGATAAACAATTAATAAACAAAAGCTAGGGTATAATGTGTAAATTACCGCTTCAAAGCGCGTATCAAATGGTAGAAGGCGCTTGACTTATCCACGTTGCAACCTTCAGACGCGATGATGGTTCGACGATGAACGGTTGTTGCTTGATCCTGGGAGAGATCTAACGACTGCATCTCCTTATGATCGGATACTCGCGATCAAAACTGGAGCAATTGAAGGATTCAACGGGTACTTCTCTTCCTGAAGAACATGGAAGAACACTCGGCAAGGTATCCTCCAATCGCTTCCTACTCGTGACTTCGATGGTCTCTAACCTTCCTCCAAGGCTCGGAACGATCATTGAAGGTGTCCGCAACTGCCTGATGCTTTGGAAATCGCTGGAACCCAATGATTGAGTTCCACATGCTCAGTAACGTTCAAAACTCCAGGTAGCCTCGTGCTTTGCCAAAATCTACCCCCAATGGGTCCTTAACCTCCTGGTCCTGCAGGAAAAGCTTACACAAACAAAATGGGGGTCCCTGGGGGCTTTATTAGTGGAGATGGGTGAAAGGTGAGGCATGGTGGAGGTGCTCTGGCAAGGTGAAGGAAGTGTAGCGCCCAAGTTCTGATCCAGAGGAGATCAGTTGAGCTAGAGATGCGTGAGGCATAGAGAATCGACAGGGGAAGAGGGTGAGGGCGTTTGGCAGGTTGGAGAACCAACGAAGGCATGATGGAATGTTCGCCGGAGTCAAGCTCCGATGAACTACGAAAGATAGTTTTTACGCTAATACAAGCAATGAAATATTAAACTAAAGGCAAGACATGGAACCTAAACTAAAATCTATCTAGAACGCAAAGAAAATGGACCTTAAATGGTTGGAGCCATGAGATGAACCTCAATGTCGGTGGAGCTCACTGGAGATGGTGGAATCAACCTTGCCACTTGATCTCTTTGCTCCAAATTAGAGGTGAGTTAACTGTCACCTCACTCAAGCCCAAGAGCACGATAGGAAGATGAGAAACCATGCAGAAGGGACTAAAAAATTCAAGCAATAGGAGGGGTGCTTATGTAAAGGGATGGCGACAGGGAGAGGTTGGAGGTGGCGTGGAGATCAAAGGAAGAGGACATCGTGCGAGATATGTTCTTGGCGAGAATCAAGGATGTACAGTGGTCAACTCCTATGAAGAATGTACAAGCCCTCAATAAGTGTATATGAGGGAAAAAATCGAGAAGGGGAGGAGTCGCAGCTAGTCTGACGAGTCTAGGGCCAGGGTTAGACAGTTGACCCAGGTCAACTAATGGCGTGGCATGATTGGGCCACGCCATTCTCAGAAAGACAAAACTAAAATTAAAATAGGAAATAAATTAGTCAATGATTTTATTAATTTTTAGTTAAAACATAAAACTATATTTTATGTAGTATTTTCATATGATTTTTATTTATTTTATGAATCATTATTTACAAGTTAATTTTTAGGGTTTATTTATAGGTATATTTATCTATATATTGAGTATTTTATTTTTATTTTGTATTTTATTATTTTATATACTTAATTTATAAAATTATAACTTATTTTTATATACATAAATATAATTTTGCTATAATTTCTGATGTAATTTGTACACTTAAATAAATATGTATAGTTATAAATATAGGTATTTCATCTTTGTATTTATATAGACTAATTTATTTTGTGTTTTCTTTATGGTTTTATTCTATTCTAAATATGTACATATATTATAAAGAATAAATAAAATGAATATTTTATTGAGATAAATTATAAGGGCCCAAAACCTAACTTTTACATCTTAACTCCAAATTAAGTGAAACCACCTTCATTAAATAGGTTATTAAAAGTTATATAGAATTAATGGTGATTTTGATACATTTTGAGTTCATATGGAGAAGATATGGGTTTGGGAAGTTAGGATTTTGGAATCTTATTTTGAGTATAAAAGGTTCAGTGTATATTATTTTTGTATGAAATCAATTTTATATTTTTATTTACATTTTTATCTACAACTTTCATGTACAAAGTTTATTTATTTTAAGTATAAATAATAAAGAATAAAATAGGAACCAAAATGAATTATTGATGAATAAAAGAATGAGATTTTTATTGGATAAAGAATGAGATTTTTATTGGATTTTTGACCCTTATCTCGCCCTACTTTATTCCTTGTCGGCCCAATCATCAAGATGCCTATGTCTCAAGGTTTAGGGTCATAAAATGCCTTTTGCATTTTATTTTTTTCTTTTCTTTTTTGTATTCTATAATTTTATCATTGAAACTATATTTTATATACAATAAATGGAATAAATAATGAATGTCAATTTGTACAAAATAATGCAATTTTTGTGCATTTAGCTAGGATTTTCAGGACAAAATGATAGAATAAATGTGATGAAATGGGTATTCATCAAGAAGTCTAGACGAAGGGGAAGAGAACTTGAGTGTGATCGTTGTAGTCACATCTCTTGTGAAGCTGGACAGTTTAGCCAAGTTTCCACCAAGATCTATAGGCTATATGAAGCTAGGATCATTATGGTCAATGATGTACTTCAGGAATTGGCTTATTTTGGTATGAATTGTGATTGCTCTGCATTGATCTTTTTGTGTCCTGATGGATATATAGCTTTTTTTCCTTCTATTTATTGGGGTCTTAGAAAATTATGATAGAAGTCCATTCCTCATCCGAAGCTTTATTTCAACTCGTTACTCCGGTCTTTAGATGTCCACACTACCAAAGAAAAAGACGCACCTTCTTCCAACACCCTGTCTGAGCTGAGCTAAGTGTGCGGTGTAGAGTACTGACTAGTTCTATCCAAGAGTCTACTCAGAATGAGCAATCAGGTTAGACACTAAGAGTCAAAGTCTAGACATCATCTTGTGAAACTTTGATAACTAAGTCTATGACATGAAGTTTTTAAAATCCCACTTCTCAGTGAAGTTACTCTGAAAATACATGGATTAAGGTAAAGTCAAGTCCACTCTTGATTTTTACTCATGACTCAGTTCAAAACCCGATGAGTTTCCACTTGTGCATATGCATGATATGCCAAGGAAATGCATATGCATGAAATGCATAATTTCTTTTGATTTTTTTAAATGAATGGATGAGAAACTATTTTTATTGACAAAAAGTTTGTTATACATCAAACATTATAGCAATTTACAACACAAGTATTATTTATGATAATTTTAAAAAAAAGAGTATTCTTGTGTTCGACATGTCCCCTTATATTCAGGATCTAGTAAGCCTAAGTGTAGAAGAGATAAAAAATAGGACGACCGAGGTCAAGAAAGACAGAATAAGTGAATATAAAGGGTAGACATCGACCCCCCTATACACTTGCTCTGATTAGACTAAGTATAGAACGAGTGTAAGAGATGATGAGATTGGAGGATATACAAAGAAATGGAGATGAGAAAGGAGATGCTGGAAGTAGTGAGGATTCATGCATTCCCTACGGGTAGATCATGGGACTTTAGGATACGCATGAAGGAGATCTCTTCTACACGGGCCAACTACTAATCTGATGCTATGAAATACTTAAGCAGTTGCACATTCACAAGGAATGATTGTGTACCATCTGTAAGTTCTGAAATTTCTACATTGTCGTTCTTGTGCACTTCTCTCACAATGAAGAGTCCCCTTTACTTGGACTTCAACTTGCCCTGGAAAATTTTCAACTTGGCAATGAATAACCATATCTTCTGCCGAGATAAAGTTCTTACGCATGATATGATGATCATGCTAATGCATGATTATGTCCTTATACATCATGTTCTTATTGTATGCCTTGTCTCAGATTTCTAGAAGCTCATTCAAATTCATTTGTCTGTTCTGTTGTCCTTCATGTGTGTTCCAATTCACTTTCTTCAATGCAGATTTGGATTTGTGAATCAGCTCAGCGGGCAGATGACATGGCTTTCCATATAGCATCCTGAATGGGGATGTTCCTAGTGGGGTCTTGTAAACAGTCTTATATGCCCATAGAACTTGGTCCAATAGTTGGGACCAGTTCTTCCTGTCAGGGCAGACTAGCCTCTGCAAAATTCCCTTCAACTCCCAATTTGACATCTCTGCCATGCCATTTGACTATGGGTGGTATAGAATAGAGACACGATGCTCGATGATGTATTCCTTTGATAAATTATTCATTTCTCTGCTAACAAAATGGACACCCCTGTCAGATATGATGACTTTGGGGACCCGAACTGTAAAATGATATGATCTTTCACGAACTTGCAAACAGACTTGCTTTATGCAGCTCGGACAGGGATTTGGGCTCTAACATTAGTATGTACTCCCTCACTCTCTCATGTCTGGAGTGTACCTGAATACAATGACGAGGTTGATCTCTCAAAAAATGTTAATTTTAGTCAATTTTTGGGTCAATTCTAATTATTAGTCTCGATTTTAAGTTAAATTATCACTTAATTAAGTCCACCAAATGTGGTACGCCTGATTTCCTTTAATCCTAAGTTATAAAAATCAAGGGAGAGGAAGTCGAGAAAAATCGATGCAATCAAGTAAATCAATGTTGCATGCCCAGTTTAGGAGACTTATAATAATCCTCGTGCTCTACATGCGGATGCAATACGTAATTAAAAAGTCTTTTTAATCTAAGTGAATGCAAGTTAGAAAAACCACACCTAAGTAAAGAAGAATTGAGTTTAATATTTAACTAAATCGAATGTTCTACAAGTGTGTCATATTAAGTGAATAAGTGTGGTCCCAAATTATACGAGCACATGAAATATTTGACTTAAAGGACGCTTTAATAGACTTGAGTGTAGGTCTAACCTACGAGCCACTCAAGTCGAGCCCTACCTTCAACACGAGAGTGAAATAGGTTTCGACACACCACAATAAGAAATGTCCAATGTTTGGGTTATAATTTTAATTGTACACATGAAATTATATTATTTATAGTTACTGAGGTCATTTTCCTTTTTAATTTTATTTTATTTTTTGTTCTTTTCTTTTATTTTCATTTTTACTTATTCATTTGCCATGTATCTCCACCTCGTCCACTCAATCTCGGTCGATAGAATGACCGAGAATCGTTCGTCTTCCCTGATCTCGTGTGCGATAAACTTCTGTTGCTCCTCCTCTGCACGCCTTCACATCCGAGCCCTCTGTCCTTCTCGTTGTCTCTCCACAGTCCATGTCTCCTATCCAACCTCCATGTCGTGCCACACCTCCTTCTTTCTCGTGAAGCCCCTAAAAACCCATTATTACCCATCTTCACAATTCATTCGTCATTCTGGCTAGAGAGAGAGAGAGCCCTACCTATAGTGACAATGACAAGTGTACGGCTTGTGCGGTGACCCTCCTCCTCCTCCAGGTGATATCCAAGGCCCCCTCAGAGCCTTGTTGCAACAGCTTCACCGCCTAGCTTCTCGAGCTTGATCCTCGTCGTAATCTGAACGAAGATCGGAGTTGCTATGAGCTCCATCCTCTACGACGATCGCCCCCCTGTGGACATGGATAATGCCCATTATATAATGTTGAATCTAAAAGAGGTGTTTGGTGACGTGAACTACACACGGTGTTACAACCTCTTAAAAGAACTAATTCGCTATAAGAAGCAGGAAGGACCCCAGTTAGAGAACACACAATCAAAATATTTGCTTACCTCTCTGAATATATATTTTATCTAAATGAATTACCATAAATCAATCGAAGATCATAAAAATTCTAGTCAAAATGTAGAGCATTAATTAAGGATCACAATGCTTTTCTAAAAAAAATAAATTGAATAAAAATATAGTCCAAACACATGTTTAATTACAAATGTCTAACTACAAAAAGAAAATAATTTAAAATGCTAAGAACAGTACATGAGGTTACTTTTAGAATTCAATGCATTCTATAATTATTCCAGAGGTGCATATTAGTTTCTCATTTCATGAACGTTGAAACTAGAAATTTCCCTAACACATGCGAAGATCGCGTGACTTGGGCCTGTGATCCAACGGTGATGGCATGCTTTTCTTGATTTGATAGTGTAGTCTAAGGAAGGAAATACATGGTTTCTCCTAAGCATGTAGTGGATTTGATCATGCATCCAAAACTAAAGGTCTTAGACAGTGTTGATGATCATTATGTTGATGATGATTAAAAGTACACTACAAGAAATTTGTTGATTTACCAACACCACCTTATGACCACTGTAGTCGTATTATGATCGCAATAGGTAATGCGACTACTTTACGTCAACAAATGATCGCATAGCTAAATATGCGATCACAATTTTGAGGCGAGCTATTTGGCGCCTCAATATGCGACTACATTGTGGTCGCATATTGTAGTCACATGTTCTGCTAAAGAGAACTATAAAACCTTCCCTTTCTCGTTTCACCTGACTCATCTTTCCCTAGCTCTCACCCTCCCTCTCTGCCCAACCTCCTCCCTTTCTACTAATATCACCTCCTCCCTCCATCCCTAACCTTTCCTCTCCTCTCTCTTCCATCTCATCCTCTACTCCATCCCCATCCTCCTCCCTTGTGGAGAAGAATTAGAGGAGACTTGGACCTTATGGATAAGCTCTTCCTCTCCCATTTCCGGTGACCAGTGGCCATCTCCCCCATCTCATCCTCATGTTACTTAGGTATATCTCTTGTCCTTTGACTTTCTTATGTAATAGTTTAGTTTTTTTATTTATAATGAGTATGTATGCTCATTTAAAATGAATTGTAGGTGTTTATTGAAATTCCTAAGAGATAATGTCATATTAGATGATGAACTAAATATCTTTTAAAATGTGTTTTTTATGTAATATGTGATTTTGTTATCATATGTGAATTAGAAGTGTAATTTGTATGTGTGTGTTGAAGTGTGTATTTATGAATGTTAGGGTAATATATATTTTAAATTTTCATGTTCTTGATATTAATGCATAACAAAATTTCATTTGTTGGTAATTATTATTTTAATTGTAAATAATTGTATATTATATGTTTGTTAGATATGCCCAGTATGTAGATTGCATTAGGGTATTGTACAAAATCGCATAAAACCTCATTCACATGTGTCCGTCCTTCTAACTAAGTTATGTGTAGACCTGCACAACAGGAGGCATGTGCAATATATTTTGGGGAGTGATGCCCCCATTATGTGTTATATATATATATATATATATTTCACAACCGTTGGTGTCTTAGCTTTACAAGGTAAGAAATACCCCTCATGGCGCCATGCGACTCTTGGTGTCTATTTTTTTGCAAGTACATGGGTTGGCTAGGATAAGCTAGGACAATATACCAAATTGACCCATATCGAAACCAAAATTTCTCAGGTGTTATTACATTCTAGCAGCATCGCTCGCTTGTATAATCAAAATCTTATAAAATTCTTAAGATAATTAAATAACCTAATAAATATGATAAAAAGAAGAAATAAATTCCAAAAACTAGATCATAAGTAAACATGTATGAGAAAATGGTGAGATTATATGAACAATGTATGAGTGTATTTGAGCATGTTGTCAAGATTGTGAGGAATATATGGATGCACAAGATCATGTAAGTGTATGAAGCAATGTGTGGTATTAAGAGTGTGGGAATGCTCATGTGTGAAAGTTTGTGATGAATGTGGGTATGCATGTAGGTATATAAAAGTGTGTGGTGCAATGTGGGCATGAATGGGTGTGTTTGGGTATGTATGCAAGTGTGTGGAGAATTTGGGTATGCATGTAGTGTGTAAGAATGTATGAAGCGGAGTATTGGTGTATTTGAACATTTGTGCAAGTGTGTGCGGATGTGGATATACTTGTGAGCCTAATAAATGCTCTTTTTAATCACGATGATGAATAACCTAGGGATTTTTGCCATTATTGCTTGTTCGATAAGCAGCCACGTGTTTAGCATGTCTCACCACTTGCGATAGCAACATATCATTTATCTTTTACATATCGTAAGGTTTCATTCTCTGTGGATTTATACTTAAATATGTGAACACACCTATCACGCTGATGACTGCCAGCATTCCCAAAGAGTAACCGATATTGTGGCACCAGGCATATGGATGAGCATCTACTACCGTGACGTGGCTTAACCGACGGATGTGGCAACAATCGATCTAGACGGAAGTTTCTATCTGAGCAAAGTTTTTACACCCTGATGGTTTTTTTCATTTTTATCTTTAAATTTATGTTCTGTTCATTATATTATTAACTTCCCCGTGATGTTTTCCTAATTTCATATATATGGGTATGTATGAGTGTATGCAAGTATGTGAGGAACATGGGTATGCACATAGGTGTATAGGGAGCAATGTTGGCATAAATGTAAGAGTGCAGGGCGTATTTGACATGCATTCAAGTGTGTGAGGATTGTGGGTATACATGCATGTGTGTAAGAGTGTATGGTGATATGCATGGGTGTGTTTGGGTATGTGTGCAAGTGTGTGAGGAATATGGGTATGCGTATGGATGTGTATGAGGGTATGGTCTATGTATTGAAAATCCATGGTAGAATGTAGGTAGCGAAGTATGATTTGAGAAATTTGGTCAGGTATTTAAGCATTGGGTAGGTATGGAGTTAAGCATGTAGGAGGTATTTGGGCATGCATGTGAGTAATGAACATTGGTATACATGTAGGTGTGTATGGAACAATGTGGGCATGAATGTAAGAATGTATTACCATGATTGTCGCCCCTATTGAGGTTTTACTGTTGAGATTTTTTCTTTGAGATATTTACAGCTGGGTTTTTGGTTCCTATGATTAGTGTCTAATGTTATGTTCATATTAATGTTTTGTTGTTCATTGGATGAATGCTTCGTGTTTGATCGGAATGTTGGTTAGTTAATTAGCATGTTTGGAGGTTATCAAATTATTTAGATGAGTTCTCTAATTTACAATATACTTGATAGTTCTCAATATGGGATGTATGCAGGTTTTAGTATTTGCTAACCTATATCGGCCTAGGGGTTATTAGGACAGGGAATACTACATAGAGTCGGCTAGCAATAACTTTCTTGACCATTGTTCACATCCTTAATGTGGATAATGGTGTCCACATTGCGAAAGAAGAATCGGTTGAGCTTTGGGTGAAGTGGACACCTACTATGGATGAGTGTCTTCTGCATCTTGTCAACAATTGCCACCAGGTTCTCTTTTTGATGACTCTATCTTCTGTCCTTTTCAGGGAATCGAATCTCCACCTTTCTTCGCCTGTTTACATTCCCTTCCATGGTGACTTGGACTTGCTATCAACTTGCACCAATTTGGCCTCCTACGAGGTGGGTATCTGAGAAAGCTTCATATTAACGCCTTTTGGCTCCTCTGGAGGATTGCGTATTGATATTGTAATCTTTGAGCTATTTTTGCAAGTGGGTTGCGCCCATTGATCTCGTCTCCGAGCATTTAATTTCCAGCGTATCAAAAGGCTGAAGATGGTGAGCAAGGAAGGATTGCTGAGGACTTTTGTTTCAATTGCAAGAAAGGGCGTCATCTTAGAGTGTGCAATTATGGGTGAGAATTATAGTTTAGCAACTTGTAGTTGGATTTCTAAACTATGATAATGCACACTCTGAGATGGTCCCTGTCCTTGCAAATGAAACAAAGTCCTCATCAATCTCTTCCTTGTTTCTCATCTTCAACATTTTCATATATAGAAGAGAAATGCTCGGAGACGAGATCAATGGGCACAACCCACTTGCAAAAATGACTCAAAGATTGCAACTTCACTAAGCAAAACTCATCTAAAAGAGCTTGGATGCATTAAGATGAAGCTTTCTCAAATGCCCAATGATGAATTGTTGGAATTGAGGTGTCTAAGATCCGGTCTGGAGGGCCTGTGGTGTCCGACAAGTCAGATCTGGCAATCGATGTATCGACACCTCTCTCAGCTCTCAACACTCAACTTAAGTGTGCCAACAAACAAGTAACCCACAACAATGTATAGCAAGGAATATATATGAGCTAAAATTTATTATACCCTATAAAGAATTTGTACAGTACGCAAGAAGTAGGATTGAACCACAAAGGAGCATGAGGTAGAGCAACAAAAATAGATAGACAACTTAGGATTTACGGTATTTTTTATTTTTTTATTATACTATTTTTGTGTGGTTTTTTTATTTATAATTTTTATTTTTTTAAATTTGAAAGATATATCAATATATATACGAATATAGAAAATATATAAAGAAAAGTCAAAAATCCAAAACTAAAATATTTTTGGGTTTTTATAGATTTTTCTATTATCGGTAATTTTTGGATTTTTTTGAGAATTTTTATGGATTTTTAATTAAGAAAATACACTCAATAAATCAAATAGTAAATCAAGGATCTTGAAATAAACTTAATAAATATCTAGCAAGTCAGATTGAGTCCAATTTCAATTTTCTTGATTATTAAATACACAGCAATGACAACAAAGTCTTTTCCCACATTAAGTAGGGTCGCTACATGGATTCTTTGCCTCCATTCAGATCTATCTTGGGTCATTCTCAGGCTTAGATCGAAAAAACTAAGATCCCTTCGTCTAGTCTCATTCCAACACTTCTTGGGCCTTCCTATCCCTCTTTTAGTTGGCTCAACATTCCAAAACTTGCATCTTCTCACCGGTGCATCAACTGGCCTCCTTTGCAAATGGCCAAACCACCTTAAACGATTTTCTCGCATCTTATCCTCGATCGTAGCTACACCACCTTTCCTTCTGGTGGCATATTCCAAATCTGATCTTTGCATATTTTTCCACACATCCACCATAGCATTTTCATTTGTGCTACCGACATTCTCTGCACATGTCTATGGTTTACAAGCTAACATTCAGATCAATAGAGCATAGCATGCCTCACAACTGCTTTGTAATACTTTCCTTTGATTTTCAAAGGAATTTTCTTATCATAGAGAACAATAGAGGCTCCTCTCCACATTAGCCAACCTGTATTTATTCTATTTGTAACATCTCCATCAATTTTCCCATCATATTGTAAAATAGATCCCAAGTAAAAGAATCTCTCTTCTGAATGTTATAATCACCATTCTTAACCTCGATTCATTCACCATTTCTTCCATCAAAAGTACACTCCATATATTCAGTCTTATCCCTACTTATACGAAATCATTTAGTCTCCAATGCATGTCTCCATACCTCAAGCTTCTCATTTACTCCATATCTAGTCTCATTAATCAATACAATATCATCGACGAATAACATACACCAAGGTATCTCATCCTGAATGTGACTTGTCCATAATCAAAGTAAAAAGGAATCGACTCAAAGTTGAACCTTGATGCAAACAAATGTTGATGTCAAAATAGTCAGTCTTCCTAGACTATATCCTTTCTTCCTAGACTATATCCTTACACAAGATGAAGCCCTATCATGCATATCTTTTATGAGGTTAATGTATAGGATAGGTGACTGACTCTTCTCCAACACTCTCCACAATATCTCCTGTGCGACAAAATCATATGCCTTCTCTAAATAAAAAAATCATATGGAGGTGGTTCCTTTTAGCTTTGTAAATCTCCATTGTTCTCCTCAACAAGTGGATGAATTCCATAGTTGAGCGACTTGGCATGAATCCGAATTGGTTTTCTTTTACCTTGGAAACTTGCCTCAACCTTCTTTTGATCACATACTCCCAAATTTTCATAGTGTGCCTCATCAGCTTGATATCTCTATAATTTGAACAATCTTGAATGACTCCTTTGTTCTTAAAAAGAGGCACCGTGATGCTTCTCCTCCATTCTTCAGATATTTTCTTGTTTTGCCAAATAACATTGAATAAATTCGTAAGCCAAGTCAAACTACGCTAACATAAAACTCTCCAAACATCTATAGAATTGTAATCAGGTTCTACACCTTTCCCATGTCTCATATCCTTCAAAGCCTCCTCTACTTCCTTCATTTGTATTCGTATGTAGATTGCAAGATTCAAGAAACTTCCACTACTAGCTAGATTTCCCAAAGTGATCTCTCTATTTCCTTCCCCAAAGAAAAGCTCATGGAAGTATTGCTTCCATCTAGTCTCTATATCCTTCTGAGCAACAAGCACATGACCTTCCTCATCCTTAATGCATCTCACTTGAGAAAGATCTTTGGTCTTTCTTTCTCTTGCTTTAGCCAACCTAAAAATATCCTTCTGCCCCTCCTTAGAGTCGAGATTTTTATACAAAGTGGCATAAGCTTTTGACTTAGCTTCGCTTACCACCTTCTTTGCTTCCTTCTTTCCTATTTTGTAGTTTGTGACAATTTCATCAATTCTATCCTTAGACATAGCTTTGAAGCAAGCTTTTTAATTTTGAGCTTCTCTTGCACCCCTTCACTCCACCACCAAGCTTCCTTTTAACCTAGAGCTCCTCCCTTTGAGTCGCCTAGCATCTCTTTGACTACCCTTCGGATACAAGATGCTACCGCCTCCCACATCTCATTTGCACTTCCGTTACAATCCCAAGATAAGACTTCTAACATCTTCTCCCTGAAGCTTGATTACTTCAGTTTAAGATTCCACCCTCTAGTTCTAGTGATCTTGGAAACCCTCCTTTTCTTTACTATCCATTTTATTTGCACATCCATGACTAATACACAATGTTGGATGGTCAGACTCTCTCCTGGGATTACTTTAGAGTCTTTGCAACACAACCTATCTCTTCTTCTCAACGCAAAGTAATCTATCTGTGTTCTAGTCGAGCGACTCTTATATGTAATGAAATGCTCTTCCCTCTTCTTGAAGAGAGTATTTGAAATGAAAAGATCTTAAGCTGTTATAAAATCCAGAATGACTTTTCCCACTTCATTTCTATCCATGAAGCCATGTCCTCCATGAACACTAGCATACCCTGAAGCATCCTTTCACACATGTCCATTAAGATCTCCACCTAAGCAAATCATCTCTCTTTGTGGGATTCCTTGCATAATCTTATCCAAATCCTCCCGAAAAGCTTGATTAATCCTATCATCTAAACCAATTTGCGGTGCATAAACTGAGATGGTATTCAGAATTTCTTCTTCAAGCACTGATTTAAGCAAGATAATCCGATCCCTGGATCTTTGCATCTCAACCACACAATCCTTCATATCCTTATGAACAACCACTCGAACAACATTTATGCCCTTATCTTTACCTGAAAATCAAAGTTTAAAGCCAATCTTCTTGATCTCACTTTCTTTCTCTCCAACCCATTTTGTCTCTTGCAGACATAATATTTGAATCTTCCTTCTTTCCATCGTATCAACTATCTCCTTCAATTTGCTAGTCAAAGTGCCAATATTCCAACTATTTATCAGCAACTTCCTTTGCAACCTCTTTTGGACTAACTTCATTACCCGCATGCGTCCATCATGCGATAACCCTTGCAAATTTTGGACTGCATCTGGGTGCCAATGCAATGGAACTAGATTATTTACTTGTATGTGTTCCTCATGCGATAGCCCTTTCAAAATTTGAACTACATTCGAGCAACGATGTAGTGGCCTTTGCCAAGCTTCTCAATGCATTTGGGCTATGCAATGCATCGCAAGTAGGGAACTCCACAACAAAATCTATATGTTTCCTGATTATTAAATAATCTAAAGAAAATTCAAAAACTTAAAACATATTTTTGCCATTTTCAATAATTTTTTAGGCTTTTTCTAAGTTTTTATGTATTTTCGCATTTTTAGAGGTTTTAATAATATTTTGCAAAAAATAAATGGTCAGAAAATCAAATATGCATAAATAAAAATGCATCATTTCTTTTGGAATTTTCAAAAACATTATTTTTTATAAATTTTAGAATGCAAAATATTATAAAATGCAATGTTTTTAAATTTTTATAAAGAGGAAAATAATTTTAATTACCTCCAGAAAATATAAGTGATATATTATAGTTGTAGGCACTAAATATAAATTTCCAGTAGTTTTTATATGTAAAATGTTATTTTTAATAATTAAGTGCAACTACAGAATTAAATTTGTAGTATGGGGACCTAAATGCATTTTTGTAAGTTTCCTAGCACTAATAGCATATTAAACAAATCTAGAGGCATACACAAAATTTTTCCACAATTTAAAACTTTATCTACACTTATAGGGTTATAAATGCACATATACAAAGCTTCAGGACCCAATATGCAAATTTACCAAAAATATTATACTAATATTCAAAGTTTTGGGACTAAAATGAAATACAACAACCCACAAGGGTGTCCGTGCAAAATACCCAACCCCCCTCACACATACATGCATGTGAGGTGACATGGAATGGACTAAAGTGCAAACAAGAAAAGATTAGGATCCTAAGATCATATATTACAAAAATATTACAACTTTAAATAAAAGTTTCTTGACTAAAAAGGAAATACAAAAAGCAGAGGGAAACTAGTGCAATATACCACTCAATAAGCGATGACGTCAGATGGAGTGCCACTTATACATGTGGCGTGCAACAGACGGTCGATGATGCTTCATGGATGAAGGACAGAGGTTAGATCTCACCCATGGATTCGACGACTTGGCTAGGCTTGATCAGACAACAACTGCTTCACCTAGCAATGGCTCTTGATCCGATGGATGGGAGCATGCCTGGAAGAACAAGGAAGAATACTCAGTTGGGCGAGCATTGATCCAGTGTATCTCTTGTTCTTTAGGGTCTCATGGCTCACTAAGTGGCTCAAAATGCTCCTGGGAGTGTTCCGCGTCGGCTCGAGGTCTCAAAAAGGTTCAGGACCCATCGATAGGGTCGTAGAAGGCACGGAAAGTCAGAGCTCCTGAGTTATTTCTAGTCGAACAAAAATCGACCCAAGTTGGGTCTTCAAGCTCCAGAACCTACACGGTTAGCTTGCAAACAAAAATACGAAAGTCATGGCCTGGTTTGGGGCAAAAGTAGGGTGAGATGAGTTGTGGCAGAGCTCTTACGCGAACGACGAGGAGGAAAGCTTGATCTCCTGGTCTATGCAAGATTGGGGATAATGGAGGTGTGTTTGAGATGTAGAAGCGTAAGGTAAAGGAGATGGGTGGTCAACGAGGTCAGAGAAAAGTCGAGAACAATGAACAGAGGCAGGAGCTCGAAGCTCAGACAAAGTATGATTTTTTTTACAGACTAAAAGATGAAATCAAGCGAACTAAAAGGCTACACTATCCTACTACTATTGCTAGGAATCGAAAAGGCAAATAAAAGAGTTGCTCAAACCTAGAAAACAAGGAGCAGGGGAGCTTCATCTGAGCAAGTTCAGCAAGGCTTGGATCTCATCTCTCCACCTTCTTCTTCGCGCCTAAGTCTCAGGAGATGCACCTACTTGATGAATCTATGATTCATCACTCTAAAAGTTGAAAATAGAGTCTTGTTCCCGAGTAAATAGATGCATAATTCCCTTTATAATGCATAAATAACATTCATACATGCATTCATAATACATGCATTTTAGCACTCCATTTGCATTAAATAAGAAGCCAAAATCACTTGTAAAATATCCACTCATAAAAATAACCTCTCCCTTATAATATGTACACCTTAGTTAAATAATATAAGGAAGAAAGCCGGAAATCTCCTGTGTAAAATATCCAATAAAGCCCCAGAATCTCTGATTCATAAAAAAGCCTGCAAACTCCCTCATACAACCTCTAAAATAGGTCTACTCACTTTCAGATTAATACACATTAAAAGACCTTTAAAATGAGACTGATTTCATCTAATTTGGAGCTCATATGAAAAAGTTGGGTTTTTGGGCCTCTTTGTATACTATGTATGTGTATATTTGTATTCATGTATTTTTGTATCATATTTCATCTCATCTCCGTCTTTGGTCAACATGAAACTTGTAGATCTCATCAAGATCTACAACTTTCATGTTTTGAGTTTTTCCAAATTCGGCCTCCTTCTCTCTCTACATTCATTTCCAGTCTCAGCCAATCACAGCTGGCCACGTGGCGCCCTCTTATTGCGCCACGCGGCCCGCTCCCCTTGCCCTAGCCGCCCCTGCTCTCAGCCGTTGGATTTCTCTTTGAATCCAATGGCCCAGCCCACTCCACGTGCACCTTTATTCATCACCGTTCGATCCCAACCTGCCTCAGATCTGGGCCATCCATTAGCGCCCTCACCACAGTCCTCCACGTGACGCACGTTGCACCCTTCGATCAAGCACGCCGCCCCTTCATCCTCACCGCAGCTTCCAGCCTCACATCACGACCCTTCGATCATCCTCAGATCTGATCTGAACCGTTCGCCAGCACCTTTTCCACGACACGCCACGTGGTGCCATCACGTCCCTCCGATCGCCTCGCCCCAGATCTAATCCTAGCTGCTCCACCCCGCCTTCTTCTCCGCCGTTGGATCACAAGATCTAACGGTGTGGGCTTCGTCTTCCACCTCTGGCGCCCCTCTCTCCCACGTTCTCAACCTTGCGCGAGGGGCTTGCCCCTTTCTATTTTCGGCCGCACGCCAGCCACCCTCGCCGACCGCCAACACCGCCCGATCACCCCCACTCTTCCCTCGTCCTCGTCAACTCCCTCTATCTCCATGATGACCACCTGAGACTCTCCACGAACCCCACTAACCTCACCTCGTCTCCAGCCCGGCCGTCGACTTCATCCTATAAATACTCGATCACCGGCCATCTTCACGCCCATCCGCCACCCCAGAGAGGAACCTCGAGCTCGGAGCGTTTGATTGGTGACAGAAATTGAGAGCTTCCTTGAGCGAAGACAGCCTTTCTTCTCCGGCGAGATCGACGGCGTCGCCGCCATGTCGCAGCCCCTCCTCTATGAAGCTGCTTGAGCTCGGGACCTTACTGATTCCTCGAGCGACGACCTGGAAATCCAATCCGAGCTCCAAACCCCAGGTAACCTCCTCCATCTTCCTTTGATTTTCGTTTTAATTTTCCCTTTGAGCTCTCCCATTTTATTCGCGCTCCACCTTCATCCTTTCGCTCCGCTTTCACCTCACCGAGCTCCGCGACGGAGCTCTGACCTTCGCGGTAAATTTATCGACTGTCGACACCTCACTTCACCTTCCATCAGCTCCAGCTCTGCCACCTGGGCGGAGCACCATCGCCGGACATACCTTCACTTCGATTAGGCCTCGTCGTCACTCCCCACATCTCCACGAACTCCCCCACGTTCTTCAACTACCCCTAACACCTGCAGGTACTCAATTCCACCATCGGTCGGAAGCTCATCGGAGCTACTTTCGCGCTTCATCACCATGGTGCTCCAGCACCCCTCTTCCGCTTCTGAATCCACCTGGAGCTTCGCCGCACCACCGCGTATCTTCCGGGATATATCCGAGCCCCCGAAGAGCTTCACCGACGTCAGGAGGATCGGGCGGAGCAGAGCAACCATCGCCGGAGCCCTGCCAACTCCTCCGCAGGTGGCGGAGGACCGTTGAGGACGAAGCTTCAGCCACCGTTCGATCATCTTGATCGAACGGTCCCTAGCCTGCCACGTCGCCACGACCGCAGCAACACATCGCCGTTGGATCTCTCTTCGATCCTACGGTCAGCATCCCGCCACGTCGCCCCCCTCCATCGCTCTCCAGGCACCGTTGGATCAACTTAGATCTGATGGTCTCTGATCACGCCACGCGCCATCCACGACAACCTTTTGATCGATCTTGATCCAAAGGTCCAGAGCACACCACGACATCGAGTCCGAGCCTCTTCCACGACCTCTAGGCTCGGACCACCCGAAGCTTCGCCGAACCTCCAGAAGCCCCCGAGCCTCGAACCGAGCTGCGACGCCACCCGAGCCTAGGCCACCCCACGTGAGGAGCACGTGCGGCCTGGATTAATTGCACTGAAGCCCTAGGAACTTTCAGAAATTACAAATTGGTCCCTGTGAAGCACCCCCACGTGATGAGCACGTGCAGCCGTGGAGAAATTGCATTCCACCCCCAGCATTATAGGTAATTGCATTCAGGTTCCTGTCAGCATGCTTATTTTCATGTAATTTTTATTTCCTGTATTGAAATTACACCCATGTCTTTGCACGCATCCCTAGGTGTCATATTTCATCATTTTTGAGTTTCAAAAGTTGCATGTTGTAGCTTAATTTGTCCTTTATCTGTTGTGACACTTGTCAAATTTTTGTGGTAGCAGTAGAATTATTAATTAATTAATTGGTTTATTTCTGTGATATTTTGCCCATTTGGACCTTTTAATTGATAATTAATTCTCTATAAATCCAAAAATTCCCAAAAAATCACAATAGCCTCTAGGATAATTAACTTAACATTGCATAAAAATTTCATTTCATTTGCACACATTTTGAGGCCTAAATAAATTAATTAGTGATTTTCTTAGTTTATTTTTAGTAGGTTCATTTCACATAAAAATTTAGGTCTGCCAATTTTCCTAGATTCCTCATCATTAAATCTATCTAGGATAATTTTATTTCCCTAAAATTTTGTGATTTGATATTTATTAAAAATAAATTAGTGAAAATCACCCTACAGTCATCTTAAATTCACAGTAAATTCATTTAGTGTCGAAAAATTCCAAAAAAATAAGGATAGCTTAATTTCATCATAGTTCATCATCTGGCCAATTTTTATAGTTTTTGGACTTCATTTGATACCTTGACTGATTTAACTTTAAATTGGCTTGATTATTGCATGTGTCTTGCATAAAAATTAGAAAAAGACCAAAAGAAATATTCCTCAAAAATCACACACTTGGACTTTGCTAAAAATCAACCTAAGGAGACAGATGCCTCCCTGAGTTCGACCTTGGACTTCACCAAGTAAAAAAAATTCCGCTTGAAATTGACTTGATTAAATTAAAAGTGGTTTTTGATATTCCCTCTCGTTATCCGACTGCAACGAACACTTATAATTAATTTGGAAATTAATCTGACCGAGTTAACCAAGGGTGCGGGAGGCGTTATCAAAATGGCGTCGTTACCGGGGAGGCACGACTTAGGTTAATTTGTAGTGAAATTCTGATTGTTTGATTTTCTTTCCCCGGGTAGTCTGACCCACGGTTTTCTTGTGATTATTTTATCGCTTTTATTTCTTTGCATTATTTTTCTGTGCCACTCTCTGACCTCAATCTGTTTCTGTCCGAGGAACGCGAGGAGTCGAAGACGCTTCGAGGATCTAGCATTTAAATTTATTGAGTGAATAGAGAGGCTTTGTAATTTTCATTTTATTTCTTTTTCGCATTATTTCCAGCGGTTTCCGTTTGGGTTCTTGCGCGTGTAAATATAGTGAAACTGTGTCCCCATGTGCTGTGTGGGTGAATGGTAATCTAGCTTGCACTAGTGGCTCCCCGAGCTAATCTAGGAATTGATTGTGCTCGTACTTTTTAGGACCACACAACTACTTACAAGATGCACTTAGACCGCAGGACTTAGCCAAATCAACATGTTCTTCATGCGCGTCTTCTATCGTATGCATTTGCATTTAGTGTAAAACATTTTCAATTCTGTTTTGCATCCTGCATAAAAAGCGAAGGGATCACTGTAAGTCTCCTGAACTCAGCATAGCATCATTGTTTTTATCTTGCATCGGCTTTTCTCACATTTACTTAAACAGAAATTGGGACTGGACGATAGGCGTGCTGTGTGGTTGGATTAAATCAGTGAGAACTAAACTTAAAACCGAGACTGCTAAACATTATTGACCAAAAAATCAATAAAATTAGAAAATTGTTTGCGGGAGATTAATCCCCGACCTTGTTTTCAGGCTGAGTGAGGGTACTTGAGTGTGTGTGAATACCTTAAGGCAGAGCCGAAATCCCCACCTTCCATATCACGTCCGACTAATCCTATCAAATATCACAAGTCGAATAATTTCAAATTCACTGACTAGTACCAAGTAGCCTCTGCCTGTCTCAGGTAGATAGGGGCGAAATTGCGGTACTTTGCGACAAGTTGCCAGTAACCCCCCGGGGTGAAGTTCCGGCCTTGTCAGCCTCCGCCTGCTTGCAGGTAGATAGGGGTGTGGTCTTTGAATCCGTCGACTTGGGATAGGAGCGAAGAAAGGAAGGACCGGCGGTATCTTAGGCGACAGGTTAAACAGGGAAGACGCATCTGGATCTGAGCCGACTTCCCTATAGGCTGCGTAATCCTTGCTATCTTTCTTGAAAATCACACTTAAAATCTACAAGATTAATTGGACTCGATTTCGAGTCCTTCACTGTGTTGAGTGTGAACCCAGGGTCTTGGATTGATTTGTTTGCTTAAGGTAGGAGTAAACTCCTATCTTCTTCTCGCCAAATCAAGATGAGTGACTGGGGGGATCTCGACTCTTTATTCCCCGATCTCTCTATGAGCCCCCAACGAAACTCCTCTTCATCAGCCCAAGCGCACCTTGGACCACCCAGGACTCATGACCCTCTTGAGTCCTGGTTCCCTCACACTCAGGGTGGTTACTCTCAAACCAACCTTTCCTCTCCTCCGAGCTTACCAAGGAAAACCATCGCCTCAGTAAGAACCCCTTCCTTGATTTGTCCTCTGACACTGACCTTATTTCATACCCAAGAATAGAGGACAAGATGCCGCCTAAGCAGCCACCACCGGATGAGGATCCATTGCGTCAGATTCTTAATCGCCTTGCTGAAGCTGAACAAAGAAATGCAGATCTCACGGCTAGGATGGGACAAATCATAGTAGCAGGAGGAATCGACCGACCAATGGTCGATGCCTATAACCCAGCAGAAAATGAGATACAGAATTGGTTGACCCCAGCGGTTCCTACCGAAGCATTTGAGCTGAAGCCCCACTTCCTTAGCCTGCTACCGAAGTTCAACGGGAACGCCCATGAAGAACCGTATACCTTCCTCTGAGACTTCGAGCTGGTTTGCAACAATCTTATCCATCCCAATGTTGGCCAAGATTACATCAGACTGAAGGCCACCCCATTTGCCTTAGGAGATAAGGCAACACATTGGCTGAAAAACCTAGGGGTAATATGCACAACCTGGATGCAGTTCAAGGACCTCTTTTTGAAAAAGTTCTACCCACTCAGTAGGACTAACTAAATGAGAACGAAGATCACCAGCTTCTCCCAAGGACCCAGTGAACCTTTCCATGATGCTTGGGATAGGTTCAATGACTTAGTGCAGAAATGCCCCTGCCACGACATTTCTAAGGCGATCTTAGTCCAGACCTTGTTCTGTGGTCTAACCCCAGAGATGCAGGAGTTAGTCAGTGCCGCATGTGGAGGAAGCTATCTAAACAAGAACGAGCACGCCGTATGGAAGATCCTGGAGCAGGTGGCGGAAACTGGCAGGTCGCAGGCCACCAGGGCCTATACGTTGTCTCCCTCAATCCTATCCAACGAGACAACCCGAAGGACTGTAGCGGATCTGACCGAGGACCTCATACCCAGTATGGGGATGATTGCTGACAAGTTAACCATGGTCGAGCAGATCCAAAAGAGGGTCACTGACCTTGAGTCTCTCTCACGCCTACCGAAGCAAGTGGAGGAACTTACTGAGAAGGTAGCTAAGATGAAGCTACCTGCCCCTTCTGCACCACCTGCCCATGTACATCGAGTCCATCTTGTACAGGAACAAGCACTGGGGCCTCAGAGTAGCTGGGTGGAGGATCAGACTTACACCCAGCAGGACCAGCATGCGCCCCCACAAGTGGAGACCGGATATGAGGAGCCTCCGCAGGTGTTCGAGATCAACGGGCTATGGTACAGCCGTGACCCCGTCAGTAGACAGTCGGGGATGGGGAATGGTTAGCTTCACCGACCTTCCCCAGCTTACCAAGGAACCAGCTCCGTCCCCACACCGCGCTTTCAGTCTAGGCTAGAACAAGGGTACCAGCCTCAGCAGCACCAGCAGCAGCAACGCACATATCAGCAGGGCCCAGCACCGTCCCACCACCAGCAGCAGTGCCGGCATGGCCAGCAGGGCCATTACAGAACCTCGTCCGCAAATCAGCCAGCCCAGTCCACCGAATTGGAGTCCCTCACCTTGGCGATCCAGACCCTGTATGATAGGGTCCAACAGATGCAGAACGATTATCTAGATATGAGAATCGATATTAATCGTGTCTCTCATACCCATGACCAACAGATGGCGCCAAAGACCCCAATTCCCGCACAGGTTCAGGCCAATCCTAACAGCTTAAACCATGGCCAGAACCGACCTCAAGATCAGGTATATTATTCAGATAATTATTTATCTGAACATGAGATCTTTTCTTATGATAATGTGAATCATATGTCCCTCAGGAGCAGAAGGACCGTGACCATGCCTGATCGGGCACGGGCGCCGAAGGAAGGAGCCGCCAAGTCTCTACTTGAGGAGAACTTGGAGGAAGAAGAGGAGCATCACCACCACCATCACCGCCAGAAGAAGAGGACATCTTAGTCCTCGAAGCAGCATTCTTGCATCAGCATAGAGTCCGACGGAACCGATGAGGAGCCCGCACCTCCATCTAAGGAGGATCGTCTAAAAGTCGCGGAAGATGCATCACTGGTTTCGCCTCAGCATTTTTCTTTCAGTCAGAGTCAGAGTCAGAGTCTGTTTCAGAGTCCGAGTCATGTACAGAACTCAGTTCCAAATCTTAATGAAAATCTTTTAGTTTCCGAACATGAGTTGGAGTCAATAATTCCTTTCCCCCGAGCTCTCAAGGGTGGAAAGAAGAAAATGAAAAAAATTCAAAAAGATGACCCTGAGATGGCAGAGTTCTGCAACAAACACATCAAGGTCACAATCCCTTTTGACAGGTGCGTGGAAATGACCCCTGCATTTCAAAAATACCTTAAGGTTAGATGCACACCTACTAGGGTTAGCAGGAAGACCAAAAGCCGTGTTGAGAAACACGTTCTATCAGTAGCCACGACTTGTGCAATAAAGAACTCGTTTCCCAGGAAACGAAGAGACATGGGTGCATACTATGTAGTGAGTCATGTTGATGACATCGCGTTTGCACGCACTCTCCTGGATAATGGTTCCTCAATCAACTTAATGCCTACAACCCTCTATGAGCGGCTTAATCTCGGACCTCTTAGGAAATCTAGAGCCCTCCTACAATTCGCTGATAAATCAACCAAGAGGTCCCAAGGAGAATTGAGGAATATTGTGATTAAAGTCGAGGGGCAGGAATGCATGGTGGACTTCACTGTCATGGATATGGAAACCCCTTGTAATTGGAGAGACTCCCAGATCATCTTAGGCAAGCCCTTCCTCAGAACAGCAGGGGCCTTGTTTGATTATAAGATCGGGAAGATCCAGTTCCAAACTCCAGGCGGAGATGAGGAACTTGAGATGAAGCAGACAAGATGACAGAGACCAGATTCAGAATCCAGCACCGAGTACTCTTCAGCCGAAGCAGACTGCGATCATGTAGACGTAGTTGGGCCATGGAGACAGAACCCAGCCAACACCGATGAGTCCATCCCCTCCGGAGATGATCCAGTGCATGAGTCAGTTTGCGAGGTCTTCAGGAACGAGTACAGCTCTGAACCTGCATCGCCCTACATCTTCGATGACGTAGAGGCCCATTTGGGCTTGTCAGTCCTTCCCTCTTTAGGACAATCGGAAGATGAGGATGACGAGTCGGACAAGGCTTTTGCTGATTGTATGGAGACCTTTGACGATCTGACTCCAGAGTTGAACAACTTGGTGGCAGCTATCACAGAGAAAGATCCAGCCACTTCCAACACCGAACCATATCAGATTTAGCCAGACTTCTTAGACGATCACATTATTCCTGAGCTCAAACCTTTACCCACAAAATTAAAATACGCCTTCCTTGCGGGTCATGACAAGAAATATCCGGTCATCATCAGTTCGTGATTAACCGAGGAGCAGGAATCTCGCTTGCTAGAGATCCTGGAGAAAAACCGCAAGGCAATAGGCTGGAGCATTTCCGATCTCCACGGGATAAATCCCTCTCTGTGTTCGCACCATATATACTTGGAGAATGAAGCCAAACCCTCTCGTGAATTCCAACGTCATTTGAATTCAAATTTATGAGAGGTCGTGAAGAAGGAGATAGAGAAATGGTGCAACGCGGGTTTCATTTACCTAATCTCCGACTCTAAGTGGGTGGCCCCAATCCATGTTGTCCTGAAAAAGTCGGGAATTCAGACGACCATCAACGAGGATGGAGAGGAGATCATGACGTGAGTACCCACGTCGTGGCGCGTCTGTGTGGATTACAGACGCCTGAATGCCGCGACGAAGAAGGATCATTTTCCCCTGCCGTTCATTGATCAGATCCTAGAGAGACTAGCGGGGAAAGAATTCTTCTGCTTCTTAGATGGGTTCTCGGGCTACTACCAAGTAGCCATAGCTCCAGAGGACCAGGAAAAGACCACATTCACATGCCCCTTTGGTACCTACGCTTTCAGGCACATGCCCTTTGGGTTATGCAATGCTCCAGGTACTTTCCAAATGTGCATGATTGCTGTATTCGCCGAAATGGTCGGCGAATTCCTGGAAGTCTTCATGGATGACTTCTCGGTCCACGGTGATTCCTTCGATTCCTGTCTTAGGAATCTGGACCGAGTCCTCAAAAGATGTTGTGAGGTCAATCTGGTGCTCTCCTGGGAGAAAAGTCACTTCATGGTGACGGAGGGCATTGTATTGGGGCACGTCATCTCCAAGAGAGGAATGGAGGTTGACCCTGCTAAGGTGGATGTGATCAGATGACTCCAGCCACCAACCAACGTCAAGCAGTTGCGGTCGTTCCTCGGGCATGTCGGATTTTATCGAAGATTCATTAAGGATTTTTCTAAGATTGCCCGACCACTAACTGAGCTTCTAGGCAAAGACATGGAGTGTATTGTTGATCACAAATGTCTTGAGGCCTTTAAGCTATTGCAAGGAATGATAATGGACGCACCTATCCTACAAGCCCCAGATTGGTCTCTACCTTTTGAGATCATGACGGACGCCTCAGACTTTGCTGTTGGGGCTGTATTAGGACAGAGAAGGGATGGCGTCCCGTTCGCAATCCACTACGCAAGCAAAGTGCTTGACACCGCTCAATGTAATTATACAGTTACGGAAAAGGAAATGCTTGCAGTAGTGTTTGCCTTGGACAAATTCAGATCTCACTTAATTGGATCCAAGGTAATTGTGTTCACTGACCACACGGCACTGCGATACCTGATGGAGAAGAAGGACGCGAAGGTGCGTCTTCTTCGATGGATTTTACTTATCCAGGAGTTTGATTTGGACATCTGTGATAAACCTGGAAAGAAGAACGTAGTGGCCGATCATCTTTCTCGTCTCGAAGATCTTAATACTTCCGAGGATTCACCTATTCGAGACTCCTTCCCTGACGAGTCGACTTTTGTTGTCGACTCACTCCCATGGTAAGCCAATATCGTGAATTATCTTGTCTCCAAGAAAGTTCCCAAAGATTGGCTCAAAAGCCAAATTGACCGACTGAAGTCAGACGCTAGACACTACCATTGGGAGGATCCGATCCTTTTCTTTGAAGGACCGGATTGTGTTTGGAGACGGTGTACTCCTCAGGAGGAATACCAGAGTGTCCTTTCTTTATGCCACAGCTTGGAGGCAGGAGGACACCACTCCGGGAAGAGGACCGCATGGAAGGTACTTCAGTGTGGCTTTTACTGGCCGACCCTATTTCGTGATGCCATCGTCTTCGCGAAGTCGTGTCCAGTATGCCAGAGAATGGGAGGAATCGTTGGTTCCAAGGATGATATGTCAATGCAGTCTGTCATCATTTGTGATGTCTTTGACTCCTGGGGCATCGATTTCATGGGCCCATTCCCTATTAGCCATGGATTTGAATACATCCTTCTTGCAGTAGATTATTTATCCAGATGGGTGGAGGCTATCCCGACCCGAGCCGCGGAAAGCAGGACTGTCTGTAAATTCATCAGAGATCACATAATCTCTCGGTTCGGGATCCCCAAAATGATGATATCAGACGGGGGTAGCCACTTTGTGAATAGGGAGGTGAAGAAACTCCTGAAGGACTACGACATCGAACACCGTGTCGCTGGCCCTTACCACCCACAGACCAATGGTATGGCTGAGGTGTCAAATCAGGAGGTGAAAACTATATTGCAAAAGCTTGTCCGCCCGGACAGGAAGGACTGGTCTCAGATCTTGGATCAAGTCCTCTGGGCGTATAGGACAGCTTATAAGACACCGTTACGAACCTCCCCATTCCGAATGGTATTCGGAAAGCCGTGCCATTTGTCCGCAGAGTTAGTGCACAAATCAGAATGGGCAATCAAGAAGGTCAATTGGAACACACACCTTGGGCAGAAGCAGAGAGAATTGGATCTGAATGAGCTTGTGGAAATCAGAAACTGCGTATATGACAATAGTTTGGTGTACAAGGACAAGGTGAAGCGTTGGCATGATAGATATATCAGACGAAAGACCTTCGTTCCTGGACAGAAGGTATGGTTGTTTAATGCTAGGCTGAAGATCTTCCAAGGCAAGTTGAAGTCCAAGTGGACGGGCCCATTTGTCGTCCGTACGGTGCATGATAGTTGATGTGTCGAGATCTCAGATCTCGCAAATGACGCGCCGACATTCCTAGCGAATGGAAAACTATTGAAGCACTTCGTCGAATCCAATGAGCAGTTGGTCCATGTTGAGGAGATTGTATTCATGCGCGAGACAGATTCAGCAGATACACCTCGAGCCGTGTATGAGACCTTACAGCAGTGAGCTCCAGCCATCTGCAGCATCTCGAAAGATTCAGACCGACTCATTTGTATATATCATCGTTCCTGTACATCATATCCTTTCTCCCCTGCGACTTTAGTAACCCATCCCACCCTCATCGAATCACTATCTTGGACTATACTTAGGATGATCAGATCCTAAGTATAGGGGGGATGAGTCACCTGAGTCGGTTCACTGTACATTCTCCAGATCACATTGGTCCTCATACTCACTTCCGTCCTATACTTAGGCTGACCTGAGCCTAAGTATAGGGGGGACCGATGCCCGCATTGTATATTCATCCACTTCTCTTCTTGACCTCGTCCGCCCCACTTTTTGACTTTCTTCTACACTTAGGCTGCCAGAGCCTAAGTATAGGGGGGTCGATCGATTTCTATACATTTTTCTCTTCTCTTTAGCTCTCCTACGCTTAGCATGAGCTATGTATTTTTCCTCGCTTTTCGTGCTCTGAGGACATAGCACACGCTAAGTATAGGGGGCGTGTATATATTGCATATATACTTTACCCATAGCTCGTACTTTCACATATTTTTGTATATATTTTGCAGTAATTACGGGTGGGTAAAAATTGAAAAAAAAGGCTTCGTATTTACTCTTGCATATCATCTCTGCATCTGAAAAGAAAAAGAAAAAAAGTCTTGCATTTACATTCATTTACATAGCATGACATTTGCATCTCATCTGCATATCTTGCATATGCAAGGTGGAAAGTTAGTGGGTTCTGAACCAAGTTATGAGTAGATATTGAGGATGGACTTGATTTGACCTTAATCCACCTAATTTCAGAGGAACCTTATAGGAACTGGAGTTAAGATTTCTCAGGTCAAGTGACCTAATTCTTTGAGTCCGCAAGTCTATGTTCACATGTCATCTTGATTAGTCTAAGTAGAATATCTCGTGCAAACGCATGATTCTCATAGACAGTGACCGAACTTGGACAAGCACAATGCACGTAGCTCTTCATTGATGAGGTGGTGAGGAGGTAGAATCCTTTAGGTTGGAGTAGCACACGGGTGGAAACATCCGTCCTCCTCTAGGGAGGGTAGTGCGTCTCAACCTAGTCTGGTAGTGTTGACGTCTAAGGACGGGATGCTGTGGGTTGCAATAATGCTTCAAAAGAGGGATAGTCTACTGGCTCAAGAGGAAAAACTCCTGATGTACATGCTGCACCTTGTATGAGTTTGAAAAAAAATGCAAAAACTCCAAAAAAATCAGACAGGTCCAAGTGAAAATAAAATACCTGTCGGAGTCTGTATATTAGCAAAGAAATGCAGCTAGATGACTTGGCTACACTGGTCAGGCATCCTGGGATAGGTAGCTACACTGGCTACCGTACATTCTTTTCTCTACCCCCTCCTCTTGAGTTGTTCGCACTTGAACTTCGAAGGGAATACCCCGCTCCTTCAGGAAAGAGTTACTAGACCGGGTTATTGAGTTACCTTGTTAGAGGAGGCTGGTTCCGAGTCATTTCTGATGTGGAGAGTTACATTTCACTTACACAGTACAAGTAAGAATCATAGTCATCAGAAATATGCGTTTGAGGATTTGTTCTGACCTGACTATTGAGGAGTCTTGAATAGAAGACTTGTGGAACTTGAAGTCTGTTAGGTCTTAAGTTCAGGTCCCAATAAGGTTCCGCCACACAATTAATCCAAAGGTCGAGTCAAGCCTCATTTTCAACTTTTGTTCATGACCTTGGTATGAAACCCAAAATCATTTCACTCTTGCATTTCATTTAGTTGCTCGGGGACGAGCAAGGTTTAAGTATAGGGGGTTGATGAATCTGTGATTCATCACTCTAAAAGTTGAAAATAGAGTCTTGTTCCCGAGTAAATAGATGCATATTTCCCTTTATAATCCATAAATAGCATTCATACATGCATTCATAATACATGCATTTTAGCACTCCATTTGCACCAAATAAGAAGCCAAAATCACTTGTAAAATATCCACTCATAAAAATAACCTCTCCCTTATAATATGTACACCTTAGTTAAATAATATAAGGAAGAAAGCCAGAAATCTCCTGTGTAAAATATCCAATAAAGCCCCAGAATCCCTGATTCATTAAAAGTCTGCAAACTCCCTCATACAACCTCCAAAATAGGTCTACTCACTTTCAGATTAATACATATTAAAAGACCTTTAAAATGAGACTGATTTCATCCAATTTGGAACTCATATGAAAAAGTTGGGTTTTTGGGCCTCTTTGTATACTATGTATGTGTATATTTGTATTCATGTATTTTTGTATCATATTTCATCTCGTCTCCGTCTTTGGTCAACATGAAACTTGTAGATCTCATCAAGATCTGCAACTTTCATGTTTTGAGTTTTTCCAAAATCGGCCTCCTTCTCTCTCTACATTCATTTCCAGTCTTAACCAATCACAGCTGGCCACGTGGCGCCCTCTGGTTGCACCACGCGGACCGCTCCCCTTGCCCTAGACGCCCCTGCTCTCAGCCGTTGGATTTCTCTTTGAATCTAACAGCCCAGCCCACTCCACATGCGCCTTTATCCATCACCGTTCGATCCCAACCCGCCTCAGATCTGGGCCATCCATTAGCGCCCTCACCACAGTCCTCCACGTGGCGCACGTTGCGCCCTTCGATCAAGCACGCTGCCCCTTCATCCTCACCGCAGCTTCCAGCCTCACATCACGACCCTTCGATCGTCCTCAGATCTGATCTGAACTGTTTTCCAGCGCCATTTCCACGACGCACCACGTGGTGCCATCACGTCCCTCCGATCGCCTCGCCCCAGATCTAATCCTAGCCGCTCCACCCCGCCTTCTTCTCCGCCGTTGGATCACAAGATCCAATGGTGTGGGCATCGTCTTCCACCTCTGGCGCCCCTCTCTGCCACGTTCTCAGCCTTGCGCGAGGGGCTTGCCCCTTTCTATTTTTGGCCGCACGCCAGCCACCCTCGCCGATCGCCAACACCGCCACGATCACCCCCACTCTTCCCTCATCCTCGCCAACTCCCTCTATCTCCATGATGACCACCGGAGACGCTCCACGAACCCCACTAACCTCACCTCGTCTCCAGCCCGGCCGTCGACTTCATCCTATAAATACTCGATCACTGGCCATCTTCACGCCCATCCGCCACCCCAGAGAGGAACCTCGAGCTCGGAGCGTTTGATTGGTGACAGAAATTGAGAGCTTCCTTGAGCGAAGACAGCCTTTCTTCTCCGGCGAGATCCACGGCGTCACCGCCGTGTCGCAGCCCCTCCTCCGCGAAGCTGCTTGAGCTCGGGACCTTACCGATTCCTCGAGCGATGACCTGGAACTCCAATCCGAGCTCCAAACCCCAGGTACCCTCCTCCATCTTCCTTTGATTTTCGTTTTAATTTTCCCTTTGAGTTCTCCCATTTTATTCGCGCTCCACCTTCATCCTTTTGCTCTGCTTTCACCTCGTCGAGCTCTGCGACAGAGCTCTGACCTTCGCGGTAAATTTATCGACCGCTGACACCTCACTTCACCTTCCATCAGCTCCAGCTCCGCCACCTGGGCGGAGCACCATCGCCGGACATCCCTTCACTTCGATTAGGCCTCGCCGTCACTCCCCTCCTCTCCACGAACTCTCCCACGTGCTTTGGCTACCCCTAACACCTGCAGGTACTCAATTCCACCATCGGCCGGAAGCTCATCGGAGCTACTTTCGCGCTTCATCGCCACGGTGCTCTAGCACCCCTCTTCCGCTTCTGAAGCCACCTGGAGCTTCGCCGCACTGCCGCGTATCTTTCGGGATATATCCGAGCCCCCGAAGAGCTTCACCGAGGCGGAGCAGAGCAACCATCACCGGAGCCCCGCCAACTCCTCCGCAGGTGGTGGAGGATCGTTGAGGACGAAGCTTCAGCCACCGTTCGATCATCTTGATCGAACGATCCCTAGCCCACCACGTCGCCCACGACCGGAGCAGCACATCGTCGTTGGATCTCTCTTCGATCCTACGATCAGTATCCCGCTACGTCGCCCCCCTCCATCGCTCTCCAGGCACCGTTGGATCAGCTTAGATCTGACGGTCTCTGATCACGCTACGCGCCATCCACGACAGCCTTTGGATCGATCTTGATCCAAAGGTCCAGAGCACGCCACGACATCAGGTCCGAGCCTCTTCCCCGACCTCTAGGCTCGGACCACCCGAAGCTTCGCCGAACCTCCAGAAGCCCCCGAGCCTCGAACCGAGCCGCGACGCCACCAGAGCCTAGGCCACCCCATGTGAGGAGCACGTGCGGCCTGGGTTAATTGCATTGAGGCCCTGGGAACTTTCAGAAATTACAAATTGGTCCCTGTGAAGCACCCCCACGTGAGGAGCACGTGCAGCCGTGGAGAAATTGCATTTCACCCCCCATCATTATAGGTAAAAGCATTCAGGTCCCTGTCAGCATGTTTATTTTCATGTAATTTTTATTTCCTGTATTGTAATTACACCCCTGTCTTTGCATGCATCCCTAGGTGTCATATTTCATCATTTTTGAGTTTCAAAAGTTGCATGTTGTAGCTTAACTTGTCCTTTATCTGTTGTGACACTTGTCAAATTTTTGTGATAATAGTAGAATTATTAATAAATTAATTGGTTTATTTCTGTGATATTTTGCCCATTTGGACCTTTTAATTGATAATTAATTCTATGTAACTCCAAAAATTCCCAAAAAATCACAGTAGCTCTAAGATAGTTAACTTAACATTGCATAAAAATTTCATCTCATTTGCACACATTTCGAGTCCTAAATAAATAATTTGGTGATTTCCTTGGTTTGTTTTTAATAGGTCCATTTCACATTAAATTTTAGGTCTGTCAATTTTCCTAGATTCCTCATCATTAAATCTATCTAGAATAATTTTATTTCCCTAAAATTTTGTGATTTGATATTTATTAAAATTAAATTAGTGAAAATCACCCTGCAGTCATTTTAAATTCACAGTAAATTCATTTAGTGTCGAAAAATTCCAAAAAAAATTAGGATAACTTAATTTCATCATAGGTTATCATCTGGCCAATTTTTATAATTTTTGGACTTCATTTGATACCTTAACTGATTTAACTTTAAATTGGCTTGATTATTGCATGTGTCTTGCATAAAAAATAGAAAAAGACCAAAAAAAATATTCCTCGAAAATCACACACTTGGACTTTGCTAAAAATCAACCTAAGGAGACAGATGCCTCCCTGAGTTCGACCTTGGACTTCACCAAGTAAAAAAATTGCCGCTTGAAATTGACTTGATTAAATTAAAAGTGGTTTTTGATATTCCCTCTCATTATACGACTGCAACGAACACTTATAATTAATTTGGACAATAATCTGATCGAGTTAACCAAGGGTGCGGGAGGCGTTATCACTACTGTCACTAGGGATGCTTCAGATGAAGAGAAAAGGGGTTGGTCAAAATGGATCAGCTTCATTGGAGGTCGGAGGCAAAACTAAATAAGTAGGCGACTTTGGTTAGGGTTTACGGGTGCATCGATGCTCCATCATTCGAGAAATCACTAGGGTGTGAAAGACCAACAAACGAGGATCAGATTCACAGAAGGAATTGAGTTCAAAAAATGCAAGAATTATGCGGGACAAATTGGAAAAGAAGAGGGTCAGCGCTCTGAAATGCCTAGGCCTAGGTCTGGTAGAGTGACCAGCGAGTCAACCAAGGCATATACCTGATTGGGCCACATCAGGCGTTATAGGACAAAATAGAGATGAAAATAGGAATAAAAGAGAAATAAAATAGAAAATGATTTTATCATTTTCTTAAAATATGAAAGTTATTTCTTATTTTATGTACTATTTTTAGGTGATTTTTATTTATTTTTATGGGTTAGTTTTAAAAAGTATAACTATAGGTATAATTGGTTATATATGGGTTATTTGATTTTTATTTTGTATTTTATATTTTATTATTTTATGTTCATAACTTATATTTATAATACATTTAATTATGCATTTTCATATTTTTCTTTTTATATCTTTATTTACACACTTAAATAAATATGAGTATGTGTGATGTAGGTATAGTTTACCTATGTATTATATTATATTATTTATTTTAGTGAAATTTAATGGTTTGTTTTTGTGTTTATAGTTTAGTATAATTCAAATCATATCTAAAATTATCTACAAATATGGAAAGGGCAACAATATGAAAATAAATTAAATGTATAAAAACATATAGGTAACGTATAAAATGGGACACCAAAAGCCAAATCTTCTATCCTAACTCCAATTTTAATGAGATCACCTTCATTAAATTGATAATTTAATTCAGTATATAATAAAGGTGAGTTTGGTCCATTTTGAGTTCATATGGAGAATATATGGATCGGTGAAGTTATGTTTGCATCTTTTCATCTGTGTCCCGATTACATTGTACCGTATTTTTATATGCAATTAAATTTATTTTTCTATGTATTTGTATGTACATGTTTGATGTTGAAAGTATTTTTATTTGAAGTGTTAAAGATTATGTATAAATTAGTGAAAATTTCATTTATATATAGTGTACAGGTCACTTAGGGTTTCTAGGTGATAGTGCCCTTTTGTCTGTATTTATCTGCCATTATCTCCTCCTACTTTATTCCTTGTCAACCAAGTCAATATTGGCTTAGTTTCAGGGTTTAGGGTCAATCAGTATTGGCAATACATCCTTTATTTTTATTTTCTTTTCTTTATTCATTTATTTTGTATTTAAGTACAACTTTTTAAGAACTATTTACAGGCAATGGCCAGAGTGTTAATTGTATAAGTTAGCTATATTTACATGCATTTAACTAGGGTATTAAAGATAAAATAAAGGAATAAAGGTGAATGAATGGTTATTTGTCACCCAACCACCCAGAATGGGGGCAAAATCAATGACTTCACACTTACTTGTTGTCTTCCAACAGGGAGTAGAGGAACACATATGAGGTAGCGAGACTTGGAAAGGCCAAATCAGTGCAAGTTGACAACGAGTCCGAGTCACCGTGGAATGGAACAGAAATGTGATGAGAAAGGTGGAGATTTGATTCCTTGAAATGGACAGGAGACAAAGTCATCAAAAAGAGAATCGGGTAGCAATGGACGAGTCCAGAAGTGGACACCAATGATGAGATGTTCGATAACAATGCCAACCTTGAAATTTGTGTTTCAGCAGAAGATATACATGCAACAGAGATACTCCATGACGCGCTCGCAACTGCGATGTGGGGGGACACTTAGTTGTTTCACATGGGTGAGGTCGATCATATTTATTTTTGGATTTAGTCCTTCTGGACTTGGTGCATTGCTAATATAATCGAAGATGTGTTCCTCTTTTGCATTTGATCATGACCTACTTACTTTAGCTATGATTGTGTACTGCTGATGAATATTTAATATGTGCAATGAACTCTATGATTTTCATATCAAATTCTCCTTTCTTTGCCTCAAGTATGAAGGACCCCAGGGGACGCTCATCATTTTTTCTTGTTCGATGAGTGACCACGTGTTTGGCGCGGCTCGGAACTTGCGAATGCGACAGAGCATTCATTGGTGCTTAGTAAGGGAGGATCAATTGAGGAAACAACGGCAGGGATCTTTCCTTATCTACAGCTTCAAATGAGGTTATTCTTAGGGGATACTATTTTAGTTAATGACTTTTTCCAGATAAGGTTTAACATAGCATATGTTCTGGTTCGTTGTGGATTTCGAGATTGAACATGTGAACACATCTATGACAATGTTGATTGCCCACATTCCTGGAGAGTGATCGAGGTTTCCCCAACGGACATGGATGAGTAACTACTATGGTGGTGTGGTTTAACCGAGGAGCACTACAACATTTGGAGCACGAACAAATTGCTATCTGAGCGAAAATCTGCCAAACCCCATCAATTTTTATTCAGTACACGCGTTTGGACATCCTAATTTTAAGTGCTACGATTTCTGCAAACTAAACGATATCATACCTCCTAATATTTTAGATAAAGATCATGTATGAAAGTTTGTAAGGAATGTGGATACATGCGCAATTCTTATATGCTTGTACTTGTATAGGTAATCGTAAGGGAAGCGCAAAACTAAACTAGGTAATATTTTTTTTCTGGTCTGTTTTTTTATAGTGGCAGTGGCTATTACGAGCACGGGAGACTACTGTGGTCGCATGCCATGGGAACAATACGACCACTTTATGATTGTAATTGATTTTACGACCCCGCAGATGCGACCACACCCTTTTCGATTACTTGTAGTCGCATATGCCCAATATGACTACATTATGACTATAATACGAGTAGAATGGGACTACATTCGTTCTCACATTATCTATAATTTTTTGTAGTGTGGAGATCCTCTCTTGACAATCATTTGACGGTGCTAGATGAGCCCTCAATATAGATGTTTAGATATCATCTAAGCACCAGTCTCCACGATTCAACCATTGTATCAACAACTATGTTATTATCATGATGGCCATAGTACATAACCCTAATTGTACTATGGGTCCTTACACGTGCATTTGTTCATTAATCCCATATAGAGAGTGAAAGTCAATAACTTTTATTGATATATAAAAAGATTACAATAACATTTATTGTAAAAATGATTCACCCAGAGCTCACATGTCTAACAAAAACTATATGTTTAATAAATGGACGGGAATGGGTAGTGATATATGTGTACGGGTTTGAGATTATTGATATCGGGCTCAAATTAAATCGATGGCATCCCTATACATGAATATGTCCGTCATTCCTTTCAGGCCCGGGAAAGGAGTTCAAGTAAATATTGGCATTTGCTTGCTTTCTGTTGTAGATTACGGAAGCAAACACACACAAACACGATCAATCAAGCAAGACACAAACACACGGATTTACAAGCTTCACCCCTAACTATGCTACATCCTTGGATGTTGTGATAGGTTTTCACTATGCAAAGAAAGAAGAGAGTACATTAGATCCCTGAAACAAATGGATACCCCTTTCTTGTTGGGATATGGTAGGACAGAAGGGGGTGCATACATTACTGGAACAAGCATTTTACTCGACGGTCGAGTATCATCGATAAAGAACTGAGTCTGCCACTAATGGACTGTCAAAAAAGCATGCATTGTAAAAAGCTTTTGTGGTGGTCAATCCTGAATCACCAAAAGTGTTGACCATCGTAAATGAGCAACTGTCGATAATGAGTATCTTCTAAGTGTATGAACCTCTGTCAAGAAAACTATAGCAGCATCTAAACTAACCATCGATAATGAGTGATACTATAATATTATCGGGTATTACATGACCATCCATAATACCAATATTATATATTATCAACGGCTACATGAACGTCGATAATAATTATTGAAAAAATTACAACAGCAGCAACAGTTGTTGTTCAGATGCAGTTGCTGCTGCTCTCACATGTATGATAGATATTGGATATTAGATTCATATATATATATATAGGGAAAAAGGACCCTACACCGGCGGGTGTAGGAAACTCCCTACACCCGATCTAATTTTTCATTATTTTTTAATTTTTTTGATATGAAACCTTAAGAGATTTAGATCATCATGTATCACCATGTTGCCAATACAAATTCAGCTTAATTCGAGACTTATAGCGTCTCCATCAAGACTACTCAATTTTAACAGTCTCAGAATTGCTGAAATCTACCCTATCTAGATGACCATGTGAGGAATGTTTGTTTTGCATGAAATATTGAAACACATATTCCCCTCAACATATTAAGTAAATCCCCCCAACTTTTAATTCAAAAAACAAATCAAAATAATCGAATAATGGGGTGGGTGCAGGGAGTTTCCTACATCCTAGGGTGCAGGATCCCTGCCCCCATATATATATATATATATATATATATATATATATTCAAACATAGTGGATTCAAATAGCACCCACATTTTAAAAAAATAGTAGATTAATAGATAGTGCATATCATAGATTCAAACACATGCACGTTCTCACATGCACATTCTCGGACTTAAATAGTTCATATCATAGGTTCAAACACCTCCTATATAAACACAATAGATTCAAATACATCATAAATTTTAGAAACCTCATGGATTCAATGTATATCATAGACTCATATTTGAATGGATTAAAATATATCATAGTTTCAATGCATAAAAAAACTTGACATCATAGATATTTTATATATTAGCTTGATATGTTACATAACAAGCATCCAAAAACTACATATGAGGAGAACCATCATCTGCAGGTGGATCTATTTGATCACCATCACGGTGAGGAGGAACATGACCCCGTCCATGCAACTCTTTGATCATCCTATGAAGTCGATCCATCGTCTGCGTATTATGGAGGACTTTATCTCATAATAGATCCTCCCTCTCATGTGACCTCTCTATCTCCTGGGGTTAGGTTTTCGACCTTGTCTTTCAATTGCTGAAAATCTGCAAAGGATGGACCACTGCCACTTGTCTCATAAAACTCATCTTCATGTAAGATGCACCGCCAAGCAGAACTCGACTAGAGTGTTGTGTAGCAGGCATATACACATGTCGAAATGCCCCCTCATTCAACTCTTTTGGAGTCCCTAAGTAGGACCTAATTGGGTCTGAGGAAATTGATCATGTGACAGATGAATCTCTATTTCATCACCTTTATTCTTTCATTTTGGCCAGAAATTCAAATCTAAATGCATGTTTATATATCATTAATTTGGCAAAATAAACACTATGTAATTTGTACAAAGTTTGGTATAAAATATTGTATTATATATATATTTAACCCCAAAATTATAGAATAAAGGAAGAAAAAAAATGAGACACCATAGGTGTTGAGTGACCCTAGACCCTGAGACCTAGTCATCACGATGACACGATTGACAAGGAATAATGTAGGGGGAGATAGGACAGATGAATTATACAGAAGATGCATCTAAACCCTAATTTTTAATTCATCTATAATTACCTTTTGGCACCAATTTTATTGAATTATTTTTATACTTCAAATAATAAAATCCTCAAGATAAATATTGTAGATAAAAATACAAAGAAAAATACGAAATTGATTTCACAGAAAAATAATGCAAAGTGTCCCAAGACACACAAAATAAAAACCCAAAACAAAAACTTCACAAACCTATATCTTCTCCACTATATACAAATGTATCAAAACCACCTTTAATTGTATATAACTTTTAATAATCTACTTAATGAAGGTGATTTCATTTAAATTGGATTTAAGATGCAAAATTTAGGTTTTGGGCCCCTATTATGCAATATACATGTATATAATATTCAATATATTGACTCTTCATATTTTTTAATTTCTTTTATTTTTGTAAAATTGTATATATTATTTAAAACATATATGCATAATTACAATAGAATAAAACCATCAAAATGAAATCAAAGTAAATAATACATTTAAGTACTTAGGTAAAATATAATGTATATACGTACAATGCATATATACACAATTAATTAAGTGTACATATAAACTTTAAAAAATACAATAAAAATACCCAAATGTGTATTAAAATAAATAAAAAATAGAATACCTATATAAAACAATAAAAATGTATAATACAAAATAAAAATACCCAAATACATGTATTTATACCTATATTTTACATGTAAATATTAACTTGTAATAAAAAGCCTCATAAAATAAAATAAAAATATGTACAAAATACTACATTAAATTACTAACAATTTTCATGTTTTAATAAAAAGTTATTTAATTATTTTATTAGTTATTGTTAATTTTACTGATCTTTTCTTCTAGGGGATTTTCTGCTCGATCCATGTAGACCAACCAGAAGGCTCCCCATGTTGTCCCGAGTCAACTGACCCCCTCTCTCTTCCTCAAACACCGGAATGTTAGACCTAGCTTTTTTCCCATTTTTCCGCTCCAGATCATCATGATCTCCTTGGTGTGCTGCGTGATTTGAGGAGATGGGATCTCCTTGATTCACGTCATGGCCAAATGGATATGCAATCCTCCTCGATCTGATCAGAAACCTTGATCGAAATGCCCCATTTCTCAGCTTATAAGTTTGCTCCTCCTGCTCCGATTCTAATTTTGATCCTTCTATGGTGTTCTAAGTCCCTCAGAGCCACTCCATTCCGTTCCTCTTGGTGACAGCATGAAGATCAGAGGATTTGTAGTGAGGAGGAGGTGTAGAGGAGCAATGCAAGACCATCGTTGGAGGAGCTCCACCGGCTAGTTCGGCCTCCTCAATTGTGGTCGAGTCGAGGCCTTGTCCTCCGTTCCTATGTATCTTGTTGGTTCTATTTCATTTCTTGCATTCAATTTCGAGTTTAATTGCATCTTTAGGTTTAATTTTAGAAAACCCCTAATTGCCTGAGCTCGAGCTCCAGGCCGATTCATCGTAATACAACCATTCGATAACCTTGATTTCCATCTCATTTCACTCCCCATCACGTTCTCCATTGTTTTATCCATCTGTTCCCCACAGATCAATCATGGATCTGGGAGTCGAGCTCCACTCTGTTGCCATTCACCGGAGCTCCATCTCCACGCTGGCCCATATCGCTTTTTGCTTAACCCTTTTGTCGAGGAGATAGTCCTTCAACCAGGGACGCTTTGGTGCATGTCTCGACCCTCGGCGACCCATCAGGAACCCCATTGAGCACTGGAGTATCTTCATGTCTTCTAGAGCCATCCGAGCTCCTCGATCATCCTTGTCCATGCTGGAGACCATCGACACATGCGGAGGACGTCCAAAGCCGCCCGTCGGATCGAGATGAGGCAACCGTAGAGAGGAGGAAAGTTAGATCGAAAGTGATAGGCCTCTAGTTCTTCGTGTGTTCTTCTAGGACCCCGCTCTACCGTCCTATCAATAACATGGCCCAGATTTCTGGGTCGTCTAATTTATTCGAAGTGGTGCCCGATAAGAGCTATTGGATCAACCACGTGGCATGCCGTCAACGGCTGGATGAAAAACATATAAGTGGTAAAATTTGCATCCAATCCCCCCTTTTTTATTTGTAAAAAGTGATGTAAATATTTAATTTAGTTGAAAAATTTGTGGACAATTTGCATGTATCCCCTGGAACTATTTGATTTTGAATTTTAATCCAGTGACAGGTCACCTCACATGGACCTCCACGTGAGGGGACATTTTGCAAGCGTACCTCTCAAGGTCTTGTATTTATTATTTAGTCTTAAAAATCAAGTTGCAGAAAAAAGTATATGGGTATTTTGCATGTACCCCTTTAGAAAGTTTTTTATTTGCAAATATGCCCATGCTAGCTTGATTTATTATATTTATGCATTTATTTTTATTAAAAATAGCTCATGTGCTTTAAAAATTGCAAAAAAATAGGTGGAAGTGCATGATCGGCTGCTTATTCATGCTATATATTTTATTTACCATTTTGTTTGCATTTACTATTTATTAAACATAAAATATAACTATTTTATTGCTAGTTTGACTTAAAAGATACAAAATGTTATAAAATTTTTTCTCAAAATTCCAAAAAAAATCCCTACTGTTTACTAACCTATTCTCTTTCTCCAGACAAAAAATCACAAAATATCTCTAAAGAAAAAAATAGCAAACCCTTTCTAACCCTAAAAATATATATTTTTTTTAAAATCCCAAAATATTAGTTTCGATCTTATAGTTTTATTTATAAATATTAGAATAATTAAAATTGATTTTGAGAACATTTGAGCCCTTTTACTATTTTTAGTTCTCAAACCAATTTAGCCTATTTAAAAGTTCCTCTTTTGCCTTAATTCTGTATTTAAAAATACCAAAAAAAATAAAAAAATAGAAGAATATTTTAAAAATAAAAATTATTTTCTTTTTTTATTTTTGACTATTTTCTCTATATTTATAAGTATAATACCTTATATAGCCTATATATACTTATATAGTATTATATATAGTTTTTATTATTAGTAATTATTATAAATACCTTATAGTTATTTTTATATCCTTTAAAAAATAAAAAAGACTATTCTTTGGGATATTTTCTGATTTTTATATATTTATTATATATATCATACTATATACTACTTATATTATATATATATTACCTTATATATCCTTATATATACTCTTATATACATCTTTATATATTATTATATATTATTAAATTTAAAAAATAAATCGAAAATCAGATAACTAAAAAATATATTAATTTTACAAAAATAGAATTAAATTAAAAACCCATAATACATTGATTGAAATAATTGTGCATCCTTATACATACATGCACTTGTATTATTTATAAAATAATATACTTGTTATATATGTGTTCTCTATGTTCGATCCCTACCTGCTTGTCCACTATACACACTTATTTGTAGGGTTGTAACAAATTATGTTCCACATTTTGCTTGCATTGCTTGTTGATTATATCTCTTGTGGGTTAATTGTCGAATTTAGCTGAGTTCTTTGTGTGGGGTCACTTCAGTGACTTCGATCTTGCCTTGTGAGATTGTATGATTCTCTCCTCTGATCCTTGGCTATTTCAAACGGTGTTGTTGTTGGGGAGATACAGATAGCGTTGATTGTTGTATATAGTTGCACATTATTTTATTCTATTTTTGCTAAATTATTTTTTATAATTATTTTATCTATTCTGACCCATTTCTCTTTGATTGCATTTCTTATGAAGGACCACATGGCAAAGGCCGCTTCTTAAGAGGTGGATGCACCCGAGCTGCGAGGAGTTCGGCTCTTCTACTCGTGAGCCAACCAGGAGATAGAGGTATAGAGAGGAAGAGAAAAGTAGTCACTTTAGCACTTTTTATTTTATTTTGTGAGGATAGTATTTTATTTTATTTTTGTATAATTATTTGTAATAATTTGGACTTGGACACTACCACACTAATGAAAATCTTTACCCGGGTGTCTGTTCACATGGGGGCCTTGTCACATTTTTTTCATGTTTTTATCGCTTTCATTATTTTATTTCTCGTGATTTGAGCTTTTCTCCTTTATTTTTCATTTCTTTTATGTGATTGATCCCTTAGATCTAGATTTGCTTGACTCGGTAGTTAGGTCCAAAGCCCTAATAGAAGCATGCAACTATAGTCTCTTTCGCTCGAACTTAGTCAAATAATTACTTGTCAATTACTTGGAGTTGGAACCGTGAGCTGTGAGAGACTCCACACACCGTTTGCAGGACTTATTGTGGCGGGCACAGAGGAGTCTCCAAGACCGGACAATTGGATCCATTTTTGAGTAATTGGCATTTGGTTCCTCCCGATAATAGCAATTCTTGTTTAATAGCTTTATCATTTTACATATCGCTCATATAGTGTAAATATTTTAATTATGTCTCTTATTCCGCATGGAGAGCGCTAGGAAGCACTGTGAGTCTTCTTACTTTACATGCATCATTTGATACAAGAGTGAGATTTCCACTTTCATATCCACTTGCATTGCTTTTTTGTCCTCTCCCTCTATTTTATATCACTTAGGATCAAAAAGAAAATACAAAAATATCGTTAGGCAGTTTTCTTTAAAAAATACTCAAAAAATTGAAAATCCAAAAATCAAAAGAAGGGGACTGCTAATAAAACTTTGACCTTAATTAAAATCGGTAATGGACATCCTTGCTTTGGGATCATAAAACCCACATTGCTTTATGGTACCATTCAGACTGAGTGAGGCATGATCCCGTAAGGATTAGAGCCGAAACCCGATCTGTGGCAACCTTGATTATCACTTGGGTTGGCGAAGTATTGGTGCTACTATCGTACATGGGCGAGTAGGGCCTTGTAGATGATGATGTTCCCACCTTGTGTGGAGCATCCTATTTGATCCAAAGTATTGAGCATAGGCCACACCTTCATAGAGGTGTTTGTCTCATTACCCTACGGTCGAATACCTCGCTTGCGAGGGAAGTATTAATTCCACCTATTGGCTCCTTTCTCTATTTCTTTGGTTGAGTAGCCGCCCAGGAACGAGATCAAGGATCTCAAAGTGCACAGATCACATGTTACAAAGGAGGTGGCAGAAGTACGGGGTACTTTCTCGATAGTATACACGCTCCTATATGGATATCACTCATAAGGACTCATTATATTATTTTCTTGCAACACAAGCATAAAAGTGAATAGATAAAAGTATTCTAACTCTTATGACTTCATTTGGCTTGAGTTGGTGAATCCACAACTTTTTTGGTGTTTGTTTTTATTATATTAAGGTCAAAGATCAAGTCCCCCATACTTGTACAAATTTTATCTTTCATTTTCTCTTCTTTTATTCTCATTTGACCCCTCTTGCTTTGAGCCATTCTACTGTTTTGCACTCCTTTTATTTCTTGTTAACATTTGTATCATTCATCTATTCTCAATCTTATCTTTAATCCTCGAGATGGTGACTCATGGATGGTTTAATAGGGATTCCGTCGATACCCATATCAATTCCATGCGTTCGCCCTCTCCAATAATTCAGGGCGATTCCCGAGACACAATTCGGACTCCACGAACTACTCTCAAGACTCCTCACCTTCTTCAATAAACTGGGATCACTCTTGTCTTGAAATCTACCCATTTTAGATGGAAACTGATTTCACTCTACATACATCTCCATCCTTAATAAAATTTTATGTTGACCTTAACATAGATCAATTCATTTCGTCTAGTGATTCAATACAGACTGATCGAGGCATCATTCGTTGTGCAGATCAAGAGCTCAATCTGGAGCCAGAGATTATGTCAGATTCAGAATTAGAGAAAGAGAGATGGCTCCAAATGGAAAAGGAAAGGGACCTCAGCATGCACTGCCACAGACATGCCATCAACTGGATCAGAATGCGACGAATGCCCATCTCCTTGCCTCCATACAAGTAATCCATCTACAGCTCAGCGACCAGGCATTACCCCAGGTTGCCTTTCAGGACATGTTGAATGATTTGAGAAGAAGGAGAGACCAACAAGAAGGAGGAGGAGAAGAGGAAGACAGAGAATATGGAGCCGGTGGAGGTCCAACAGATAACCAAAAAAGAGGGTGCCCCAAGCTGAACCTCCAGGAGACTTAAAACCCTGGTGCCAGACAGATGACAGAATGGATTCAAATTCCTGGTGTACATGCCCATTTAGAGTTGAAGCCTCAAATCTTGGATTTGCTTCCCACCTTTCATTGGAATGCAAATGAAGAACCATACATTCATCTCCAACAGCCTGGGCGCAACTGCAGAACCACTCATTACCCTAACATCACGTAGGTGTAGTCAAAATGATGGCATTCCCGTTCAGACTTCAAGATAAGGCTCTTCATTGGATCAGTCATTTGGGGAAGGTTGTCACCACCTAGGAGGAGCTTAAGTCCGCTTTCCTGCACAAGTTCTACCTTCTGAAGTGGTTGAATCAGATGCGTGTTCGTATTACCAACTTCAGCCACACCACCAACGAGTCCATTTAAGAGGCTTGGGAGAGGTTTATAGATCTGCAAGAAAAGTGTCCCCACCATGACATCTCGCGGACCAGCTTGGTCCAACATTTCTATAGGAGACTTATAATTAAGAGTCAGAAGCTCATCAATGTCGCTTGTGACATGTCACATTTCAATAAAGATGATGACGTCTTCTGGAGATTTTTGAAGAGATGATAGAAGGAGAAGATGTGTTTTCATTGCCTCGAGCCTACCAAAGGCAGTCACAGATTCATCAGAAGCCAGTACATATGGAAGCATCGCACGAGCCTGGCAGGGATGAGAGCTCCAATCTGACATTATAGGGAGACACCTATTCAAGGTGGATATTATTGAAAAGTGATCATGGGACCTTGAGAAGCTCGTTGTGATCAAACAAAGGACCTAGGATTTGGAAACGTTTGACCAGATTACCAAGCAACTGGAGCTGCTGGGAAGCACAATTAGTGTTTTTTAGTCTGTTTCTGCATCAGCCTCAACTCCAGTTGAGGTGAAAGAGTCAGCATCGCCACAACAACCTCAGTAGAGTCCCTCTCAACCAACGGTTCAACACGTTTACTACGTACAAGCCCCCAAGCCATCATCGCCTCAGCAACCACATTAGCAACTGGTTGTACACCGGCCAGAACCCCAGATTAACCCCAGATTCTCTCAGATCCGTGCTCTCCTCCACCACCTCTCATTCAGGAGGTGAATGGAGTTTAGTCAAATGATATGTAGTTGGCCCATCCAGGAGGACCTTAGTAGGGTTATCCTGCCAACTCTCGCCCATTCCCTCAACAACAATGAGGGAGATTTGTCCAAGGGAATCAATGATCTCACCACCAGTAGTCTCACCATATCAACAGGACTGGAGACAGAATTAGTTACAATAACCGTAGTACCATAGAATCAGTCATACCATCATTATTCAGTTGTACCATACTAGCAACATCCTCCTCAACAACACCATTATCATTCTTCTCCCCAATATTCTCAGCATTCTTATCAGTAGCCTCCATACCATTCCTAGTCTCAACGTCGCCAGCATGCTGAAACATTTGAGGTTTCCCCTTCTGTGAACCCCATTTTGGATTTCTTGGCTCAGCTAGTTAAGAGCCTTGTAGATAAGAGTTAGAAGATTGATGAACTCACCACTACCAAGATCCCAATTATGTCATTAGAGGAGGCCAACCTCAACAACTTCCGAAAGCAAGAGAAGGTAGCATGTGTGTCCCGTCCAAACCAACAGAGTCAGATGTGCGCGATAATTTTTTTATCTAATGCTATTACTCTCAGAAGCGGTAGGATCATGCATCCATCTGCAACAATGAAGGGGAAAAACAAAGCTTCCATGGACAAGTCATCATCTTCTTCTATATCAGTCGTACCAGCAATCGGGTCGGGTAATGAAGAAGAAGGAGGAGAAGCACCTGCAGAAAAAAGCTAAAAATGGAAAAAAATCAAAAACAACAAAAAGAAAGCAGCAGCTAAATCGTCAACCAGCCAGTGATAGAGAGGATAGCACCTGCAGTCGATCCAGAGCCAGCCGATGAAGCCCCACCTGCTATTTTTGGGTGCCCACCTTATTGGGATGAAGATACTCCTTTTTATCATCTAGTTACACAACCATATTTGGGCATAGATATTTTTTGTAAATAAGAACAATATTTTTAATCTTGGTTTTGTAAATATTCGTTTTCCAAATGCTTTACAAAACTCCAAAAAATAAAAAATTAATAAATGCCTTGTCGGATCCAGAAGTTGTGCAAATAATTCAAAATCTTGTTTTAGAAATGTCTCTGCTACATGCCAAATATTAAGAAAGGATTGAAGGAGGCATATACTTTGAAGAGACAACCGCATCAAGCTAGACAAAGAAATGTGAAGCACATTCTGGCGGCAATGACAATAAAATCAATCAGCAATCTCCCTAGCAAGAAGAAAGACATGGGAGCCCCTCTCATCAGATGCATGATGTTTGATCAAGAGTTTGACCGAACTCTTCTTGACAACAGATCACAATTTAATATGATACCTACTTCATTGCTGAATGAATTTGGGTTGGGACTGCTAAGATCAACAAGGATGATTATGCAGTTCGCAGACACTTCAATCAAGCGACCTCGAGGAATTTTGGAGGATGACATCGTCACCATTCATGGAATGGAGTTCCTTGTGGACTTCATTATATTGGACATGGACACCTCAGCTCCTCTTATGCATTCCTTAAAAATCCTTGGATGACCGTTCCTTCAAACAGTTGAAGCAGAAGTATATTATGGTAGCAAACAGATCACCTTTCGCTCTAACAACGACAAGATGCCAATTCAGATAATCTAGGTGCCCAAACTGAAAAAAAAACTACATCATATGCGATTGCGCCTTCAGAACATACAAAAGATTGTGACTTCCTTGCAGAAATTAGAGATACAAACATGTTCCAGGATGACATCGAGACCCACAAATTCCTCTCAATCAAGGAAGAAGTGGATAGCATAGTAAAATTCCCCTCTGTCTTAGAAGATGAGATTTTTGCTGATCTACCTGAAGAACTGATTGATGGCCACCTGTCCTTAGCAGAGGAAGAAGATATTATTTAAGACTTCTTTGAACAAGATTCAATAATTGAGAAAATTTATGCATCATTAGATTGTGAGCTTCAACTGTCAAAGGTGGACAGTGTATAGTTGAAAGATTTTGCACCACCAACGCCCTACATAGTCGGAGAAGTTACCATAAAAAAGATTCAGACATCATCAGAGCTCAAGCCTCTTCAACAAACACGAAGTACGCATTCCTTATGGGCGCGTGAAACATATATCCTATAACAATCAATTCCTAGTTGAATCAGGAACAAGAATCTCGTTTGCTTGAGGTTCTGGAAAGAAATCATAAGGAGACAGGATGGAAAATATCAGATCGCCATGGGATAAATCCATTTCTATGTTCCCATCGCATATACTTGGAAGAACATATCAAGCTGTCCTGCGAAGTTCAGCGAAGATTGAATCAGAATCTCTTGGAGGTTGTTATGAACGAGATTACAAAATGATATGATGTAGGCTTCATATATCCCATCTTCGACTAAAAATGAGTCCCTTGCATGTAGTGCTGAAGAAATCATGGATCACTATCATGAAGAATGATAAAGGAGGGGAGATCGCAATCAGATCTCCAACATCTTGGTGTGTCTATGTTGATTACAGATGCTTGATCTTAGCAACAAAAAGGATCATTTCCCGCTCCCCTTCATAAACTAAATAGTCGACAAATCAGCTGCGAAGGAGTATTTCTGTTTCTTAGATGGATACTCTTGATATAATCAGGTTGCAATCATTCTAGAAGACCAAGAAAAGACTACCTTCATCTGTCCATTTGGGACATATGCCTTCCATATGATGCCATTCAAATTGTGCAACTCTTCTACGACCTTCCAGAGGTGCATGTTGGTAGTTTTCTTAGATATGGTAGGTAGTTTTCTCGAGGTATTTATGTACAATTTCTCGATTTATGGTGACAACTTCGATCAATGCTTATCTTACCTAGATCGAGTCTTGGAAAGATGTTGTGAAGTCGACTTGGTGCTCTCATGGGAGAAGAGCCATTTCATGGTAACCAAAGGGATTGTGCTCGACCATGTCATATCCAAATGTGGCATAGAGGTCTATCTTGCAAAGGTGAAGGTTATTTCGAAGCTAGAGATACCTGCAAATTTGAAGCAAGTCCAATCCTTCCATGGGCATGTGGAATTTCATCACTGATTTGTCAAAGATTTCAACAAGATTGCTTGACCGTTGATTGAGCTTCTAGGCAAGGAGGTAGGTTTAATTGTAGATGCTAGAGTCCTCCAATCCTTCAATCAATTAAAAGATCTAATCACTCAGGCCCCTGTTTTGCAACCGTCATATTGGTCTCTACCATTTGAGATCATGACAAATGCCTCGGATTATGCCATCAGAGTGGTTCTAGGACATAGGAGATACAATCTTCTATTTGCGATTCACTATGCCAACAGAACTCTTGATGAAGTGCAAAAGAACTACACAGTCATTGTGAAAGAGCTTCTAGCAGTCGTCTTTACCCTGGAGAAGTTCATATCTCATTTACTCGGATCCAGAGTCATTGTCTACACAAACCACTCTGCCATTAAGTACTTACTAGCCAAGAAGGATGCTAAACCAAGGTTGATTAGATGGATCCTTCTGCTCCAGGAATTCAATCTTGAAATCCATGACAAAGCTGAAGTTAAAAATGTGGTGGCAGACCATTTATCAGGACTACTAGAGACCTATACTCCTTAGTAGAGCCTAATATCGATTATAGAAACCTTTCCAAATGAATCTATTCTATCAGTCACCTTGCTCCCATGGTTCCCTGATATTGTGAACTATCTTGTGTCTTAGAGAATTCCACGAGATTGACCAAAGCTCAAAGTTGACATTTTTTTCTGATATTTATTACTATCAGTGGGAGGATCCATATCTCTTTCTTGAGGGGTAGACTGTTTCTGAAGGAGATGCATTCCTCAGGAGGAAGTTCACGATGTCCTCGAGCATTGCCATGCCTGAAAATCAGGAGGACACCACTTTGGAAAGCGTACCGCATCAAAAGTGTTACAATGCGACCTCTGGTGGCCGACCTTATTTAAAGATGCAGAAGATGTACTGATTGTCAGAAGATGAGAGGAACCATAGGAATGAGAGATACAACGCCTCTGAAGTATATTCATATTTCAGACTTGTCTGACATGTGGGGTATTGACTTCATGGGCCCATTTCCCAATAGTCAGGGTTATGAGTATATTCTTCTTGTTGTCGATTACTCGGTTGTTGGGTGGAGACTATCCAACCAGAGCTACCGACAGTCACACCATTTGTTGTCTCTTGAAAGAACACATCATTGCAAGGTTCATGATCCCTAAAATTCTGATATCCGATGGGGTAGCTATTTCATTAACAGAGAAGTGAAGAAGCTGACTGAAGAATACTAATTGAACATCGTGTCGCTTCTCCGTACCACCCATAATCTAGTGGTTTGGAGAATGTTCGAATAGGGAGATAAAGACTATTCTCCAGAAGCTTGTACATTCAGACAGAAATAATTGGTTTCAACCGCTTGATTCTATTCTCTAGGCCTATCAGACATCATACAAGTCACCTTTTGGAATGTCTCCCTACCGCCTGGTTTATAGAATTCCAAGCCATTTGCCCGTCGGAATGATTCACAAATCTTTATGGTCCATAAAAATCTACCATTTGGATCCGAATAATGCATGGAAGAACATGAAGCTAGATCTGAACATACTTCTCGAATTCCGCAACTATGCATATGATAACAACCTGATGTACAAGGAGAAGGTCAAGAAGTGGCACGACAAGAATATCCGCCGCAAAGACTTTCGATCCGGGTTAGAAGGTTTGTTATTTGATTTAAAGTTAAAACTTTTCCGGGGAATTTGAAGAGCAAGTGGATCGGGTCGTTCATAGTAAAGCATGTGTGTGACAATGGAAGCATTGTTATATCCGGATTGTCAGCGAACATAAAACCACTTGTCATCAACATACAACTTCTGAAGCCTTATCTTGAACTTGATACCTTCCTGTATATGGTTGACTCTATTTAGGTGGTGTACAATAAAGAGCTTCTAGTAGTAGCATCTAATGATTCAGACAAGGAATCCAAAATCATTTTTGATTAGTAATCTTTTTCTTCATTTTTTCTTTTCATGTTCTATTCTTTAATTCTTCCGAAAGCTTCACTGGCCCCATTCATCATGGATATACTTAGGATATACTTCATCCTAAGTATATGGGGATGTGTGTATACGAGTGCTCATGTTTGATCCCTCGTATGTCTCTTAAACGCTTTATATTATGTCTATACTTAGAGATATTTTACCCTATGTATAGGGGGAGACTAACCAAATCAATGATTCATTTATTCGTTCATACCCTCAACCCTCCCTATTTTGTGTATAGTCTGCTATACTTAGGGTTAATTGATCCTAAATATAGGGGGGATGGTCAACTTCCTATTTGTTATTGAGTCGATGTAGTATAGACTTTCATATACTTATTACAAGTTATGTATTTCTTTACTCTTCAATCTATGAGGACATAGCTCAAGCTAAGTACAGAGGGGTCATATCTAGGTTGTATATATTTTAGCCATAACTCGTACTTGCATATTTTTAAATAATATGTATAATTAATAAAAAAAACTAAAACACACATCAAATTCTTTGCAATTACGGTTAATAAACCGGTTAAAAATATATTGCAAATGTTTGAATCATAGTTGGAAAATTACTTTGATTTTATTGAAAATCCATTTCAAAAATGTTTTGTAAAATATTTTCAAACCTTTATGAAAATGTTTTATTTGTATTTTTTATTTTATTTGAATAAAATATTTTGTAAATCTATTTGTGAGTGGTTTGGAAAATAGTTGCAAAAATAGCTTGAAAAATCTATACATAGTGTTTGAAAATCTTTGCAAAATGGTTTTCAAATTTTATAAATGTTTGCAAAAATTATTGGTCCCATTATTTTTCAAATTATTTTTTTCAAAATATTTGTGAAAATCTTTTCAAAATTATTTTGAGAACCTTGTACATAATGGAAGAGAATAAAAGTTCTTTACAAACCATGTACATAAACTTGTAAATAACTAACTTGTGTAAATTCTTGACCCTAATTCTTGTAAATAACAAGATGCACTCCCGTGTAAATAAAAACACAGATCTCTTTTCCTAAACTTTTTATTTTCAAAAATCACTAGAAATTTGCAACACGAAAGCCCATAAAAATTTGCAAAATGTTTTCAAAACATTGCATAAAAAATTGCAAAACTTTTTTCCAAAATCCATAAAAAGTTCAAAATCAGAATAATACAGCAAAAAATTTCTTGCATTGCATAACATTCGCATTTTCGGATTGATAATGACAATTGAACAAGTCTAAATAAAATCTGAATATTGGAGTTTGGTTGTATCTTAATCCACTTAATCATAGGAACCTTATAGGAACTGGAATTGAGGCACTCATGCCTACTAACTTAATTCTTTGTGACCATGAGACTTGGTTCAATCTCATCTTGATTGCCTAAGTAGAATATTTTAGAATGCACACGTGTCTTTTGTTAACAATGACCTAATTTGTGTACCTGCACCTTGCACTTTGCTCAACTCAGTTGAAGTGGAAGAAGGCAGGATTTGCCGGCATGAGACACAAGCGAATGGAAAAATACGAAGTCACGATACCGTGACCATTATGCACCAACCCAATCCAATAGCCACGAGGTCTAATGATATGATGTTCTGGGTTGCAATAGTGCTTCAAAAGAGGGATAATCTAGTAGCTCAAGAGGAAAAAGTCCATATGTAAGTGTTCTTGTATATAAAATTAAAAAAAATGCAAAATAAAAAACCTCCCAAAAAAATGACGGGCAAAAGTCAAAGAAAAAGCAATTCCCATCAGAGCATATATGTATCCAATAAGCAAGCTTGAGATTTAAAGTCAAAGATACATGTCAGCCTACAGCCAGATGACTTGGCTACACTGGTCAAGCATCCTAGGGTATGTAGCTACACTGACTACCATCCAATCTCTTCTCCACCTCCTCTTCTTGAGACGGTTGTACTTGAACTTAAAAGGGAATACCCTACTTCTCGAGGAAAGAGTTATTGGATTGGGGGATTAGGGTCACCATGTTGGGGAAGCCCGACTTTTATTGCTTCAGTCGAGAGGAACTACATATCACTGACGTTGTACAAGATAGACTCACAATCATAAGGGACTACGTATGACATTGACTTATTCTGGCCTAACTTTTGAGGATACTTGGACAGAGTTTTGTGATTCTCAGAGGCTGTTGTGTTTCAAGTTTAGCCCCCAATACAATTCCGACCAAACTAAAAATCCAAAAGTTCGATGGAGCTCCAAACTTTGATATTATGAAGACATGTTTAAAAGTTAAAATCAATCAAGTTCTTTCTTTTTTTTCTTTATTTTCTTTTTTGCACTTATAGGAATAAGTGTTTGCTAGAGACTAGCAAAGGCAAGTATAGGGGGTGATGAATCTCCATTTCATCACCTTTATTCTTTCATTTTGGCCTTAAATCCCTAGCTAAATGCATGTATATATCGTTAATTTGTCAAACTAAGCATTCTATAATTTGTACAAAATACTATACTATTTATGTATTTAATTCCAAAATTAAAGAATAAAGGAATAGAAGCAAAAGAAATGAGATACCATAGGTGTTGAGTGACCCCAGACCCTGAGACCCAGTCGTTATGATGAATTGGTCGACAAGGAATAAAGTAGGGGGAGATAGGGCAGATGAATTGTAGAGAAAAGACATCAAAACCCTAAATTTTAATCCATCCACAATTACTTTTTGGCACCTATTTTATTTAATTATTTTTACACTTCAAATAATAAATCCCTCAACATACATTTGTAGATAAAAATACAAAGAAATATACAAAATTGATATCACTGAAAAATAATGCCTAATGTGCCCGGGACACACAAAAAATCCAAAAAAAACTTCACAAACCTATAGATTCTCCATACTGTATCAAAATGGAATAAAATCACCCTTTAATTGTATATAATTTTTAATAAGCTATTTAATAGTATATACCTATAATGTATGTATTCATAATTAATTAAATGTACATATAAACTCAGAAAAATATAATAAAAATACCTAAATGTATTTTAAATAAATATAAAATATAAAAAATACAGGTATAAAATAATAAAATTTATAATACAAAATAAAAATAAAAATACCCAAATGCATGTATCTATACCTATATTTTACATGTATATATAAACTTATAACAGAAAACCTCATAAAAATAAATAAAAATATGTCTAAATACTAAATTAAATTACAAACATTTTCATGTTTTAATAAAAAATTAATTATTTCATTTATTATTTATGTTTGGTCTTACCAATCTTTCTCGTGTTGACTTGGGTGAACTGACCCCCTCTCTCTTCCTCGAACGCGGGAAGGTCAGACCTGGCTTTCTTCCCATTTTTTCGCTCCAGTCATGATTTTCTTGGTGTATTGTGCGATTTGAGGAGATAGGGTCTCCATGATTCATGCCAAGGCCAAATGGATCTGCAATCCTCCTCGATCCAATCATAAACCTCGATCAAAATTCCCCATTTCTCAGCCTATAAAATTGCTCCTCCAACTCTGCCTTCAATTTTGATCCTTCTCTGGTGTCTCTATGCCCCTCAGAGCCTTTCCATTATGTTCCTCTTTGTGACAACTTGAAGATTAGAGGATTTGCAGTGAGAAGGAGGCATAGAGGGGTGATCCCAAACCATCGCCGGAAGAGCTCCACCGACAGGTTCAGCCTCCTCGATTACGATCGAGTCGATGCCTTATCGTCCATTCCTAGGTATCTCGTTGGTTCTATTTTCATTTATTGCATTCAATTTCAAGTTTAATTGCATCTTTAGGTTTAATTTTAGAAATCCCAATTTCTTGGAGCTCGAGCTCCAGGCTGATTCGTCGTAATCCAACCGTTCGATCACCTCAACTTCCATCTCATTTCACTCCCCATCACGTTCTCCATCGTTTCATCCATTTGTTCTTCCCAAATCCATCGTGGATCTGGGAGTCGAGCTCCACTTTGCTTCCATTCGCCGGAGCCTTATCTCCATGCTGCCCCACATTGCTTTTTGCTTAACCCTTCGGTCGAGTAGATAACCCTCGAGCCAGGGATGCTTTTGGTGCAGGTCTCGACCCTCGACGACCCATCTGGAACCCCATCCAGCACATGGAGTAGCTCCAAGTTGTTTAGATCCTTCCGAGCTACTCGGTCATCCTAGTCCTCGTCGGAGACCATCATTACACACGGACGAGTGCAGAAAGCAAAGCCGCCCGTAGGATCGAGTCGAGGCTGCCGGAGCAAGGAGGAAAGTCATATCGAAAGTCACTAGCCTCCAGTTCTTTGTGAGTTCTTCTAGGCCCCCGCTCCGCCGTCTGATCAAGAACATGGCCCTGATTTAATCTGATCGTCCAATTTATTCAAAGCAGTGCTTGATAAGAGCCCTTGGATCATCCACATGGCACAACATCAACGGTTGGATGAAAATCATATAAGTGGTAAAATTTTCATCCAACCCCTCTGCCTTTCAGTTATTTGTAAAAAGTGTTGCAAATATTTAATTAAGTTGAAAACTTTGTGGACTATTTGCATGTACCCCCTAGAACTATTTGATTTTGTATTTTAGTCCAGTACCAGGTCACATGATGTGGACCCCCACGTGAGGAGATATTTTGCAGGTGTACCTCTCAAGGTCTTGTATTTATTGTTTAGTCCTTAAAAATCAAGTTGCAAAACAAAGTTTGTGGGTATTTTGCATTTACCCCTCTAGAAAGTATTTTATTTGTAATATGCCCCTGTCGGCTTGATTTACTTTTATTTATGTATTTATTTTTATTAAAATAGCTCATGTGATTTTAAAATATTGCAAAAATAGGTGTAAGTGCATGATTGGTTGCTTATTCATGCTATATATTTTATTTGCCAATTTGTTCGTATTTAATATTTTTTAAAAATTAAACAAATCTATTTTTATTCACTGTTTGACTTAAAAAATACAATATATATATATATATATTTCTAAAAATTCCCCCCAAAATTCCCTACTGGTTATTAGCCTATTTTCTTTCTCCATACTAAAAATAAAAAAAATCTCAAAAGAAACCTAAAAAATTAGCAAACCCTTGCCCTAAAAATTTAAAAATATTTAAAAATCTTTTAAAAAATCCTCAAAATACTAGTTTCTATCTTGTATTTTTATTTATACATATTATCACGTATAAACATTGATTTTGAGAAATTTTGAGCCCTTTTGCTATTTTTAAATCTCAAATCAATTCAGCCTATTGAAAGGTTCTTGTTTTGCATTATTTCTATTTGTAAAAATACCAAAAAGTTGCAAAAAAATCTCAAAAATTAACAAAAATAGAAGAATAATTTAAAAACACAAAAATATTTTCTTTTGTTATTTTTTACTACTTTTACCTATATTTATATGCATAATACTTTATATAGCTTATATATACCTATACAGTATTGTATATAGTTTATATTATTAGTAATTATTATAAATATCTTATAATTATTTTAATATCCTTTAAAAAAATAAAAAGATGATTCTTTGGGATATTTTGTGATTTTTGCATATTTATTATATATATCATACTATATATTACTTATATTTTATATATTACCTTATATACCTCTATATATATACTCTTATATAAATCTTTATATATTATTATATATTATTAAATTAAAAAATAAATTGAAAATAAGAAAATGAATAAAATATTATTTAGAAAAAGAGAAAATTAAATTAAAAACCCACAACACATTGATTGCACTTGTGCATGCTTATACATACATATACTTGTATTATTTATAAATAATATAACTGCTACATCCCATGTTCCATGTGTTCTGCCCCTACCTGCTTGTCCACTATACACACTTGTCTGTAGGGTTATAATAAATTTTGATCCACATTTTGCTTGCATTTCTTGTTGATTATATCTCTCATGGATTAATTATTGAATTTAGTTGATTTCTTTATGAGAGGTCACTTCAGCGACTTCAATCTCGTCTAGTGAGATCGTAGGACTAGGGGTGCACATGGATCGGATTGGATCGGATTTTGGCTTAGTCCGTGTCCAATCCACACATAATGGATTTTTGATTTTTCCAGTCCAATCCAATCCATTAAACATGCCAATCCAATCCAATCCATTCCACTGGATTACGGATTGGATCGGATTGGTTCGGATTTTTTATGCTCACCTAATATATGATTAAGTTTGTAGCATAGTCGAACTCGACGTTCGAATCATGGTTCCAAATTTGAGATTATGTATAAAATGTAAAGAATAGAATAGTTAATTTTGGAAAGCAATTTGGCTAAATTTTTTGAAAAGCAAAAACATATATGCTTGTTATGAATTTATTACAACTGATCATTGTATAACTAAATAAAAATAACATAATTGTGATCCGTAGAAATCATAAAAGTATCATATTGACTTTGAATAAAATTGCAAGTTTGTATATATCAAATAGGAACTACAACTAAATAACTATGCATGCGCAAGGAAGACCTGGTTGTGCATGCGCACAACTAGGACAAGGACAACATCCGGTGGAGATATGTGTGCACCTGAGGGTGGAGATGTGTGTGGCGTAGGTGAGTGTTTTGTTTGTAATGGGTCCCGAGTGGGTTTAGGTTTATGTATTATTATTTTTAGAAGTTTGTTTCGTTTGAAAAATTGGAAGGGCCTAAAGGACATTGCGGGTAGGTATTACTTTCCAACTAGTAGGGTGAGATAAGGGCTTTTCCAGCAAGTTGTGTGTAGTAAAACTTGAATTGGAATAGGTTTAAGTTATAAAGAGACTAGCTTGGATATTTACACATAGCTTTCAAATAAAATGTAATATATAATATGCTTTATTGAGAATAAATAAAGTAGTATATATTATTATTTATTAACGGATTAACGGATTGGATCGGATTGGATTTTCACAATAATCCGATCCAATCCATAAATGAACGGATTTGTAAAATTCCAATCCGATCCGATCCACTAAACTTATAAATCCAAACCGATCCAATCCAACGACAACGGATTGGATCGGATTACGGATTTTATCCGATCCATGTGCACCCCTACGTAGGACTTTCTCCTCTAATCCTTAGCTATTTCAGCAACCTTACATTTTGAGATGTTTATTAGATATGACACAAGCTTCATTACGCCAAAATAAAGTTATTATGTAACTTATATGTGCCTCTACATATCTCTCATGAATGAAGGTCTGGTTACCTCTTTGTCGGTCGTCTATCGGGTAATGTTGAATAGTCTCACTCGATCCACACTCTTTCTTGTCTCCGACTAAAAAAATACAATATATCAGCATATAACAGAAGATATATATTTTACAATATGGATGAACTTACATGCTTGTGTTTCAATTGATCTAAACTTGTCCTACCCAATGTATGGGTAGGACCAGAAGCTTTACTCCCATTGGTCTTGTTCTTCTCGGATATATTTTGCATTCACATATAAAATTTAAATAAATTTATTGAGTAATTAAGATAATGATATTTGCAAAGTATCATTATCTTGAACTCGTTACTGCCCCAATATGTACATGTCGCTTCCCATTCAGCAGGATATCAATCTTCAGGACATTGGCTCTCGCTTCAGCAACAATTGAGACTCGATCAAAATGCTTCAATAGATTCATAAACAAATGACAATATAATGAGTATATAACCGTGACATTTATTAAGGATTGAAGTCTGACCTTCTTCCCCTTGGCCCATATATCACGATGGATTTTGGCAGTTCACTACAAAATCCCCTCATCTATCGCAGTGTCCTCGCCCCAATCAAATACATTCTGGTCATCACGAGTAAAACATGATTACTTAAACAAATCATAATTTCACTTATCTTTGTAGTTATATATGTAACTTCATGTCAGAGATGATGGCAACCTTAAGCGACTGCAGAACTTTCCTAACATATCTTCTTACTCTTCTTTAGATAAACATGATGTGTGTGCTTCATGCAAACATGACAATCAAATTTTCCTTTCATGATCCAACTAGAAAGGTTGACATCAAAAATAGTGCATCACATAAGAGAAATATTTAATTAGCTTGATCATGAAAAATATGCACGCTATGATGCCACAAAAATTTCAGCTCATCTATCAATGGTTGGATGTAATATCTATTGCATTTCCCAGTGCTTTCGGTCCTGGAATTAGCAGCATCAACATTATGAAATTAGATGTCATGCATATACACAGAGGTAGGTTGTAAGTCACAACTACTACTGACCACACAAAATAAGATGGAAACATGTTCTTAAATGGGTTAAACCCATCGCTTACAAATCCTAAATGGACATTTTGTGCATTCTCTGCAAAATCTGAAAAATTATTGTCGGACGACTTCCACTCTATTGAATCCACATGATGTCGCATTAGTCTATCTTTTGAAGCATTTTTTGATGCCAGGTCATCCATTTAGATGTTCTACGTGACATTAATAGTCTTTGTAACCTCAGAATTAATGGGAAGTAATGCAACACTTTACTTGGTATTGGCTTTGTAAGTGAACCATTGGTATTTTCACGATTGTATCTGGATGAACCACAATGGGGACATTTGTCTAAGTTCTTAAAAATATCCATGTAAAGAATGCAGTCATTTGGGCAAGCATGAATTTTTCCAACATTTAGTCCTTGTTTTCAAAAAACTTTCTTTGCATCTCACCAACTCTTGGGGAATCCATCTTTGCCTCTAATAATTCTCTTATCAGATTAAGGATATCATCCATATAGATGGTGGCCACTCTATGGCTTGCCTTTATCTTGAATAACTGTAAAAGGAACTTCAATCTTGGCATCTTATTTCAAGACACCATTGGTTCTTCTACGTCATTTAGAAAATTGAAGAGACAACTATCTTGGACATCATGTTCGATGTCAGATTGATTGAAATGTTGATTGTCTTCGAACAGAATTTCTGTATCCATTGATGTTGAGGTCTTGCAAAGCATATATTCATGAACTTTTTGCAAGGATGAGGCATTTTGTCATAGTTTATGTCTTTCCAAAATCAGGTACGGTCATCATGGAATGCCCACTCTAACCAATTAAGTGCATCTTCCTTGTAAGTTAGATAATCCATCCATCGCTTCGTTATCCATGACTTATCCATGTTAAGACCTTGAAAAGAAAGTTGACATTTTAGGCAGAGGTGTCCTTATGACATTGAGATAAAAAAAACTACTCAATTATACACCGTAGGCCTAAACCTATTTCGAAAGCTCTAGGAGATGAGAAAAGAACTGCATTTATTAATGTTATCAGTTGAGACCATCCATAAAGATGCAACCCTCTAATATAATATAATCTTTATCACATGCTAGTTTATATCTGAGCAAATTCCACCAGCATAACCCCACAACCATTCAGTATACCTCACAAATAATTTTGATCGACTTCTTGATTTGGTATACCAAGGAGGAGAGGAGTTACACTATGGAATGTATACTCAAATATAAACTTTTATGCATGTAACAAAGGTCACCTTATATTAGAGTTTGAATCTTTATGGATCCCATTAGTTCAGGACCTACAAATTAAGGAAAACAAACATAAACATATCATAATACAAACACCTTGCATCTCTAAGTACGTGTTACATATGATAACAACAAGATGTATGTAAAATAGTTAGCCATTTATGTTGAACGAGCATTTATGTAGATTGTCTCGTTAACGATTTGGATATGGATCTACATATCTTAAATTTTGTGCATAATTAATATGACCATACGTTATTGTTATGTGGGCATGTACCTGCAAAAAAATCTTCGTCCTGCATACATCAAAATCCATGACCATTGGTTAGGAATATCTCATCCTAAAGTGAGTCCAATAGTATTGTGCTCAAAAATAAAAAAGTATAACATTATTGGAAGTGATGAAATCTTTCGAAGTATTGCACAAGCCACCCATTGTGTGCAGGACCACACACTAACCTGATGTGAATAAGAGACACGGTGTATGAATTATTTTATACGATTTTATGTATAGTTAGTATTTTAACTTAATTTTAATTACCTAACTATGAATTATTACCCATATCACATTAATTATGATTTTAATGTGATATTTTAGTCATCACAAATTGGCTATTTAATGTGACACATGTGGAAACATATAGTCACATGTGTGATGACATGCAAATCCCAAAAAGAACCCATCAACATATATAAACCTACCCATATACATAGATACACATACATATACATAAACACACACACACAGATATATAAATTAGATTTTAGAATGGAATCCCAAGTTCCATAACAAGATATCATACTCATAGCATACATACGTGTACATACTCATAGCCATACATAAAAACGCACTCACACAGATACACATAGAGACACATACACATACATAAACAACACAAAAACCATGGTTGAGACTGACTTCAAGGACCTTAAACCATCCATTTAAACTAGCTTGGAATAGATAAGAATATTAAACAGACTGTGCTCCCTCCTCAATTGATGCTCTACTCAAAGATAATGCTAGACTTTTAAATATGAATATCATTTTTTAATTGAACTTTCAGACTTTAATACTCTAATTAGTCACATTTAAAAGTCCATTAGAACAAATATATTTTCAAATGCAATTAACCAATTTGAAGTAAACTATCGAAAGGGATGATAAAATGAGTGACGAACGAAGTAGCTAAGATTAGGTATTATTTAGGTTCAACCCACTCAAAAGACCTGAACTGAAATTTTGGACAATCCATAATTTCATATTAGTTCAGAATGTTGCAATCCACTTAGTGCATGTAATTCAAAAAGGTTATATTCCTATGAAAATCTAATAAAGAAATAAATTTGTCAAGTGACCTTTGTTTTATATATAAACACCTTAACTACAACTATGTTTTGATTTTTTCCATCATATATCTACAATCACATCATACATCTACAATCTATCACTATATATATAACATCACATCATACATTACACATTCGCATCATACTTCATACATCTACAATCTATCACTACATAACAGGAATTGAATTACATAAAAATGGTAAATGAAGCGAGTTATACCTTCCTTGTAAGAATTTAGAAAGGGACGAGATCCTTTGGCTGTCGCGGTTGTCCTCGGAGGAGGGGACGAGGTCCTGTGGTTGTTCCTCAAGAGATGACGTAAATGAGTGGGGGAGGGGAGAGGGAGGAGATGATGGAGTTGGGAAGAGGGAGGAGGTGGAGGAGGAGGCGATGATGGTTGGACTCTGACGAGCCTCGAAACGCTCTGTCAAGCTCCTCCTCGCATGCTGAACGTCGACGAAGGTCCACTGGAGGTTGGCAAAGATCCGAGGAGAGAGATGATTCACAGAGAGTGGTCATGACCCATCATCAGCGAGGAGGCTCTAGAACGGAGGCGCTTCAAAGCTTCTGGTCATTGAATCTCCAGGTACCTGTAAAATTAGGAAAATACACAAACGGTGTTTGTGCGTGCAATGTGAGTGAGATGAAGGTCTGATGTCAGCGAAGAAGTGGGGACCAGATGGTTTCTTCTCTGGTAGTCATGGAGAAGAAAGAAGGGGGTGGTCAAGGTTCTAGAAGAAGATTAATGGAGGCAACCTCCCGCGTACATCAAGGAAGTACGGTGAAGGCTTAAAGCTAGTCGGTGAAGAAGGTTAACATATATGCATGCAGGGACTAATCGAAGAAATCGAAAAAGAAATTTAAACCTGAATTGACTTGAATCTTGAAGATGAAGGATGTAGGCTTAGGCTGAGGTCGTCGTCGACCTCGGGTCGTGGCTTAATGCGCGCAACCATGCGTTAAGCTCGAATAGACATCGATAGGAGGCTGTAGCTTGGTCATTCCGAGCAAGGGTTGCACCAGGCGTAAACCTCCATTATTGCTCGACATCAACTCCTTTTTCCTATCACAAAGAGGAGGAGCAGTTAGGGGTTTCTCCTTGCAAGGGTGGACAACTGATGCAGGTGGCCGGTTGAGCGGTATTTAACGAAGAAGTCAACTGTTGTAGGTGGTGATGGCGGAGGTTACAACCACAACCATAATGGAGAATAGGGTTTGGAGGTGGTTTAAGGGTATGGCGTGGAAGAAGTGTGATAAATGGAGTTGGTGGCAGTTTCAAGGGACTAAGGTGAATATGGATGTTGGTGTAAATCAGAGAAGAGAGGGTGGCTGAGCGGTTCGCGAAGAGAAGGGGGAAATGGTTGGAGGTTGAAGGTGATATCTGGACCGTTGGATCAAGATCCAACGGTTCAGATTTAGGCACGCATGAGCGGCGGGGATATGTTAGATGTATAGATCAACAACTCAGATTAAACACTGATGGACGACTATAGCAGGTTAAGGATGTTGGATCAGACAACACAAAGGGGGAACGTCTGGCGGAACAGTAACGAGCCATGTGAGCAGCTAAGGAAGCGCCACGTGGCCCAATCAGAGTTGAAGAAATTAGAAAATACAAAGAATAATTAGGAAGAAATAGATAGAAGATGAATCTGAAAAGGTTTTTAACAATGAGATCTACAACTTTCATGTAGAAGTCAAAGAGATCAGAGGTCATTTGTACTTAGATAAAAAATCAAGTACTTACTAAAATAATGTAAAATATTTTTCTTTCATTTTTCTTTTACTTATTTTTTGGGTTTTATTTTATTTAATGTTAGTTTACTTATACACAGTTTTACTCTAATGTTTATTTGATTTTTAATAAGAAATAAATACATAAAATATTACACCACAATATGATTATATTAATATAATGTAATTAGTGTCAATTATATACATCACACAAATTAGTAATTAGTATTAATTAGTTAATGAATCTTGTGATTAACTTAAGCAAGAGAGACAATATTGGTACTTGATGATGATAAATACATGATTTATCATCCCCTTATACTTAAGTTAAGCTCGCCTTGGGCTAATAAATAAAGAATAAATTAGAGAGTTAGTGTAATTAGTGAGATCCCTGACAAGTGCACGTGAATATACAAGGCTTGATTTAACCTAGAACACAAGGTTTTAGGAATCCTAAAACTCTAAGTTGATCCAAGTATTAATCAAAAGGAATTCAAATCCTCTAATTGTCAGACTCTCAATGTATACATAAATATAAGAAGTATGACTTAGTGTAAACTATAACCATGGGAGTGGAGTCAAGATATCACCAAAATTCTAGTCTCAAAAGCTCTCCTAAGGACCCAACTCTCAACACTAGGGAATAAATCTAGTCTTGCTTCAATCTATCGTCTCTTTAGTTTGTCAGACTTCAAAAGGATAGATGGATGGCCAGATGATGGAGGATGTAGAATTGTGGACTAATTTTCTCTTCCTCTCATTGAAATAGGGTTCTCTCAAGTGCCAATACTCAACGCAATTTCATTTTTCTTTTGCCAATCAGTGTATCCGTCAAAAGAAATTGAGTCATCCGTACTTGTTTTCCTGGGAATACACTGGGGTGCATCTTTTTAAAGTATCTAATATACTTGCAATCATACTTGTAGCGCTAATGACGTAGACATCTTTTTGAAGCACCAGCCCGACTCATAAAATCCTAATGATTTGGTCCAAGTGGACACTTAAAGGTTGGGAGCGCTCGCCTTGAATATAATAGCTCATAAGAGGTAACTTTGTAATGGATTGAGCATTTCTTTTCATAATGATTTCCAATATATTTTTTTATTTGAGGGAACTTCCCTTCTTTTTGGCTAGCTCCGCTGCTTTTACCAAGGATTGGCGCACACTGATCAACTTTTTAATTAAATGTCATCACACCTTGGCACTTTAGGTCAAAGTCAAGAGATAGCATGAGAACATGTCCGATAATGGCTAAGATGCTGACACTCAGGTTTCATGAAGCTATCATTAATCTTATCCCATCCTCGAGTATCATATAGATCAAGTCCAAACTCAAGGGTTCCAATCCCAATCTCCTTAGTGATACCTTGACTCATCTCAATCATGAATACAATTGTGCATGTGAGTAATAATCAAATTCTTTCAAGGGAGATTAAGCATGAAATATAGCATGCATATCCTTGAACTAGGGAAGTCAAAGACCCTAATGATTAAGATGTGATAACTCTAAGTCTATGGACTCTTTAAACCCAATGTTAAAGATCATCTCAAGCCTTGAGTGCAAAGTGAAAATGTCAGGGAAAAGACACCAATTAATAAATCAATCTTTTTGTGTTTTGATTTTTTATATTGAATTAAGTTAAATAGTTAATGCAATTAATTATACTCAATTACACTCTTAGCTTTGAAAAGATTTTTGAAAAACTTTTTGCAAACATTGTCACATATGTATAGAAATTTTCAAAACAATTTACAAAGATTTTAAAACAAGTAAATCCCCCTTTTTCAAACCTCAGTAAAACATTTTTTGAAAAAATATCACATAAATATGGGTTTTCAAAATATTTTACAAATGATTTTTAAAACATTCAATCCGTATTTTCACAAACCATGTAAAACACTTGAAAATCATGTTAAATATATAATTTTCAAAAATCATTTTCAAAATATTTTTACAAAGATCAGTTCCAAAAGTGTGATATGATACACATAGCCCCAATAGTTTGAAAATTTTAAAAATATGAGGTATGGCTAAAGTATATACGCAATATATATGGTAGACCCCCTATACTTAGGTTTTGCTATGTCCTCATAGCACCAAGTGATATGAAGCTATAGCTCATGCTAAATATAAAATAATATACAAAACTGATGATAAAATCACAAGTGCACAATGAATAAAAAGAATCAGTTACATGAAGTCAGAGACTCGGGTCCCCTTATACTTAAGCTGAGAAATAACTTAAGTATAAAAATGTAAACTAAAACTAGGTGACCCGAGGGGAAAATAAGAACAAAATTGGATCCCCTTATACTTAAGCTGAAAATAATCCTAAGTATAGAGAATAGGAATCTAAGTGATGAAGGGATTAATGTTAGCTGAATCTCTAGAGCATGAATCTTTGGAGATGATAATGGAGGCTGAAGAGTCAAACAAGATTAAACAAACTCGATTACTTCACCAACACACAGTGAAGACCATAAATATGGTCTAATTATCTTGTCTCTTTTATTAATGATAATGCAAAATATCGAATTCATTATGAGTATGTTTAAGTAGGATTTGGGTACTATCCTATGGATGCATCCTCATCTCTCAACATATAAAATAATCTTACAAATAGTGAAGGGTTTTGCTCTCCCAAAACAAGGTGATTTTAAACTCCATTTTATTTATATAAACTTGCATTACAGTCCCATTTTTATAAATTAGGTCATCACTTGTGTTAAATCTTTGAACACATAAATCATCGTATACTATCCAGTCCCATTTCCATATTATCCTAAGTGACAAATCATGAAACGGAAAATCCATGCAGATGCAAAATCATGATGCCATGCTCAAGAGAAGTACTTACAGTGATTCCAACTCTCTTCATGCACACGCTAGACTGAATATAAAATATTATCTAAATGCATGCAAGTCAATGAAAAATCGCACCTAATCATAAGTTCTTATAGCGGGAAGAGACTCAATTTATTTGACCTAAGTTGAACGTAGATTATGTGCGTCTCATGAATCTTAGAGATGGTTGAATCTCATAACATGAAGTTAATGTGTCCTATACTGCGATTCAAGCACAAAAGTCATCAAATAAGGAAGCTCTAAAAGCCGCGTGCCTAAACTCTAATATCGAGCACTCAATTTGAGTCCCATCCACATGAGGGTGAAATAGACTCGATATACAAATAATAGAGTCCAAGTCCATAATATACAACAAATATAACAAAAACATAATCTTCGAAAAACTTGAAACAATTTCTGCGGTTCTTCTTTGGGGGGACTCCATCTTGAGCTTCCAGCCTCCATTCTCCACAAGCGTCATCGATGAATGGGCCTTACCACTGAAAAGAAGAGTTCAGATATATCAAAGATTATCAAAACATATATAGTAATGCATAAAACATCACATCACAGGATTGACCTAGATAAAATAAGAATCAACTTAACCAAAAATATAAAACCTAAATAATTATATTAATGAAGCCATGCCCCCAACAATGACGCCATATGATGAAGCACTAAATGCATAAGTTAATTTGGATCCGTTGTAGCACAAGCACTTAGCATGTCATACAGAACTGAATGAATGATCTCCGATAGGAGGATTCAGCTTTAATTTATAATCTGGTAAGTCCATGGTCGAACACAAGGACACGAGCCATAATACGATTATTCAGGTGTTTAAATATCTTGGTTAAGTGATTGATAAATTTTCTCGATCAAAGCTAGCAAAACAATGAAGATAATTAATGCAAGATAAAATGCACATAAAAATACACGCATGAATGCCATGAAATGTAATTTTACATTATTTAAATGTGTGTACGAGACTGATGACATGTTGATCAGGATGGTACTAGCTATCATATACAAACATACACACATAAATGCCCTTTCATAATCGAATAACTTAAGATAAAGAATCGTGATCCAATTAAGCCTTTCTTAAGAAGCCCAGTTTCATTTGATATAGAAGTTAGTCTCTCATTTATCTCTAATTAATGAATCAAATAAGTGAACTCATAAGAAAAATAATGAAAGAGGGATCAAAATGCCATTGGAATCGCTTTATTTGGAGATTATATGCTCAAGTTATTCAAGTTTGAATCTAGGGGTACGAACACAAGAAAAACATGAGAATAATATAGCACAAATATGAAAAATAGGTCTTTGGAGCATCTGAAATGCAATTAATAAAAACCGACTGGAAAATTTATTAAATACCCCATGCGCGGGAGTATTTTTGCCATAAAAGAAACTGACATGGTAGATTCTGTAAATAACCCAGGCCACACGCGTGCGTCGTGTGCGGTCTTAGGCTCTGGTGGCTATTTGCTTGGTCGCATGTTTGGAGACTATGTGGGCAGCCTCTGTGCTTGGAAGTGGGCTTGGTCCACCGACCCTCCTAGTTTGGTGCCAAGGCAGGAACATAATCAAGGTTGTCCAATCATAATGATTGGACGATGACTATAACATGATTCTCCATCGTCCCCCTCATTTTGCACGACAGGATGGTTGGACTCTGACGATCATCGACTCCTCCGAGCTCCTCCTCGTGTGCTGAACGTCGATGAAGGTCCACTAGAGGTTGGTGAAGATCCGAGGAGGGAGATGATTCAGAGAGTGGTCGAAAAAGCATATAGATGACCCATCATCGGTGAGGAGGCTCTAGAACAGAGGTATTTCAAAGCTTCAAGCCATTGAATCTTTAGGTACCTGCGAAGTTAGGAAATACACAAAGGGTGTTCGTGCATGCAATGTGAGTGAGATGAAGGTCCGATGTCAGCGAAGAAGTGAGGACCTGATGGGTTCTTCTCTGTTAGTCATGGAGAAGAAAGAAGGGGGTGGTCAAGGTTCTAGAAGAAGAAGATTAATGGAGGCGACCTCCCACGCATCAGGGAAGTACAGTGAAGGCTTAAAGCTAATTGGGGAAGAAGGTTAACATATATGCATGCGAGGATTAATCGAAGAAATCGAAAAAGAAATTTAAACCTAAATTGACTTGAATCTAGAAAACGAGGGATGGAGGAATGTCAGCTTGGGTTGAGGTCGTCGTCGACCTCAGGTCGTGGCTTAACACGCACATCCATGTGCGAAGCTCGAATAGCCATCGATAGGAGGTTGTAGCTTGGTCATTCCGATCAAGGGTCGTACCAAGCGTAAACCTCCAATATTGCTCGATGAAGAACCCTAAAAAGTCCTAATTAATTATGTGGAATTCACGTCAAATCTTCATTGTAGTCGGGCAGTTTCGGATTAATCAAAACCGCTAAATTAATTATTTGTCCAATTAAAGCGAGCAGTCAATTTTTTTTACTCGAGCAAGCCCAAGGTCAAACTCAGGGAGGCGTCTGTATCATTAAGTTGATTTATAGTCGATCTAGAGGTTAGGATTTTCAAAGAGGTTTTTTGGCCTTTTAAATGTAATTAACGAGTGAAATGTACTTTTAACAAAGTTCGGGGACTAAAATGCAATTTATGATCAAATTAATTTCAAAATCCTCAAACCTGGCCAGAATGTGAAATATGATGAAATTAAGCTATTGTAATTTTTTATAAATTTCTGGATGTAATTAATTATGAATAAAATATGCAGACAAGGTGAGTTTGACTAAATTAATTTTAATAAATACCAAACATCAATATTTTCCAGAAAGTAAATTATCTAAGATATTTTTATGTGAGGAATATCCAGAACAAATTTTAATTTCTAGAAATACTATGTATGGAATTAATTTGAAGGTATTTTTACCCGGCAGACCCTATAAACGTTGCCAATTGCCTCTACGACCTTTTGCATAACATAATTACCCCATCGACCCTATAAATTACCCCAAGAACCCTCACGAGCTTCAAACAGAGTAACCGCAGGGTTCATGTGGTAAGAGTTGGCAAGTTTACGGGGTTGAGGGGGGAATTATGTTGTTTCAAAGGTCATGGAGGTAATTGGCAAAGTTTATAGGGTCTGCTGGGTAAAAATCCCTAATTTAAAATCAATGACTAAAATCACCGTTTAATTTATTGTGACCTCAGTATGAGTGCAAATGAAATGATTATTGGGCACAGTGTAGAACACAATTAAATCTATGTACTATGATTTTTTGGGAATTTTTGAAGCTATAATTAATTTAATACCAACTAAATATCACGCAGAGTGAAAAATATTTTATTCTCCACAATAATAATTATATTAATTCAACCAATGCTCATAAAATTGCAAATAAATATCCACATGATAAAGCAAAAGTTGTTCTATAGAATGCAGTTTTTAAAATGATGCATTTGATGGTTCAAATTACAGGACAAATGCAGGGGTCTATATCCAAATTACATAATAAAATAAATAAACATGTAACCCAGAGGGACTTAATGAAAATTACCCAAACCTGTGAGGGTTTTCCCATAAATTCCCTAGGGGTTGCATGCGTTGCGTGTGAGTTCTAGCTGGTCGGGACCCTTGTGTAATTCTCCAGGAATTCAAGGAGTGATGCACAGTTCTTCTCTATCCCGTGTGTTGGTCACATGCTTGGTGAGGCTCGGATGTAAAGATAGCGTCGACCCTCATGGTGGAAGATGGAGTAGTTTCGAGAGGCCCTAAGCTGGAGGCTCGGAAGGGGGTTCTGGTGATGATGTGTGCAGAAGATGTGACTGTCCCTGAGCCACCTGATGAAAATCAAGCGGTATCTGTAAGTCGGGCGGAGATGGAGTTCTCTGGTTCTTAGAGAGGAGATTAACGATGGAGCTGCTGATGTCAACGGCGAGGCTATGAGGTGAGGGTGAAGGAAGGGCTCCTGATCGACACACGACCATGTCCCTTCAAAAAGATGGAACATGGTGAAGGCTAATCAGAGATGGAAGGGGTTGAAGAGCTCGCATGGCTCCCAGGCGGCACACGCCCAACCGAATCATCTCGTTGGAAGGGCACTCCTAGAGATGGTTGAGTGCTCGTGGCTTCATCGGACTCCTGCAAGTGTTAGCTCAAATACAAGGGGCTCGGGGCGATCATGGGGATTGGGGTCATTAACGAGGAGAAGAAGATCGAGGGCCCACGAGAGTCAAATCTATGAAGAAGCATGCAGGAACTGATTTGAGTGGTAGGATGGAGCAATGAATGGCGGAGGTGAAGCGGTTTGGGATTGAGGGTGCAAAGCGAAAAGGCGATAGTGGAAGAGCGGGCTCCAAGGTGAAGGTCAGAGATAAGTAGGAGCGGGCAGTGTATGCGATGGTGAAAAGGAGGATAAATAGAGGAGCACAAGAGAAGCAGAGGATAAAAAATAGAGAGAAGAAGGGAGAGAAAGGATACATACGGATGGAGTCGAAATGTCTGGTGGAGGAGCTCGAGTTCGAGCTCCAGTCGTCACTAGAGTCACCGGCACTGCGACGAACTTGGCTGCGGGAAGGTGCAATGACTACAAGGGCAATGGCCCTCAAATCTCACCTCAAGAAGGGTAGGGCTCATCGTTGTCGTCAATAAGGAGGACTTGGTGTCACTAAGGGCTTCGTCTAAAGCTGGAGCATAGGTCTTGAAGGTGGCGGATGGTCGATCATGGGGATCGACGATGGCTTTTATAGGAGAGGGTGGATGCAGGCGGCTGGATGGTTGATGGAGAGATAAGTGGAGGTGGATGGCTGGCGAGGGGATAAAGTGGGTTGTTGTTGACGGAGAGGAGGAGATTGTGGTGGTTGGCGTAAGGGAAACAAGGGGGTGAACGGCGAGGGGTGATCGTTGGAGGAGGGCTTCCACCGAAGGCGGATAGTCTGTTGAGGGAGAAGGGTCCACACGTACATTGCACGTGAGGCGGAAGGTGGAGAGAGGAGTGGGGGAGGCTATCACATGATGTGCACGTGAGGAAAGAAGGGGTTAAGAGAGAGAAACGTGGGGCGCCACGTGGCTGCCCCAAGAGGCGCCACATGATGCTCCAAAAAAAATTCAGAATTTAAATGTAGTTAAAAATAAAAAAGAAATAGAAAGAAACCTCAACTAAAAAAATCTTCATGAAGGTTGTTCGTCTCGATGATCTGTACATCTTTCATGAAGGGACCAAGAGAAAAAGAGGTCGTTTGTACAAAATGAATTTTTGGTGGCTTTCTATGTATATAGAAAACCACGTTTTGATATTTTTACAATTTTTTATTTTTAAATAGGATAAAAAAATCAAGAAAAATGCAATAAAAAAGGACACATATTTGCACATTACTCTATTTTTTTGGATTTTTAATAAATACTAAAATAGGAAAATAAATAAAATGGAAAATGGGAGATATTTGTATAGAATAACAAGGGACACTTAGACTCGGTAATTTTTTTTATTTCTGTCTTATTTTGGATTTGGATTTCTATGGATTTTAATAAAACCTTATCAAAGAATATAAATAAAAAAGAAATAAAAGAAAAACGGTTAAGTATGTACATAAAATCACCAACAGATTTGGCTCTGAAGTCGGATCGTCAAAAGTGTCCAAGCAATCGAAAAAAGCCACGTCCGACTCATCATTCTCGTCCTCTGATTAACCTGAAGGGAACATGTATGACAAGCCTAAGTCAGATTTTGAGTCATCGAGGATGCAGGGAGATGCATGAGAAAATTCTCCTATCGATAAGGTTTGATTCTACAGGACCTGTCTTACTGGCTCATATACACTGTCCTCTCCTAGTGAGAGAGACTTGTCAACCCAAGTTGACTGTTGTTTCCAGTGATCAACTGTATCAACTCTATAGCACTCGACTTCTGGCGAGAGATACTCTGTACTGCTTTCCGAATCAGGTCTCTAACATTTCATTTGCTGCATCTCTAACTCTACACTTTCATCGTGTGCATGAAAGCGTTTCTTTCTCAGAGTATAATTAAAGATAGATCCGATCGTCCTCATAAAAGGACGACCAAGTATGATTTGGGAATCTTGCCATCTTCGGGACACTCCATGTCTAGGACTGTGAAGTCCACCTAGTACTGCTTCCTTACTATGTCAAGGATAACGTCCATCAACATACCCTTGGGCTTCTTAATAGATCGGTCTGTGAATTGTAGGAGTGCTCGATCTTTTTAGAGGTCCTAATTTTGGATGATCTAGGAGGAAATATTGTAGTAAATTGATTGAGGATATGATATCGAGCAGAGTATGAGCAAATGATGTGTTAGTGATTTGACTGGTGACAAATTGCGCTCCTAGATCTCTCTTCTTCCTTGAAATCTCATTACGGATTGTACATGTAGTGGCTATGGACAACACATATTTCACTGTTCAAGTGTTCTTTTTCCTGCTAGTCCTAATAGGCGTGAATCTCGCCTTTAGGTACTGTTGGGAAACGTGAATGAGTTGTTTATTCCATAGCCCTAGGCTCTCTTATATAGGAGAGTAGCCTATGGGTAAATTACATAAAGGGGACAACAAGAAAATAAAATAGCCAAAAAGACACAATAACTAAGATAACTAAGTATGCGTCAACACTCCCCCTCAAGATGGAGCATAGATGTCAATCATGCTCAGCTTGGAAGCACACTTCTGAAATGGGCCACGTAACAATGCCTTGGTGAATATATCTGCAGTCTGGTTCTCTGAAGTAACATGGGATGTGGTAATGAATCCTTTCTGAATCATATCACGTATGAAATGGCAATCCACCTCAATATGCTTAGTCCGTTCATGGAATGCAGGATTGTTTGCAATGAACAGAGCAGCCTGATTATCACACTCCAAGTTCATAGGAAGTGGTACGTCTAAGCATAAATCTGTCAGCACCGCTTTTACCCACATCATCTCTGTAGTAGCCTGGGCCATAGCCCTATATTTGGATTCAGCACTGGATCTAGCTACCACAGTTTGTTTCTTGCTCCTCCATGAGACTAGGGCATCTCCAACATAGACAGCATACCCTGAGGTGGACTTCCTATCCTTAGGACATCCTGCATAGTCTGCATCTGCACATGCTGTGACAGAAATCCCCTTTCCTTTCTTGAATAGCAGACCTTTACCTGGAGAAGATTTGAGATATCTAAGTATCATGTGTATTGCATCCATATGCACCTGGCGTGGCTGCTCCATGAACTGGCTCACATGGCTCACTGCAAATAGTATATCTGGCCTAGTGATCGTGACATATAACAATTTGCCTACCAGCTCTCTGTATCTTCTCCTGTCAACCTCCTCTGTGTCATCATCATACAGCTTCATGCTAGGGTCCATTGGTGTTGTAGCAGGTCGACACCCTAGCATACCTGTCTCACTCAGTAGATCTGTGACATACTTCCTCTGTGACATGACTAATCCATACGGATTTCTGGCAAACTCCAGCCCCAGAAAATATCTAAGGACTCCCAAGTCCTTGGTGACAAACTCAGTCCCCAGCCTTTCTTTTGCCTGCTTAATGCCCTGATCATCATTGCTTGTAATCAAGATATCGTCAACATAAACCATGATTACAACAATACCTCTTGCCGTCTTTTGTACAAATAAGGAATGATCAGCATTGGAGCGTTTATATCCTTGTTTCTCAAAGAGGTCTGACAGCTTCTGGAACCATGCTCTGGGACTCTGCTTAAGGCCATAGATAGCCTTATGCAATCTGCAAACCTTGGAACACTCCCCCTCAACAGCAAACCCAGGTGGCTGTTGCATGTAGACTTCCTCCTGCAGGTCGCCATACAGAAAGGCATTTTTCACATCCAGCTGATAGAGTGGCCAGTCTCTAGTAACTGCAACTGATAAGAGGATCCGCAGAGTGGAATGACGAGCCACCGGGGAGAACGTGTCAAGATAATCTACTCCATACGTCTGTGTGAATCCCCTTGCAACTAGGTGCGCCTTGTACCTGTCAATGGAGCCATCTGCATTATGCTTGACTGTAAATACCCACTTGCAACTTACCGGGTTGACATCCGGTGGTATAGTAACTAAGCTCCATGTTCCTCTAGACTGAAGTGCCGCCATCTCTTCTTCCATTGCTAGCCGCCATCGAGAATCCTGCAAAGCCTCATGGTGGTTCCGTGGAATATCTGTAGTTGAAAGTGCCAATGCAAACGTCCTGAATGGTCCAGAAAGCCTCTCAAACGAAACCGCAGCTGATACTGGATACTTGGCACAGCTTCTCTTCTACTTTCGTAGAGCGATTGGGACATCCAGATCCTCTGTAGTAGCACCCTGCTCCTGTACTACATCCTGCTGAGAAATGTCGTCAGATCCATCAACATTAATATTTTCATTACATACCATAGGCGGGCTAGTTGACTGGTCAGGGCCATGAGCTTGATTCGGCCGTCGGGTGTAATGGAATGGTAACGGGGATATTATTGGTGGCGGTGGTGGTGGTGGTGGTAATGGAGGTGACGGCTGTGATGTTGGTGGTGCCATGAATACGGTATCAGGAGACAATGGTGGTGGCTGCATGTTCCCGGATTCTGAAAAATACATGATAGATTCAAAGAATGTAACATCTGCACTGATCAAATACCGCCGACGCACAGGGTCAAAACACTTGTACCCCTTTTGAGTTCTGGAGTACCCCACAAAGACGCACTTGACAGCCCTAGGAGAGAGCTTGTCAGAACTGGGCGACAACTGATGGACAAATGCGACAGACCCAAAGACACGAGGGGTAAGAGTGAACAGCTCCTTGTCAGGATATATAAGTGAGAAAGGAACCTGTTCATTCAAGACAGACGAGGGCATACGATTTATAAGATAACATGCAGTAAGGACTGCATCACCCCAGTAGGAATACGGGACATGACTCTGAATGAGAAGAGACCTTGTAACAACAAGAAGATGACGGTGTTTTCTTTCTGCAACCCCATTTTGTTGAGACGTATGAGCACATGATGTTTGGTGAACAATTCCTTTTGAGGAGTAATAGTTGGCTAGATTGTTGGTGCACAACTCTAAGGCATTGTCAGTTCTCATAATTTTGACCGTTGTGGAAAAGACATTCTGAATCTCATTTAGAAAGTGAATAATAATATCTCCAGCTTCAGACTTATTTTTCATTAGAAATACCCATGATGCTCTAGAAAAATCATCCACAAAAACAATATAAAACCTGTGTCCCTGATGATCGGGAACACGACTCGGACCCCAGACGTCGACATGAAACAACTCAAACTTGGAGTTACTACTCCGACCTTGACTACTGGGAAAAGATGACCTGTGATGTTTTCCCAACTGACACGCCTCACACTGGACTGGTGTGTGAGAAAGACTCTAGGGTAGGACTAGACGTAACTTCTGAAGCGGTAAATGACCAAAACGCAGGTGCCACAGAAGAGGAGATACTTGTTCCGCGGGAGAGGCTGTAATTCCGGCAAACGGGGACTGGTTCAGACGATAAAGGCCTCCTTGCTCATAGCCATGACCAATCACGTTGCCCGTACGGATGTCCTGAAAAATCAAAGAAGATGAATCAAAAATAGCTCGACAATGGAGATCCTTCGTAATCTGACTAATCGACAACAGATTCATGGAAAAATGCGGTGCATGCAAAACGTTCTTGAGCTGCATAGAGGATGTCAATCTAATCTCCCCCTGACCCGTGATAGGGGAATGTGTGCCATTGGCAATCACAACTGTCCGTCCTGGAGGAATCTGAGTGTATCCTGTAAGTAGACTCTGGTCGCCACATAGGTGATGTGTAGCGCCCGAGTCCATGATCCATGGTAATGTAACCGATCTACTACTGTGGAAAGCAAGTGTACTACCTGAAGTACTCGTAGAGGCAGAGGCAGAGGCAGCAGCCTCAGTATGATTCTCTGTTGACGGTGCTGGGCCAGACGGTGGTATAATGCCCCTAAGACGGGAAACCAGATCATCAAATCGCTGATCCAATGTAGCTGCAGACGGGGGCTCTATCTGCTCAGCAGCTCGTGCGGATGTAGGAAATCCATGCTTTGAGTAGCATGTATCTTCAGTATGTCCGACTCGGTGACAGTATGAGCACGTTGGCCTAGTGCGGCCACCCCTTCCACGGGGAGTACGTCCACGGCCCTGGTAATGAGAACCACGGCCTCTGTTGGCCGCCATGGCTGAGGGATTCTGATTCGCTGCTGCTGACGGTACTGTAATCCTGCTCAATCTGTGAAACGCTTCCTCCATGGGAGGAATAGTCGAGTCCGCCAAAATCTGTGAACGTGCTGCTTCGTACTCAGGATCAAGTGCAGCTAGGAACACGCCCACCATCGTCGCATTCCTGTATGTCTTCTGCTGTTCTGGTGTGGCGGTAAGAGGCATGAAGCTATGGAGCTTCTCAAACATTCCTCTCAAAGATGTATAGAGAGAATGTAATGGGCGGCCATTCTGCTTAATTGTGAATATATCATGTTGTAGTTGCAGGATCTTCGTCTCATTCTTCGCCTGAGAATATGTCGCTGCTAGGATATCCCACATGTCTTTGGCTGTGGGTTGATGTAAAATGTCATTGGCGATCTCAATAGCCAATGTGCCAGATAGCCACACCTTTGCATATGCGTCGTCAGCCTCCCATGAGGCATGGACTCCAGTCTTCTCTGCAGGCTCGGGCTCTGTGAGAATATGCTTCTTGCCCGTGGACTTCATCATACTCATGAACTGCATTGCCCACAGTTCATAGTTCGTACCATCCATCTTGACAATGGGCGCTGGACCACAAAATGCGCCCATGGACGGAATATCTGCCTTGCTTTCTGACATACTGGATACGGAAGACTGGAACGATTGACAAATACTGTGATTTGTCTACAACGACATAAATGGGTTTAGTTGCACGTGTAGACCTCACGCAACTAAACCCATGTTGATTATCTGGGGCTTAGGGTTGAAAACCGTGTACCCGCACGATAGCTACTGGACTTGACGCACTGGATGCGCAGTAGTTCAGTAAGTACTGTGTAATAAGGGCGCTGAATACGTGCGCTAGATGTGCTGGGATGCTTGGTCATGCGCCTGGGATGCGCAGATCATGCGCGATATCGCGCACTGGATGCGCGCGTGTAGGAGAGGTGCAGATCGCGCAAATCGCGCAGTGGTGCGCCTGGATGTGCGGTTGGATATGCCGCAGATGCGCAGATGTGCGCCTGCTGGAGAGGCGCCTGGATCGCGCAAATGCGCTTGAGAAGCGCCTGGATGTGCGCCGATGCGCCTGAGTGCGCACTGATGCGCGCTGATGCGCTGGAGATCCCGCCGCAGATGCGCCCTGATGCGGCTGGATCGGAGAAGGGGTCCCGCCGCAGATGTGCGCCTGGAGAAGCGCTGGAGATGTGCGCTTGAAGGAGGGGCGGCGCCGATCTGCGGAGAGAAGAGAGAGAGAGAGAGAGGAGGGGGGGGCCGGCGGGTAGGGTTAGGGTTAGGGTTTCAGGAACTCCGGTCTAGGACCGTCGCTCTGATACCATGTTGGGAAACGTGAATGAGTTGTTTATTCCATAGCCCTAGGCTCTCTTATATAGGAGAGTAGCCTATGGGTAAATTACATAAAGGGGACAACAAGAAAATAAAATAGCCAAAAAGACACAATAACTAAGATAACTAAGTATGCGTCAACAGGTACTTTTTGAATGCAGGAACTATATCCACTAATTGGAGGAAAGGAATCTCAACTTTAACATTCTCATGGAACATCCTTTCAATCTCTAAAATGTCAAGATCATTTTTTGAGAATTTTTCTTCTTTCCCTTAGATAAAGCCTGAGGGAAAGGGATTGGAGGATCACAATGTGAAATAGAAATATCGTCATCTGAGTTCTTGTTGGAATCAAAATTCAGATGTACATGACTTTGACTTGGACATGGACTCTGTACAGGACTCAAATGACATGCATAAAATGGAACTGAAACTAAAACTGAAGCTGGAAAAACTGTTGGTGATGCATCCAAGGTGGTCTTCTCATCTCCCGAAGACTCGGTGCTCGCAATCATGCTCGATGTCGCTTTGGTCTTCTTTTCAGATTTTCTTGGTTTTTTAATTTTTTTGGATTTTTGAGGATTTAAATCCTCCTGGTGATCCTGAAGGTGCTGATGATGATGATGATCCTCCTCCTATGTGATATCTATAAGGGTTGGCTCATCGTTATCCTCTGCTCCACTCCGCCGTAATAAATCAGTGGTCCGCACGGTCTTACCGCTCCTGAGAGTAAGATGGTGAACACCAAGCGATATGATCTCATGATCCGATTCTAAGAAATCGGAATAGTATACATGATCCTTCTGGCGATCCTGTCCTTGGTTTAGGTTGTTGGGGTTAACCTGAACCTGTGCTGGGATGGAGGTCCTAGGTGCAGTGAACTCATCACACCAACATGAAAGTTGATTGATGTTGGACGGACACGACTTCTTCGGAATCCCGAAGACCACAGGAAGACACCCGGGACAGATGTGGGAGCATTAACTCCCTTCCTTTGGGCTGATCAAAAAGACTAGAAATTCTAACAATCAATAAAAAGCTGGAAAGGCTCGGCTCTTCGGAATGGAGAGAGCCCCACCTCCTCTTGGTTGGCGCCAAGCTCTCTGATCATGCTGCTCATTGCGGATGAGTTTGAGCTCATCAAGTATCCTCTCTAAGTCAGAGGTACCTAAAGATGAGGTTCTGTAGTATTGCCTCTAGGTATGTTGCTACTGACCCTGCTATGGTTTGTTAGGACCCTGATGGACATGCCGACGATACTGGCTCTGCTGATGGGCGTACTGTTGCTGCTGAGGGGGTGGAAATTGGCGATATTAAGGCCGAGGGGGGTATCCTGGGCGTTGCTATTGTTGGGTAGCATTGGGATCATTAGCGTACCAAATCCCATTGTGGGGATTCTTCGCTGATTGTCATCATGGTTGTCTTTATGAACTGGCTCTCATGGACCTCAAGCTGACCCAGAGTACATGTGTTGTAAGACCCTGAAAAACTACACCCAATCTAGAAATAATAAAAAGGTTATTGTATCGATCAGGTGGATTTTATCAGAAATTTTTTTTTATTTATACTCCTAAACTCAAGTATATAGCGTTAAGTACATGAGTGTCAAACTCAGGGAGGAAAACTGTTGGAAACAAGGGTTAAACAGTAGAGAAGCTAAGGTTTAAAGGGTTTCCTAATTTTTATTTATTTTTTAGGATTTTTCTATATTTTATTTGATTTTTGCGAATTTTTTATTGTTTTTGTGATTTTTAGTATTTTGCCATTTTATTATTTTAGAAAATATTTCATATTTTTTATTTGGTTTTTATTTTATTATTTTTATATTTTAATTCTGCTTTACTACTTTTTATGGATTTTTAGAAGGTTTTTAGGATTTTATGGATTTTGATTTATTTTTAAACTTGAAAATTGAACTTTTATTTTTAATTTCTAAAATAGTAAAAAATAGTAAAATATTTTTATTTTATTTTTTAGAAAGTAGATGAAATTATCTTTAAAATTGTATGTTGTGCGTTTTAGGTGATTTTTATTTATTTAGTTATGCTTTTTATAATTTTTTATGTATTTTGTATTTTTTTAAATTGTTTTATTATTCAATTTTTATTTTGTTTTTAATTTAATATGTAAAATAAAATAAAATACACCAAGGGCACGTTCGGTAGGAGAATAAGCAGGAATAAGGATAGATAATAAGGAGAATAAGGGTCTATTCTCCGTTCGGCTGGAGGATAAGAATAAGGAGAATAAGTGAAATAAAGGTAGGTAAGTTGGGATAAAGATGGGATTAAGGGTGAAATAAGATGGAATAATGAGGAATAGTTGTACCATTAGAAACCGTGTAGGGAGGAGAATCAACCCCTTATTCCAGGGCTAATTCTCCTACCAAACGTGCCCTAAAGGTAATTTTTATTAGATTTTTAAGAGTGGTTTTTATATTTTTATGATTTTTGAAGCTTGTTATATTTTTTGGTGTTTTAAAGGATTTATTAAAAATAGAAAAATATTTTTTTAAAAAACTTATTTAATACTATGTATCGACTAAGATAAGGTATTTATACGTATTTTTGATTATATTTTTATATTTTGTATTTTATTTGTTATGTAGTATAAGATGTAGTGAATTTATATTCTGTTATAGGGGTATTGCTATAATAAAATAGAAATATAGGAGTGCACCTGTAAATCTGCAAATTCTGAGGGCTATCTGTGCAATTGTTCTAGCAGATCACGTGCGTTGACACATGAAACTTATGTTTCTGGACCTGCTCGTGAATCAAAGAAATTCTGAGGATATAAATGCAAAATGACCAATGATTTCGTGCAGATCACATGACGCTTCCACCGTCTTGACATGTGCACAATTATTAGAATTCGGGGGGAGTATATTGCTAATTCACCACAAATATCGATGGGTGCACATGCGAGGCATGTGCATCGCTCAATATGTTATGCGGCGGGCAGTGGGGTAATTCAGGGGTGACACGTGGTGTATTTACTCCCCTTGGATCAGCTCTTATCCAAGGGCTTCTGTAGAACTTGGGCTACGCCCATTGTTCTTCCCCAATGTTCACAACTTGTAGTTAGCGGAATCCGATTGGCGAAGATCTCCAGGCTAGGCGGCTTTGATCAGTCAGATTGCGTGGATGCTTGCGCTTCCAAGTCTTCAAGCGGAGGCTACGATGCTTCGAAGCATCTGATCGAATGCTGCAAAGTCGGATAATTCCAATTTGTCTCTACGGATGATGTTGATGTGATTCACTTCCAGATGATGGCTTTACGATGATCTGACATCGAGAAATCAATTGGCTCGATGTTATCGTTGTAATAATGGAGGACAGTGCTCCTAAACGCTCTTCAACGGAGGCTTTATCTCAGATCAACAGATACTTCCGATGCTCGAAGGAGGGTATGTAGATGCTTCGGTTTCTGCAAATGGCAAGTCGACTCGAGGCAGACCTCGATCAATGTTTTAGGAGTTTAATGAACGGTGGAGCTTTGTGTGGTAATGAAGAGACGGAACGATTCTCCATTCATCGATTGTGAATAAAGGTGGAAGATATGACAGTAAGAGGAGAAATGCAATGGGGGAATATGAAAGTGGATGCAATAATGTGTGGATCGAAGGTCAGATCGAAGCAAAACAACGGAGAAAGTAAATAGAACGGAGATATTGAGAGGAGAAGAAAGAAGGTGAGAAGAGAAGAGAATGAAGGAAAGGGGAGTACTAGAGAAGAAGGAAACTAAACAGGAGATGCAGAATGAGCGATGCTGAACCCGATGGAGCTCCGCTGAATAATCGCCTCGACGCGGCGGCAACAGGCACGGAGGCTATGCACGCACGACGAGCAGGGCTCAATGTCGGCGGATCTCGCCTGAACTCGCTCCAGGAGCGGAAGGAGATGGCGGCGCGGAAGCTGTCACCCTCCTCACACGCACTCTCTTCTCCTCTCGACTGAAAACTGAGGTCGCAAAATGGCAGATGTGGCTAGCGTAGGGGGTGCAGACCTATTTATAGAGAAGGTGGAGGTCCAGGTTCATCGAACCTGGATGGAATTCGAGCGAGGATGCATCTGGACGAGGTTCAGGCGAGGAGGAGTTGGTTGCATACCGGCCAACGACCGATTTGTTAGGAGGTTGGCCACAGCCGGAGAAGAAGGGGAAGGCAGGAGACGACAAACGGCGGCGGGCGCAGAAGGGGAAGAGGAAGAAGGTCGGGGGAGAAAGAAACGGGACGTACGGGTCACGTGCGAATTAAATAAATAATTTAGTTAGTTAATTAATTAATTAAAATTAGATTAATAATTAGAATAAATAAATTAATTAAGATATAATTAAATGAGTAATTAAGTAATTATTTAGTTAATTAAATAAATAAATTACTAAATAATTAAGTAAATAATTAAATAATTAAATAAATTAATTAATAATAATAATAATAAATACATAAATAAATACTTTATTTTACTTTAAGAATAGAGTATTAATAAAGTTTATAAATATAATAATATAAATTAAGGTGCATTTACAATATACCAATACAGTCCTGAAACCTACATTTTTCATACTAACTCCGATTTTAGCGAAATAAGTGTCATATTTTAGATAATTAAATAAAATAAATTTTAAAACTAAGTTTGCCCAATTAAGCATTAATATGGCTGAGTTATAAGGTTAGAATAATTTAGGTAACGGCTTCGTGGCCTCGGGATTTATTGGCATTTGGCTTAAATTATATTTTTATATTTTATATTGATTTTTAGAAGATTTTTGGAAAAGAAATTAAGTTAATCTGATTTAGAGTTAATTAATTAAAAATATGAAAAGTTTATACATATAGTACATATATACAACGATACCCAAATGCCAAAACTCACCTGTCTTATTCTAATATTTTTTGATATTTTTAATAAATAGTATTAAGTATAAAATGAAGTTTGAAATGAGTTTGGTCTGTTTGGAGTTTTCTATAAATAATTATGAACCTCAGAAGTTGGTTTTTACGACTTTTTCGGTTCATGATAATTAATTATTTTTATGTTGAATAATTTTTCTGATATTTTTATAAAATAATATATATTTTTTGAACAACTTTTATAAAATAAATATTTTGATTTGGAATTTTTCAAGTAATAAATAAAATAGATGAAATATTTGTAACGTAGAAAATGTGTTTATATACAATTAATGGTCTTGATTTTCTGGCATTTGTATAAATTAGGATCCCTATCTCCCCCTACTTATTTATTTTGTCGACCATGTCAACATTGGCCTGGTCTCGGGGTTAGGATCAGTCTATACATAATTATGCCCATCCTTTTTTCTTTTTATTTTCCTTTTTCTTTTTATTCTTTTATTTTGGGTAAAATAAGTGTTAAATATATAATATTAATAATTATTTTTAGAATGTTAATTAGTGGGAATTAATGGATATTTACATGTATGTTACTAAGTATTTTAGCCAAAATGAAAGAATAAAGGCGATGAATCATGGATTCATCATACCCCTACATGGGCTGCTCTTGAACGTGGTGCACTCGGTAGATGGGAGTAGGGGGTGTAGACGGGGCAGGTATCTTGATCTTGGATATCCTATCATCTAACTTTGCCATCTGTTTGGGAAGCTTGGTGAGGTTCTCCAATTCAGTGAGCTTGTGTATTTTGCTCACCTTCTTCTTGATCTCGTCAACCTTAGTTAACTTATCACTATAATCCCCATGTTAAGGAGTAAGTCATTTTCCAGATCAGCGACAAATGTTCTCCCCACCTCCTGAGGTATGCCAGAAGGAGGTGGCTTATCATAAGCCCTGCTTGATGATCTGGTGCGATTGGTCTCTGCAATCTGATCCATGATGAATACTCATTCATCACTCCTTATTCTTATATTTTAGCTACAAAAACCTTTGCAAATGCATGTAGATATTTGTAAATATAAATAATTACCAAAAGCTTGCATGGTGTAAAAAGTAATAATTAGCATGTTTTTGTGCAAAAATAAAAGAATAAAGATTAAAAAGAAAAAGAGGAAATATTTAGAATAAATATTGAGCAACCTAACCCGAGGGAGGGCTCAGCATGGGCCTGACCGCATAAAAGTCAAAGTAGAGGGAGATAGGGGCTCATGTGTGTAAACATATTTGTAAATAAAATAAAAATATTTTCCTCTAAAAAATAGAATAAAATGGCTTGTATATATTGTATATATATTTATAGTTATAAATATCAAAACAAAAATAGAAAAATTAAAAAGAAAACAAAAACACTCCACTTGTGCATGTCCACCATGTATATACAACCACCTTTATATTTATTTCACCCTATAAATAAATAAATTAAAATTCCAAAAATTTTGTAAATATTCTATCTTTTATGGTATAAATAAATAACATAAAACAAAAACAAAATAAAAAGAACAAAATTAAAAACCAAAAAGAATATTGTAAATATACCTTGTATATAGATGTATATACCTATTTATTTCACTATTGTATATAAATAATAAAAATAAAATAAAAATACCCGTTTATTCCTAATTTTATACTATAAATAAATAAAATATAAAATAGGAATAAAAATGCACAAAAATAACAAATCAAAAATCAAAATTTAAAAAGGCATATTGTGTAAATACCTATATATAGCATAAAGTGTAAATATCCTATTTTTATTTTGAAAAATTAATTAAAAATCACCAAAAATAGAAAAAATTAAAACAAAAATATTTCATGTTTTAAGTTTTTAATAATTCAACCATTTACTATTTTTTATTGATTTTACAAATTTTTCCACGTGGCTGCTTCTCATTGGTCCATGGGGGAATGTTGACCGCCCGGTCAACTCCCCCCTGTGGACCACTTCCCACGGAATCTGGATGCCCGACCCGACTTCTCCTAATTATCCCCTCCAGATCCGATCATCATTCCGCCAAACCCAGGGGTCCTAATCACTCTCCCATCATCCGGGAACCTCGCCCGACATTGTGCCTAGGGATCCGTGCTTAATCGAGCCGGACCCGAGCCCTTCTTCCTGGACCTTCCACCATATAAGAGCCGAGCTCCGCCACCCATTTTCCCATCTTTGGCTCCCCATTCATTCATCCCAGGACCTTCACAGCCACCCCCGAGGTGACAGCTCCAGGTTGGCCGTGTCGTAGTCGTGCACCGAATTAGCATCGAGTTGCAGACTAGCGTCAAATCGAAAAAGCTTTGAGAGGAGAGAGTGACCGGACCTCTGATCCGGTGAGCTTGCGCCGCCGTGCTCCGCCTGAAGTAGGAGCTCGAGCTTCGGGCCACGATGACCCGCGAGGCGACGACCCAGAGCAAGCCCAGCTCACGCCCAGTCGACCCATCCGCCCAGGTAGCCGTAGTTGCTTTTCTTTTCGTTTAATTTTCAATTTCGCACAAATCAGGTCGTCTCCGACGACCTCTGATTCCGACCACCTTAGACTTAGTCCCGACCATCAGAATCGCTCACCACATTCGCCTTCCTCCCGCGCACCTTCTCCGCCCCTCCGTTCAACCCAGCTCGCACAGGAGCTGGGGTTCGAACTCCTTCGTCGTCGCATCGCCGAAGTTCGCCCACACCACCGCACTGTCCACCTTCACCGCCGCTAATGGGGTCGAGGTAATTTGCCCTCGACTCAGGAGCTCTTTGATTACGTTTTGTAGGTCAATCGAGGGCTGTCTGAGGCCATCCTACTTGAGCATCGAAGCTTCTCCTCCGCCGGAGTCGATAGAGCTCTCCGGAGCTCCGTTGATTCATCGGAGGCGTTCTACAGACGCAGGGAGCCAAGCCGAAGCTTCTCCGATCATCAGCATCCCCCGCGAAGGCCCGGAGCACGCGTACTGGGCCGGCGAAGTTTGCCGGCCACCTATTCCTCCAGGACCTTCAGGCACCGTTCGATCAGCCTCGAAGCTCCAGTTTCGATCCGAGCCGTTCATCTGAGGAGCCTCTTTCACCGCACGATCTAGGAGGATCTGATCCGAGCCGTTCGATCTTGACGAAGAAGCACCCTCTACCCTCCACCGTTGGATCTACACGTGGCCGCTTCTCCACCGTCGGATCGCGCCAAGGGTTACAGGAGAGAGGTGCCTCCTCTTCTCTACCGTCGGATCTACACGTGGCACGCGCTCCGCCCTTGGAACTTAAATAAGGGGTAATTGCTCTTAGGCCTCCCTGTTTACTTTATTTCGTGTTTAGTCCTGTAAATATCATAGTTAGTTGTTTTTATTTTGGTACTTTTGCACTTTGGACCTTGCCTTTTATGCTATTGACATATATGCCCCTGTGCGTAGTGTATCACGTGCATCGACACGTGCTGTGATGGGTTATTTGCATGTTTAGCTCTATAGTTCTGGGATGTTACTTAGTGAATGAATCTTTTTAGTTAATTGCATATATACCCCTGTGCGTGGTTTATTTGTGCATGTGCGTATATTTTTGGGTATTTTACAATAAAGCCCTCAGACTTTTGGTACCTGTTACCAATTAGTCCGAGAACTTTACTTTTATTGCAATTAGGTCCCTGTGTGCCCTAGACACGCGCCTCGCGCGTGACTTCTTGGGTGTCTTGCACTGGACCCCCTGGTACTTCTGGTACTTACGTTCAGGTCCCTGTGCACAGTACTTAAGTTTTGATTTTGAATAAAACATCAAACTTACTCCGAATTTAATGAAAATTGGACACATGGCTCCTGCCATGTTGTAAATTTTCTAGAATTTTTGGAGACATTTTTGGTTTTATTTGATATTTTTATAAATTCAAAAACAGCCTATTTCTTTACTGTCTAATTTAAAAATTCATAAAAAATATTAAAACTCATCTAAAAATTATAAAAAAATAGCTACTGTGTCATTGCCTTGCTTGATTTTCTGACCTATTTTGGTCATTTTTCATTATATAAAACTCATAAAAATTACAAAACACTAAAAACCTCATAAAAATTATAATAAAAAATTTAAAAATCCAAAAACAATAAATCCAGTGCCCAAAATTTCCTTAAACTTTCTAGTTTACAGGAAAATTACTCCATGAGTGTTAAGCCCTTTTTGTAATTTAAATTGGCTTTTTACTCCTGACTGGACAACACCTTCAGTTTCTTGCCTTGTTTGATTTTTAGAAAAATTAAATAAAAATCAGAAAAATACCAAAAATTGACTAAAACAATAAAAATCTTAAAATACACAAAAATATTTTTATTTGAATTTTTGATTGATTTTTGATGCATTAAATAATTGTTTGAGTAGGCTTATTTCCTTGTTTTCTTTATTTTCTTAATTAATTAAAAAATCCAAAAAAATTTATAAAAAATAAAATCCACCAAAAAAATACATTTATTTTATTTTATTCTTTGAGACTACTTCGTAGGCCGCGAGGCCATCACGTGCTCCTTGTGTTCGACCCTGGTCGCTATACGAGGTTAATCTAATAGCGAGACCACTACTTGTGTTTGATTGGTTTTTATCTGATTTGGTGGTCTATTTTTCTCGACTGACACCGCTTGGTGACTTGGGTCACAACGACCCTTGACGACCTTTTACCCGAGTCGCTTGGCGCGTCATCAGAATGGCGCCGTTGCCGGGGAGCATGACTTAGTAGTTTTTCTTTTTATTTTTCATTTTCTCTTTGTTTTCTTTTTCGCGGCTTTCCGTGGCTCTTTCTGAGTCCGCGGCTTTTCACGGCTTTTTCTTTTTCTCTTATTTTTATTTTATTTTCTTTTCTTTTATTTTCTTTTATCTTTGTTTTTGTTTGATTTTGCCTGTTTATTTTATTTGGCATTTTTGCACATATAACCTGTTTGCATTTTCTGCTTTGATTTGATTATTTTATTTGGTTTGACACTTGTCTTTTTTCTTGCGAGGGCCCGAGGACCGAGGCGACAGCTTTCGAGAAGCCGGCGCAACCGCGAGACTCGGAGGCGGCTCCCTTCTGCAAGGAGCCGCAAGAGAGCGTGAGAGAGAGGCTGAGTGGGCGAGGATTAGCTTAGACTTTATTTTTATTCATTTGATTATTGTAATAATACAGGGACAGACTGTGGACTTGACCCTTAGGATTTTTCGCGGCTTTTCGCGGTTTTGTTTTTCTTCGCTGCCTTTTACGGTTTTACGCGGTTTTTCTCGAGCCCCTAGATTTAGGATTTTCTACTTGACTGTGCCATAATTAGTAGGATCCACACACTTAATTGATTGCATGTTCCTATAGTTCGTTAATTGGATCTACTAATAAATCATTAATAAAAATTACTGACTCACTCCCTTCGTAGCCTACGTACCGTAGCCTGCCCTGCCAAGCGCTGCTCCTGAACCCGATGTGTCAGGAGGAGGAGGGGTAGACCGAGACCGGACCCTTTAGCTTGAAGGACCTGTGACCAATTAGACGGTTCTATAGAGTAGAAATTGCATGTTTAGGACTCGGTTTTTTCCGCTGCACCATATAGGTAGTTTCTTTCAGTCTTTCAATTCTGTGCGGATCACTTTGCATGTAGAGTGCTGGAGACAGGTACGCATTTCTATCTCTGCATGCATCATTGATTTCTTCACGCATCGTCTTTTTCGTCTTCTCCCCCTGTTTTCGACTTAATAATCAGGAGAACCAAAAAATTCGTTAGGCCTTTTGTTTTTATTGAAAAATATTAAAAAGAAAAAAACCATAAAATTGGGACTGTTTAAGCTATTGACCCTAAAAGACACCTGATCTAAAAAACTTGTCTTGGGGAGAGCAACCCCCTCATTGGTTGGTTTGATTGTGCGAGAGAGTGACCCGTACACTAGGTAGAGCCCTCCGGTGTTGTTCCCGACTGATTACTGACTCTTTAGTGCGGGACAGTCGGTTGGGGTAGCATCGGGTATCCCAGCAGGTCACGTAATCGCTCTGATAGATTGATTGTTCACCATAATAAAATAGACAAGATAATTTGACCGAGCCTTTACGGTCTTCAGTTTGTGTTGCGTTGGTGAACTGAGGGGTTTGTTTTCTGATCATAGTTTCTCCAGATCCCATCCGCCTTACTCGCTACATCACGATGATGGGTAGACGATCTCTTAGGCAGCCTCTGGCTGCACCGCTTTCGGGCGCGTCTACCCGTTCATCTAGGTTGGCTCACGAGAGCCGAGACCAGCTCTCCGAGCCCGAGTATGATTCCGCCCTGTTCCCCCTCGACCCCCTTTCTTTCGGTTCCGAGAGACCAGTGCCAGAGGAGAGATTATCAGATTTATCGGCACATGAGTTCGGATCATTTGGTTTTGCAGACACCATGGCCGGCAGTTCACGGATCGCTCCAGAGGTCCACAGGCTGAGCACTTTGTGTTGGACCAGGGTGTGATCAACTCCACCCTGATCGCCTCCCTCGAGACAGTTCAGCAGCAGTTGAGGGATCAGGGAGATTTCATGTTAGATATGAGGAGAGAGATGGAGCAGATGAGAGTAGAGAGAGAGCAGAGGCGAGACGGGCCGAGGATCCCGGAAGATGCAGCAGCAGCAGCCGCAGCAGCCGCCGCGGCAGGAGCAGGAGAGCCACCGAGACCGACGCGGGAGTTGCACAACCCCGGATCGACACTGATGCATCATTGGGTAGTGCTTCCAGCGATCGTGGGGGAGTTCAAGTTCCCCTCGAACACCTTGCAGTTACTCCCCCGCTTCCACGGGCTCGCCACCGAGGAGCCCCATCTCCACCTCCAGGAGTTCCTTATGATCTCCAGCACTGTCCACGACCGTCAGGTGGACCAGGACACGATTCGGATGATTGCCTTCCCCTTTTCCTTGGCAGATAGAGCAGCCACCTGGCTGAAGCATTTGGGAAAGTTTGTCTATACTTGGGAGCATCTCTGCACCGAGTACTTACACAAGTACTATCCACTCGGGCGGACCAATGCCGCGAGAGCCCTTATCAGCAACTTCTCCATGCTCCCCAACGAGCAGTTCCATGAGGCGTGGGAGAGGTTCCGAGAGCTGACTGATCGATGCCCGCACCACGACATTTCCAAGCCCAACCTTGTGCAGAGCTTCTTTAGCGGGCTGACACCAGAGCTCTAGGGCTTGGTGAACGCTTCATGTGGCGGGTCTTACTTCGCCAAGAATCATGACCAGGTCTGGGCCATCTACGAGGAGATGGCCGAGAACTACATGGTGATGTCTCAGACCAGGTTGTATACTCAGGGCAGACCCCAGCAGCAGCCAGGACACGTGCAGTACCAGAGGATAGCATGAGTCGACACCGGCCCTTCCAGTTCGTCCGCAGTAGCAGCAACACAGGCAGAGTCGTCAGCTGCGGACATGGGGATTATCAGCGAGAAGTTGGATCGGATGGAGCTGATAGAGAAGAAGCAGTGCCAGGGCATCACTCAGATGGAGCAGATGGCACAGACTCTGAGCGACATGAAGACCCAGCTCATGTGTCTCCAGGAGGCACAGACGGCTTCCCAGCCCCGTCTTCAGTCGCGGGGCGATCAAGGCAGCAACAACAGCTCGTCCCAGCGCTCCAGCTCACACCAGCAGCCTAGACAGGTTCACCTTGTACAGGCGGAGCCGTACCAGCAGCTGCAGTCCACTTACCAATCACCACCGTCTCCTGACTTGCAGATGGTGGTATACCAGCCTGATAAGCCTCTGGCAGTACTCCCGCCAGCCCAGTACGATGCAGAGCCATTGATGGATGTCAACGGGATTTGGTATGACCGTCCTCAGCCTGGAATCCGACGAGACCATCCCGGATTCAGGTGGGGGAACAGAGGTACCCAGCCCCAGCAGCAGCCATCTAGTCAGGGAGGCCAGTACAACCAGCAGAGAGATCACCAGCCGCAGCAGCAGCCCCCAGTGTACCCACCACCACAGCAGCAACAATCGTCCTATGGTCCTCGTCCCTATCAGCAGGGACAGTCTTGGAGGCGTGAGCAGCCTCACCAGCAGCAGCATCCACCACACCCATACCCCTCTCAGCAGCAGCAACACCAGTTCCAGCAGCCTCATTACCAGAGAGGCTACCCGTCATGCTCTCATGGCCCATCTTACGAGAGCCCCGCCTTGGACGATATAGCCCGCCTCCACACGGACCAGCAGGCTACTTTCAGACGGGAGATGGACGAGTTCTGCCAGGAGATGCGGGACATAGTGAGAGGGAAAGCCGCCATCCCTGCCAGATTGAGCCGAACCCCAACAGCCTGAAGCGGAAATCTGAGCAGGTAACCTACACTGAGTATGCCACTCCTAGTGATCCATTTGATAATATGTCTGCAGACCTTTTTGATGCTGATTTTGTCACACTTAGGAGCGGTAGGACACCAGCAGGCGGCGCCTCGTCTGAGCGACATCATGAGGACACACCTAGAGCGCTAGATGAGGAGGAGGAGAGCGGTACTGAGGCCGCTCGAGATGATGACGGTGGTACTGATGCCACCAAGGATGCTGACTCCACAGGCGGTGCTAAGGCCGCCATTTCACCAGTTCGAGGAGGTGGTACTGATGCCACCCAGGATGTTGAGCCAAAGCGCGGTACTGAGGCCGCGAGACGTCCAGTTGATCCAGCCGTTGGTGGTACTGAGGCCACCAGAGTTCATGTAGATAGATCTGTTGTTTTTCCTTCCCCTGATGTATCTCAGAACCATGTTGTGAATAAAGGAAAAGGTTTGGTTTTTTCTGGTCCCACTGTGGTGCGTGATGTATGTGCAGATCCGGCCGTCGAGCCGTCTAGACCTTTTCCTAGTCCTTCATCTGAGAAGGACCCAGTGATCCCCTTCCCTAGAGCCCTTCAGATGGGGAAGGGGAAGAAAACAGAAAACCCCAAAAAGAGAGACCAGGAGGAGTTCAACCAGCAGATGATAGACCGATTTCACCTACAGCTGACTCTTCAGGAGGCTTTGCAGCACATCCCCCTTCTTCAGCGTTCGTTGAGAGACAGGACTACAGTCAGGAGGAAGAGGAGGAACCACCACTCAGAGATCTATGTGCTGACGAAAGCCACGTGCTTCGCGATTCAGAACCGTCTGCCGGCCAAGAGGCCAGATTCAGGAGCCCCTTATGTCAGGTGTCACATTAGAGAGCAGAGGTTTGACCGGACTCTATTAGATAGCGGATCTTCTATCAACCTCCTTCCGGCAACCCTTCTCGATCGCTTCGAGTTGGGCACTCTTAGACAGAGCAGGACAGTCCTTTAGTTTGCTGATCGATCTGTCAAGAGGCCGAAGGGGTTGTTGCGAGACGTTGTCGTCACTATTCAGGGCCTGCAATTCCCCGTGGACTTCGTAGTGTTGGACATGGAGATCCCTGATTCAGTGACCGATACCCCCATCATTCTCGATCGTCCGTTTTTGACCGCAACCAAGGCGGTGACTGACCATGATAGCGGGAAGGTATACTTTCGCGTCGAGGGCGAAAGTGTACAAATAGAGATGGTCGAGGACAGCCGAGCCAGAGAGAGATCATGCTCAGAGACGACTTCAGACACAGAGCAGCTGATAGAGGCCAGGCTAGACATCCACCAGGACTGTGACTTTGTGATCACATACGATGAGGAAGTATGGGCAGACCCAGCAGCAAAGGCCATCCTCTCATTTTCAGACACCGCTGATGCAGAGATGACAGCAGAGGAGAGCTTGGAGAGCACATTCCTGGTTCAGGATACTTCATTAGCAACAGAGCAGGTTCTTGACCGCGGCACATATTTTTGTGATGATGGTGGTGCTGATGCCACCTTGTGTGATGCAGATCCCTCGGATTCAGAGTCTGATTGGGCAGATTGTGAGGATTATATGCCAGACCTGAGTCCTACTGAGCCTATAGTTGAGGAGGAGATAAATGCCGAGCAGATCAGGGACAGTTCAGTTGAGCAGCCTTCTTCAGATCTAGTTTGCGAGAGTACGTTCTCATTCTCCCAGGCAGATTTGGCAGCAAACATGCGGCTTCTTTCGAAGCCAGATTTGCCAGCACCCAGCTGTCCAGAGCTGAAGCCGCTCCCTACTTCGCTGAAGTATCGATTCCTTGCGGGTGATCCTAAGATGTACCCAGTCATCATATCTGCCGATCTGACTGGAGAGCAAGAATCCCGTTTGATGGGGGTTCTTAAAAAGAACCGCAAGGTAATCGGATGGAGCGTAACAGATCTCCAGGGGATTAGTCTGGCCCTGTGCTCCCACCATATCTATCTCGAGGATGGGGTAAAGCCGTCGCGTGAGTTCCAGCGGCGACTGAATCCCAATTTGAGAGAGGTTGTCATGAAGGAAATCTCGAAATGGTGGAGCGCCGATTTTATCTATCCCATCTCCGACTCCAAGTAGGTCAGCCCCTTGCATGTGGTGCCCAAGAAGACGGGCATCACGATTGTGATCAGTGAGCCGGGAGAGGAGATTGCTACACGAATACCCACTTCTTGGCGGGTCTGTGTTGACTACAGGAGACTCAACTAGGCCACCAAGAAGGATCATTTCCCCCTGCCTTTTATTGACCAGATCATTGAGAGACTGGCAGGGAAGATGCATTATTGTTTTCTGGATGGGTACTCGAGCTACAACCAGGTGGCCATCGCTCCTGAGGACCAGGAGAAGAGCACCTTTACATGTCCCTTCGGTACATACGCCTTCCGACGCATGCCATTTGGGCTATGCAATGCCCCTGCGACATTTCAGAGATGCATGCTATCGATCTTTTCGGACATGGTAGGGGAGTGTTTGGAGGTCTTCATGGATGATATCTCGGTTTACGGTGACGGATTCGACTCCTGTCTTGACTGCCTAGACCGAGTACTCCGGCGATGTATAGAGGTTCACTTGGTGCTATCTTGGGAGAAGAGTCACTTCATGGTGACTCAAGGGACGGTGCTTGGCCACATCATCTCCAACAGGGGCATGGAGGTTGATCCGACCAAGGTAGATGTCATTAGAAAACTCGCATCGCCGTCCAATCTGAGGCAGTTACGGTCATTCTTGGGGCACGTCGACTTCTACCGACGATTCATTCATGATTTTATCAGGATTGCCCGGCCGTTGACTGACCTACTGATGAAAGACACCGAGTTCCTTGTCGATAACAAGTGTCTTTCGTCCTTTGAGACTCTCAAGCAGAGCGCTATTGAGGCTCATGTTCTTCAGCCGCCTGATTGGTCTCTCCCATTCGAGATCATGACGGACGCCTCCGATTTTGCCGTGGGGGCCGTGCTGGGACAGAGGAGGGATGGAGTCCCCTTTGCTATCCACTACGCTAGCTGCACATTGGATTCTGCACAGCGGAATTATACAGTCACAGAGAAGGAGATGCTAATCGTAGTGTTCGCCCTAGATAAGTTCAGATCTTGCATCATTGGATCTAGAGTGACCTTGTATACTGATCACACCGCCATGCGATACCTCATGGCAAAGAAGGATGCCAAAGCCAGACTGACTAGATGGATCCTTCTACTCCAGGAGTTCGACATTGAGATCAAGGATAAGCCTGAAGTCAAGAATGTGGTGGCGGATCATCTCTCCCGTTTAGAGCAGCCTGAGGAGTCCGAGCATATTGATCCCATTTGTGAGACCTTCCCAGATGAGGTGATCCTTGCTATCGCCTCACTCCCGTGATATGCCGATATTGTGAACTTTCTCGTTGCTGGGAAAGTCCCACAAGATTGGCCCAGACAGAGGCTTGAGACCTTCCTTGCGAAGGCCATGTCCTACCACTGGGAGGATCCCATCCTTTACCACGAAGGAGGGGATAGCGTCTGGCGTAGGTGCATTCCTCAGGAGGAGCACCATAGCGTCCTCACTTACTGCCACAAGCTTGAGGCAGGAGGACATCATTCTAGGAGGAGAACGACACAGAAAGTGCTCCAATCCGGCTTGTGGTGGCCTACCCTCTTCAAGGACTCTGATGAGTTCGTGAAGAGGTGTACTGACTGTCAGAGGATGGGCACTTGTGGACAGCGTGATATGATGCCGATGCAGCCCATTCACTTCTGTGAGGTTTTTGACGCATGGGGCATCGATTTCATGGGTCCATTCCCTAAGAGTCAGGGATTTGAGTACATTCTGTTGGCCGTTGACTATGTTAGTCGTTGGGTTGAGGCTATCCCCACCCGAGCCGCTGATGCGAGGACAGTTTGCAGATTTTTGAGGAAGCACATCATCACGCGGTTCGGGGTACCTCGAGTATTGATTTCAGATGGGGGGTCTCATTTCATCAACGACCAGGTGAAGTCCCTTGCTAGCGAGTTCAGCATAGACCATCGTGTTGCTACACCTTACCATCCACAGATGAATGGTCTAGCCGAGGTGTCGAACAGGGAGATCAAGACTATATTGCAGAAAGCCGTCCGCCCTGACCGAAAGGATTGGTCACAGCTTTTGGACTCGGTCTTGTGGGCATATAGGATGTCTTTTAAGACACCATTGGGCACATCTCCCTTTCGCCTCGTATATGGCAAGCCGTGCCATTTTCCTGTTGAGCTGAGACACAGGTCACTTTGGGCAGTCACTGAGATACTTATGGATCCAGATGGTGTAGGAGACCAGAGGAGGGCAGAGTTAGCAGCCCTGGAGGAGTTGAGAGATACTGCCTTCTCAAACAGTCTACATTATAAGGAGAGAGTGAAGGAGTGGCATGATTCTCACATCAGCCACAAGCATTTTGAGCCTGGACAGAGAGTATGGCTGTTTGATGCGAGGCTTCGTTTGTTTCCAGGGAAGCTAAAGAGCAAGTGGAAGGGACCTTATCTGGTGAGAAAGGTACACGACAACGGTAGCATTGATATATCCGAGTTGTCTTCTGAGAGTACCTTTCGAGTGAACGGCCAGCGGCTCAAGCCATTTCTAGATCATGAGCCGTGGGTCGTTGATGTTGCCCCTATTCATTTTGCGTGAGATGCGGTCCTTTGACTCACATCTATGGCATCTCACGCCTGATTTTCACTGATCGTCCGACTTGTATAGATCCAGATGTCCATATCATCACATTCTTCAGTTCCACATCCCTTCATCCATCTTTGATTATGCTATACTTAGGGTGTCTTTACCCTAAGTATAAGGGGGATGTGGGACCTTTGAGTTTTCTTTTGTTTCTGTCTACCCCAGTTTTTGTTGCCTATACTTAGGGATATTTTACCCTAAGTATAGGGGGGTAGACCCTGTACATTCTCCACTCGGTTCTCCCTTTGTGTACAGCCTGCTATACTTAGGATTACTTGATCCTAAGTATGGGGGGAAGAGCCGAGATCTTCTTGACTTTCTATTCATTCATTCGTCTTTGTATATAGCCTTCCTTTTCACTTTCCTATACATAGCACGAGTTATGTCTTCTTCATCGCTCTTGACTCTGAGAACATCGTTCGAGCTAAGTATAGGGGGGTGTATATATTTCATATATACTTTAGCCATAACTCGTACTCTGTGTGAGTGTGTAAATAAATAAAAATGGCTAAAAACCCTAAAAATCACAAAATTAAAATTTTTTTATGTACATAGACATTCTTTTATTTGCACATAAATAGCTAGTGTACAAATTATTTTTGTAAAAATGTTTTCAAAAACCTTTTGTGTAAAGTTTGTGTAAATATTTTCTTATCAAAATTATGTATATAGTACAAAATTTTTCCAAAATGTTTTGAAAATCAAAAGTTTGCAAAAATCTTGTGTAAATGTGTGTAAATACTTTTGCAAAACTTGCACTTCATGCATCATCCATTCATGATTTCAAAACATTTTTCAAAAATTTTGCATGGTTGTAAAATTTGTGTAAATAGCATCTTTTGTACATATGTATATAGTTTTTCTGGATTATAGTTGACATTTAAACTAGCCTGGAATCAAATTGAGAAATGGAGCTTGATTAAGATCTTAATCCACCTAATTTATAAGAGGAACCTTATAGGGCTTAGGTTTAAGGCTTTTCAGGTCCATGGTGACTTAATTCTTTGAGTCCACTAGGCTATGATCACATGTCATCTCAATGAGCCTAATTAGAGCACTTAACAACAACACATGACTCATATAGACAATGTCTTTACTTGGACACCAGCACTTTGCACCGAGCTCTCTACGGATGAGGTGGTGAGGAGGTAGTCTTCCTTGACTTGGGGTAGCATATGAGGGTAGTACTTCTAGGCGGAACCTCTCTTCTTCTTTTAGTGAAGGAAGTGCGTCTCAACTTGGTCTGGTTGCCGTGAGGTCTAACGACGGGAGTTGTGGGTTGCAATAAAGCTTCAAAAGAGGGATAGTCTACTGGCTCAAGAGGAAAAACTCCTTGTATATATGCTGCACATGTATATGTTGTATAGATGCACTTGAAAAAAAATGCAAAAAGAAAATAACTCCAAAAAAGTGGTGGGTCTGAGAGAAAATGATAATCCCACCGGAGTATGTATATAGAGTGCAATAAGCAAAGCTTGAGATTCATGATCCACCTTATGTAGCTTGCAGCAGGGAGACTTGGCTACACTGGTCAAGCTCCCAAGGATACATGGCTACACTGGCCATGGTCTATTCTCTTCTTCCCCCTCTTCTTGAGCCGGTTGAACTTGAACTTAGAAGGGAATACCCCGCTCCTCGAGGAAAGAGTGGCCAGATTGAGGTCATAGAGTTACCTTGTTGGGGAGGGTTGTCAAGTTGCCATTTCTGAGGTGGAAAGCTTATACCTCACATTCACATGACAAGAAAAGATTCATGGTCTTCAGGGTTTGTGATTGATGACTTGTTCTGATCTGGAGCATTGAGGAGTCTTGATTATAGGTTGGTGGAACTTAGAGGCTGTTGAGTTTTAAACTTAAGTCCAAATAAGGTTCCGACACATTAATAATCCAAAGATCTGATTAAGCTCCATAATTCAATTTAATGAAGGAAAGTTTAATATTCAACCTTGATCCATGTACATTCTTCTCTTTTTCTTTTTCTTTCTTCTTTTTCACTTCTTTTTCAAATAAGTGTTTGCTAAGGGACTAGCAAAGTTAAGCATAGGGGGGTGATGAATACTCATTCATCACTCTTTATTCTTATATTTTAGCTACAAAAACCTTTGCAAATGCATGTAGATATTTGTAAATATAAATAATTACCAAAAGCATGCATGGTGTAAAAAGTAATAATTAGCATGTTTTTGTGCAAAAATAAAAGAATAAAGATTAAAAAGAAAAAGAGGAAATATTTAGGATAAATATTGAGCAACCTAACCCGAGGGAGGGCTCAGCATGGGCCTGACCGCATAAAAGTCAAAGTAGAGGGAGATAGGGGCTCATGTGTGTAAACATATTTGTAAATATAATAAAAATATTTTCCTCTAAAAAATAGAATAAAATGGCTTGTATATATTGTATATATATTTATAATTATAAATATCAAAACAAAAATAGAAAAATTAAAAAGAAAACAAAAACACTCCACTTGTGCATATCCACCATGTATATACAACCACCTTTATATTTATTTCACCCTATAAATAAATAAATTAAAATTCCAAAAATTTTGTAAATATTCTATCTTTTATGGTGTAAATAAATAACATAAAACAAAAACAAAATAAAAAGAACAAAATTAAAAACCAAAAAGAATATTGTAAATATACCTTGTATATAGATGTATATACCTATTTATTTCACTATTGTATATAAATAATAAAAATAAAATAAAAATACCCGTTTATTCCTAATTTTATACTATACATAATTAAAATATAAAATAGGAATAAAAATGCACAAAAATAACAAATTAAAAATCAAAAATTAAAAAGGCATATTGTGTAAATACCTATATATAGCATAAAGTGTAAATATCCTATTTTTATTTTGAAAAATTAATTAAAAATCACCAAAAAATAGAAAAAATTAAAACAAAAATATTTCATGTTTTAAGTTTTTAATAATTCAGTCATTTACTATTTTTTATTGATTTTACAAATATTTTCCACGTGGCTGCTTCTCATTGGTCCACGGGGGAATGTTGACCGCCCGGTCAACTCCCCCTGTGGACCACTTCCCACGGATTCTGGATGCCCGACCCGACTTCTCCTAATTATCCCCTCCAGATCCGATCATCATTCCGCCAAACTCAGGGTCCTAATCACTCTTCCATCATCCGGGAACCTCGCCCGACATTGTGCCTAGGGATCCGTGCTCAATCGAGCCGGACCCGAGCCCTTCTTCCCGGACCTTATACCATATAAGAGCCGAGCTCCGCCACCCATTTTCCCATCTTTGGCTCCCCATTCATTCATCCCAGGACCTCCACAGCCACCCCCGAGGTGACAGCTCCAGGTTGGTCGTGTCGTAGAGAGGAGAGAGTGACCGGACCTCTGATCCGGCGAGCTTGCGCTGCCGTGCTCCGCCTAAAGCAGGAGCTCGAGCCTCGGGCCATGACGACCCGCGAGGCGTCGAACCAGAGCAAGCCCAGCTCACGCCCAGTCGACCCATCCGCCCAGGTAGCCGTAGTTGCTTTTCTTTTCGTTTAATTTTCGATTTCGCCCAAATCAGGTCATCTCCGACGACCTCTGATTCCGACCACCTTAGACTTAGTCCCGACCATCGGAATCACTCACCACATTCGCCTTCCTCCCGCGCACCTTCTCCGCCCCTCCGTTCAACCCAGCTTGCACATGAGCTGGGGTTCGAACTCCTTCGCCGTCGCATCGCTGGAGTTCGCCCGCACCACCGCACTGTCCACCTTCACCGCCGCTAACGGGGTCAAGGCAGTTTGCCCTCGACTCAGGAGATCTTTGGTTACGTTTTGTAGGTCAATAGAGGGCTGTCTGAGGCCCTCCTACTTGAGCACCGGAGCTTCTCCTCCGCCGGAGTCGACAGAGCTCTCCGGAGCTCCGTTGATTCATCGGAGGCGTTCTACAGACGCGGGGAGCCAAGCCGAAGCTTCTCCGATCATCAGCATCCCCCGCGAAGGCCCGGAGCACCCGTACTGGGCCGGCGAAGTTCGCCGGCCACCTGTTCCTCCAGGACCTTCAGGCACCGTTCGATCAGCCTCGAAGCTCCAGTTTCGATCCGAGCCGTTCATCTGAGGAGCCTCTTTCACCGCACGATCTAGGAGGATCTGATCCGAGCCGCTTGATCTTGACGAAGAAGCACCCTCTACCCTCCACCGTTGGATCTACACGTGGCCGCTTCTCCACCGTCGAATCGCGCCAAGGGTTACAGGAGCGAGGCGCCTCCTCTTCTCTATCGTCGGATCTATACGTGGCGCGCGCTCCGCCTTTGGAACTTAAATAAGGGGTAATTGCTCTTAGCCCCCCCTGTTTACTTTATTTCGTGTTTAGTCCTGTAAATATCATAGTTAGTTGTTTTTATTTTGGTACTTTTGCACTTTGGACCTTGCCTTTTATGCTATTGACATATATGCCCCTGTGCGTAGTGTATCACGTGCATCGACACGTGCTGTGATGGGTTATTTGCATGTTTAGCTCTGTAGTTCTAGGATGTTACTTAATGAATGAATCTTTTTAGTTAATTGCATATATACCCCTGTGTGTGGTTTATTTGTGCATGTGCGTATATTTTTGGGTATTTTACAGTAAAGCCCTCAGACTTTTGGTACCTGTTACCAATTAGTCCGAGAACTTTACTTTTATTGCAATTAGGTCCTGTGTGTCCCAAACACACGCCTCCCATGCGACTTCTTGGGTTTTTTTGCACCGGACCCCCTGGGACTTCTGGTATTTACGTTCAGGTCCCTATGCACTGTACCTAGGTTTTGATTTTGAATAAAATATCAAACTTACTCCGAATTCAATGAAAATTGGATACATGGCTCCTACCATGTTGTAAAATTTTCTAGAATTTTTGGAGACATTTTTGATTTTATTTGATATTTTTAAAAATTCAAAAACAACTTATTTCTTTACTATCTGATTTAAAAATTCACAAAAAAATATTAAAACTCATCTAAAAATTATAAAAAAATTAAATACTGAGTCTTTTGCATTGCTTGATTTGTTGACCAAGTTTGGTCATTTTTCATTATATAAAACTCGTAAAAATTACAAAACACTAAAAACCTCATAAAATTTATAATAAATAATTTAAAAATCCAAAAACAATAAATCCAGTTCTCAAATTTTCCTTAAACTTTCTAGTTTACAGGAAAATTACCTCCAGGAGTGTTAAGCCCTTATTGCAATTTAAATTGGCCTTTTACTCCTGACTGGACAACACCTTCAGTTTCTTACCTTGTTTGATTTGTAGAAAATTAAATAAAAATCAGAAAAATATCAAAAATTGACCAAAAACAGTAAAAATCTTAAAATACACAAAAACATTTTTATTTGAATTTTTGATTGATTTTTGATGCATAAATAATTGTTTGAGTAGGCTTGTTTCCTTGTTTTCTTTATTTTCTTAATTAATTAAAAAATCCAAAAAAAATATAAAAATTAAAATCCACCAAAAAAAATACATTTCTTTTATTTTATTCTTTGAGACTACTTCGTAGGCCGCGAGGCCATCACGTGCTCTTTGTGTTCGACCTTGGTCGCTATACCAGGTTAATCTAATAGCGAGACCGCTACTTGTGTTTGATTGGTTTTTATCTGATTTGGTGGTCTATTTTTCTCGACTGACACCGCTTGGTGACTTGGGTCGCAACAACCCTTGACGACCTTTTACCCGAGTCGCTTGGCGCGTCATCAATCCACAACCATCCAAACCACGTCAGCTCCTTTGTTCAGATAGCTTCCTCCACAGGCAACATTCAACAATCCTTGAACCTCAGGAGCCAGACCACCGTACAGGTTCTGGACCAGGATTGGTCGGTCAATATGATGGCATGGGCATTTCTGAATCAATTCCTTGAATCTCTCCCATGCCTCGCAAAAAGGCTCATGGGACATCTGTGTGAAACTTGATATCTGGGACCTCATCTGATTAGTTCTACTCAACGGGTAGAATTTCTTGAGGAACAAGTCCTTCAATGCAGCCCATGTGGTGACTACCCTCCCCAAATTCTTTAGCCAATATGTGGCTTTATCTTCTACAGCGAAGGGGAAGACTCTTAGACGAATGTAATCCTGCGCTACACCAGGTCGTCCTTGATTGCCACATACCATTTCAAACTCATGCAGGAACATGTATGGTTCCTCTATTGCATTTCCATAAAATTTTGGCAAGAGTGTCAAGAAGTGAGGCTTTAATTCTCCAGCATTTGGTGGTACAACTGGCCTAAGCTAGTTATTGTTCTGTGCGGCATTGGGATTGTAGGCATATCTCATTGATCCCCCCTCATTTCTTAACCGTCCAAGCTCTTGTCTGAGTAATTCATTTCTCTGCGTAGCTTGTGCAAGTCTGGCTATGATGTCCCTCAATGTTTCTCCCTCATCATTCATACTCTTCTTGGGAGGCATCTTGTTATCTTGGTCTTCTTCACCTTTAGAATACAAAGGGTTTGAATTAATAGGGTTGTAAGAAGGCGATCTAAAAGCATCGATGTACGAGTCTTCCTCGATGTGGTGAGAGAAGAAAGGGTTGGTATAGGTCTGACCACCCTTGAGAATGAAGAGTAAATTATTGACCTCAGTCTCATGGGAAGAGTGTCCATGAAACCAAGGGGATTCAGGGGAAGAGTATCCCTGAACCTGTGAGAACGGTCGGTTTGGAGAGGTCAACAAGAGGCTTGCAAAGTCTGAGCAATAATCACCCCAATATGTCATTCTCTATGTCAAAAGGTTTGAATTAAGAGCACGATGTGAAACGAGGAGTGATAGGAAGGGCACTGAGAACACCGTATTTAAACGGACACCCATGAATACAAACACAAAGAAAACCCCAAATTCACCAACTCAACGTCGTGAAAGCCGTAAAGGTTTAGCCAAATTATCTTATCTATTTTGGTTGGTGATAAATGCAAATTTTGAAAGACTTAACGAGCAGTTAGGTGCATGTATTTCTCTAAAGACTGGCCAGATTCTTATGACTAGTTGCACCCACTTTCAGCCAGTATGGGAGTAAGTATAGACCGTATAAATACGGCCACCCGTTACTTGAGGATGGAGCCATACACAGTGTCCTCTAAACCTCCCACTCTGTTAAGAAAATTCAGACTGTTTATCGACTACCCATAGATCCTTTCTGAGAAGTAGCTAATCGTTTTTGTAGAATCAGTAGTCAATCTGAAAATCCTGGCTTGGATCTATCCTGGTGTTCATCCCTCTCTCACTTGCAAGTAAAGTTAAACAATGAGGGGGTTGCTCTCCCAAAATAATTTCTATTTTAATGCAATTTTTTATTCAAATTGTATTAGCATTCCCGATTTTAATTTTGATTTTCACTGAATTTAATCCATCACACAAAGCACGCCTAACGAACCATCCTAATTTCCTTTAATCCTAAGTTATAAAACCAAAGGGAAGGGAGTCGAGAAAAACTAATGCAACAATAAAATCAATGATGCATGCCCAGTTCAGAAGACTTATAGTGATCCTCGCACTCTACATGTGGGATGCAATATAGAATTGAAAATTTTATACTATATGAAATGCAGACGATGAAATCACACCTAACAGATATCTCTAATTAGCAAGAAGAAGTGAATTGAATTTGACTAAGTTAAAACGATCTAAGGTGTGTATGGTTTAAAGTGAATGTGTGGTCCTAAATTATGAAGGGCACGTACATGTTTGAAATTGCATTACTATGTGCCTATCCTAATTTCATCACTCAAGTAAGGCCCCACCCTCACTAGAGAGTGAAACATGTTCGACATACTACAGAAAAAATCAAGTCTCTTTACACACATGAGAACCTGATCGGGAACCACTCAAATGAGCAATGAATGACACAAAATAAAAAAATTCTTGCTCCCTCCAAAAATAAATTCTTCGTGCGTCCGGTTGCTTTGAGTTGTGTCATCTAGAAAGCCTCTCCAAGTCCACCGAGTACCTCGCATGAAAAATGAAATATCACGTATTAGAGAGATGTTCACAGAAAGATATACAACATAAAAAGAAAGAAAAAATGTTGAGAAAATAAATAGAGAAATAAATACAAGAAAATCAGGGGTCAGACTACCCGAATGTGGAAAATCTAATATCTTGATTTTCTAAAAATAACCTAAATTGTGCCTCACCGGCAACGGCGTGATTTAAAGAACCCTAAAAAGAACTAGTTAATTATGTAGAATTAATGTTACATTTCATTGTAGTTGGGCAATTTCAGATTAATAAAAAACTACTAAATTAAGTATTTATCAAATTAAAGTGAGTGATCAAAATTTTTTTACTTGAGCAAGCCCAAGGTCAAACTCAGGGAGGTCACTCTCTCCTTAAGTTGATTTATAGTAGATCTATAGGTTAGGTTTTCAAAGAGGCATTTTTCAATATTTTTGAATGAAATTAATGAGTGAAATGCAATTTTGACAAAGTTCGGGGACTAAAATGTAATTATGATCAAATTAAGTCCAAAAATCCTCAACTTGGCCAGAATGTGAAATATGACGAAATTACTCTGTTGTATTTTTGGAATTTCTGGATGCAATATGAATAAATTATGAATAATATATGCAGACTAGGTGATTTTAAGTAAATTAATTTTAATAAATACCAAACATTAATATTTTCCGAAGAGTAATTATCCTAGATAGTTCTATGCGAGGGATATCCAGAATAAATTTTAATTCCTATAAATACTAAGTGTGGAATTAACTAAAAATCAATGACTAAAATAACCATTAAATTTATTATGACCTCGATATACATGCAAATGAGATGTTTTGTGGGCACAATGTAGAACACAATTAAATCTATGTACTACAAATTTTTGGGAATTTTAAAGTATAGTTAATTTAATATCAATTAAAGGTCACATAGAGGGTAAAATATGATATTCTCCGCAATAATAATTATATTAAATCAACCATTTCTCATAAAATTGCAAATAAATATCCACGTGATAAAGCAAAAATTGTTCTACAGAGTGTAATTTTTAAAATGATAAAATGACGCAAATGATGGTTCAAATTGCATGACAAACATAGGGGTCTATACAAATTACATAATAAAATAATAAACATTTGACACACATGGACTTAAAGAAAATTACCTAAACCCACGAGGGTTTTTGCACAAATTCCCTAGGGGATGCATGCGTTGCGCGTTACGTCTGGCTGGTCGGGACCCTTGTGTAATTCTCCAGGATTTCAGGAAGTAGCGTGCAATTCTCCTCCGTCCTACGTGCTGGCCACGTGCTTGGTGAGGCTCGGATGTAAAGCTAGTGTCGACCCTCCAGGAGGCGGATGGAGTAGCTTCGAGAGGCCCTAAGTTGGAGGCTCAGAAGACGGTTCTAATGATGTCGTGTGTGGAGGATGTGACTGTCTCTGAGCCGCCCGATCGAAATCGAGTGATATATGTACGTCGGGCAGAGACGGGGTTCTCTAGTTGCTAGAGAGGAGATTAACGATGAAGCTGTTATCATCGACGGCGTGGCTGCGAGGCGAGGGCAAAGGAAGGGCTCATGATCGACACATTACTATGTCCTTCAACAAATGGAATGCGACGAAGGCTAATCAGAGATGGAAGGGGTTGAAGAGCTTGTGTGGCTCCCAGGAAACATACGCTTGGCTGTATCAACCCGTTAGAAGGGCCCTCCTGGAGATGGTTGAGTGCTCGTGGCTTCACAGGACTCCTCCAAGTGTTAGCTCAAATACAAGGGGCTCAAGGCGGTCATGGGGATGGGGGTCATTGATGAGGAGAAGAAGACCGAGGGCCGACGAGGGTTGAATCGATGAAGAATCATGCATGAACTAATCCGAGCGATAGGATGGAGCAATGGATGGTAGAGGTGAAGCGATTTAGGAGTGAGGGTGTAAAGGGAAGAGACGACGGTGGAAGAGCGGGATCCAAGGTGAAGGTCGGAGCTAAGTAGGAGCAGGCGGTGTACGCGATGGTGAAAAGGAGGATAAACAGAGGAGCACAAGAGAAGCATAGGATAAAATATTGAGAGGAGAAGGGAGAGAAAGGATACCTGCAGATGGAGTCAAAATGCCTGGTGGAGGATCTCGAGTTCGAGCTCCAGTCGTCGCTCGAGTCGCCGGTACTGCGATGAGCTTGGCTGCATAAAGGTGCAACAACTACAAGGGTGGTGGCCCTCGGATCTCACCTCAAGAAGGGTAGGGCTCGTCATCACAGTCAACACAGAGGCACTGCTGTCACCAAGGGATTCGTCTGAAGTTGGAGCTTAGGTCTCGAAGGTGGCGGATGGTCGATCATGGGGATCGGCGATGGCTTTTATAGGAGAGGGTGGATGCAGGTGGTCGGTTGGTTGATGCAGAGATAAGGGGAAGCGGTTGGCTAGCAAGGGGATAAATGGAGTTGTTGTCGACGGAGAGGAGGAGATTGCGGTGGTTGGCATGAGGGATAGAGACGTGGGGGTCAACGGCGAGGGGTGAGCGTTGGAGAAGGGCTTCCGCCGAAGGCAGATAGTCTGTTGGGGAAGAAGGGTCCTCACGTGCGCTGCACGTGAGGCAGAAGGTGGAGAGAGAAGGAGTGGGGGCGGCTATCACATGTTGTTCATGTGAGGAAAGAAGGGGTTAAGAGAGAGAAAGGTGGGATGGCATGTGGCTGCCCTAGGAGGCACCACGCATCGCTCCAAAAAAATTCAAAATTTAAATACAATTAAAAATAAAAAAGAAATAGAAGGAAACCTCGGATCAAAAAAAATCTTCACGAAAATTGTTTGTCTCGACGATCTACAACCTTCATGAAGGGACTAAGAGAAAAAGAGGTCATTTGTACAAAATGATTCTTTGGAGGTTTTCTATGTATATAGAAAACCACATTTTGGGATTTTGCATTTTTTGTGATTTTTAAATAGGATAAAAAATCGAGAAAAAATGCAATAAAATAAAGGACACATATTTACATATTACTCTATTTTATTGGATTTTTAGTAAATACGAAAATAGGAAAATAAAATAAAATGGAAAATGGGAAATATTTGTACAGATTCACGAGGGACACTTAGACTCAGCCAGTTTCTTTGATTTCAGACTTATTTTGGATTTGGATTTCTGTACATTTTAATATAACTTTCATCAAAAAAATATAAATAAAAAAGAAATAAAAGAAAAAGGTTTAAGTATGTACATAAAATATCATGTCAAAAACTGTTAAAATACACAATGCGCAAAAGAGGCCCATAACCCAACTTTCACATATGAGCTCTGATTTTTATAAAATTGATCTTCTTTTGAAGGTTTCTGAATGTATATTACTTTAAAAGTGAGTAGATCGAAATCGGACACTGTACGAAAAAGATATGAGCGTTTTAGTCTGTCTATTTTGAAATTAGGGTTTTGTCTCTCACGAGCCAATTATTTGAGTTAGCCATTTTTTATTTTTTCTTTAATCTTGTTAGTAATATGAACACAATGAAGTTGGTTTCATGTCAATTGGAGTTAGAATGGTTTAATTAAAAAGTCATGAATTTAGGTGAAAAAAGTGAAGATGATTACGAACGCAATTATGTGTGCTAAAATGCAGATATTAATTCTAAATACATGAATGGTAAAAATGCAGAATAAATGGAGATATGCAGCTAATTACTCGGGAACAAAGCTCTATTTTTGACTTTTAGAGTGATGAATCACATATTCATCACTCGACATCAACTCCTTTTTCTTGTCATGAAGAGGAGGAACAACTAGGGGTTTCTCCTTGCAAGGGTGGACAACCGGTGCAAGTGGCCAGTTGAGGGGTATTTAATGAAGAAGTTGGCTATTGTAGGTAGCAATGGCAGAGGTTACGACCGCAATCATCATGGAGAAGTAAGGGTTTGGAGGTGGTTTAAGGGTATGGTGTGGAAGAAGGTGATAAATGAAGGAGTTGGTGGTTGTTTCGAGGGACTAATGTGAAGATGGATGTTGGTGTAAATCGGAGAAAGAGGGTGGCTGAGCAGTTCGCGGAGAGAAGAGGGAAACAATTGGAGATTGAAGGTGATATCCGGATCGTTGGATCAAAGATCCAACGGTTCAGATTTAGGCATGCATGAGCGACAGGGGTATATTAGATGTATAGATCAACAGCTGATATTATACAATTATGGATGGTTGTAATAGGTTAAGGATGATGGACAGACAACACAAAGGGGGAACGGGTGGCAGAACAGTAATGGGTCGCATCGGCGGCCAAGGAAGCACCACGTGGCCCAATCAGAATTGAAGAAATTAGAAAATACAAATAATAATTAGAAAGAAATAGATAGAAGAAGAATCAGAAAAAGTTATGAAAATGAAAGTTGTAGATCTCAATGAGATCTATAACTTTCATGTAGAAGTCAAGGAGAGAAGATGTCATTTGTACCTAGATACAAATTAAATACTTATTAAAATAATGTAAATCATTTCTCTTTTGCTTATTTTTTGGATTTTTATTTTATTTAATGTTAATTTATTTATATACAATTTTACTCTATTTTTTATTTGATTTTTAATAAGAAATAAATACATAAAATATTACACCATAATAGGGTCATATTAATATAATGTAATTATTGTCAATTATATACAACACACAAATTAATAATTACTGTTAATTAGTTAATGAATATTGCGATTAACTTAAGCAAGTGAGATATTATTGATACTTAATGATGATAAATACGGGATTTATCAGACGTAGATGGGAGGGGGGAGGAGGTGGCGACCGATTTGGGAAGGGCGAGGAGGTGGCACGGATGGGGGTTGGAGGTGCAGTTGGGGAGGGAAGGGGCTCGATAAGGTGGGGGTTAGGTTAGGAAGGAGGCAGGGGAGTGAAATGTAGGTGTTGGAAATTCAGGTTGACAATTTTTGATGGCTCAATAGTCGATAATTCATTTATGTCGATATATGCATTTTTGACAGTTACCCAACCAATGAATATAAGTTAACCATATGTTTCAAAAAACACATGCCAATATTTGTGGTGACTACACCCATAACCGTCGAAAAAGGATCTTATTTTCGATGGCTACAACTGACCACCAATAATTTATCGACGTAAATGTTGACTTTTCCAGTAGTGATAAGGGATTCTTCAACCTAGGTCAGATGTTTAAGATTGAAGGCATATCAACACTTTCAATCAATTATAGTGATCAAGATTCCACTCAAGTAGGATTTTCGCAAGGAAGGATAGCGGGTGTGTCTACCTATTATTTGTAGGCGGTACGACACACGAATAACCTCGATTTGCTATGTGGACTTCCCCCTTACCCTATAATTCCTGCAAACATACTAACTCTTACACCACGGCCCTCATGGTTAACTCTAGTAAGAGTCGCAGCATAAGATAAATAAGTTGCGGAGTTGTGGGGGAAATGAAGAACACATGGATTGTTGTGCAATTTACAAAAATTTTAGCTACGTGGTGTAAAAATTCCAAATTCCTAAATGCATTGATGCTAGCGGGACTTTTTTATTAATGAAAGTTGGCCTACTAACCACGAGGCCTTTATACCAAACACATATTTAACGAGAGCTAAGGAATAGATATTTTCTACTATTGTTGGTGACTATCACAACAGATATGATGACATGGTCAAAATTAAAAATACATTTAATAATTAATGAAATTGCCATATCTTCGACAATACGAAATATATTTATTGTAAGTGCTGCCAACTAATTAAACATCTAAAATCTTACCTGCTAAAGCTAGTCAATTAACAATCTTGACGATCGGTACCATACCTAAAATAGACATAATATTATGTGCACCATATCTTTTATCTTCGATCACACGATAAGCAGGTGAAGTATTTTATATCATTAAGACTTGACCAATCAGGCTTGAATTCGATGTCTAATCAACTCCCAAATTATGTTCGACAATCGCCACAGAAGCACGTAAAGAAAATAACAACCGGATATAACAGTGGTCAGTCATATCTCGCCACCACCGGAGAAAAAAGATCACTATAAATTAGAACGAGTACAACTCTATGTTCCCTCGCTCTCTCATTTCTTTCTTTTCTCACTCCCCTTTCTCTAGGGGTTACATTGTTCTAGTGGTATTGTTGAGGCAATGCCCCCACCCCTCTATATATAGCTCAGTTACAACTATGTAGTCATATTCCCAATAGGACTATAAATAGAATACAACTCAACTATTATTAGGAATATGAGTCCCCCCATTATGATACCTAATTAATATGACTTTAATCCTAACAATCTCCCCCTTTTGAATTCCATCACGATCTCTTCGTCGTCTTGGGTCTACACTGGATCATCCTCGTCATCTGCAAGTCTCGTTAGCAGGAACTCACCGCCTCTAGGTGATGCATCCATCATTGGGTCCCTCGATGTACCACATTGCACGATCTCCTACCAGCCGTCACTAACAGAATTCTTCGACGTTTCGGATCGATTTCTCCAATAGACCATCATATCACGGCTTCTAAGGATTACACATCTACTACATCGCGTTGTCTCGTCGACGTCGACCCTCGCTCTGATACCACTTGTTGGGATACTATCCAGTATCATCTCCTCTCGGACACCGAATAAACCTCCGGATACAGATGCAGGTGCGCAATCGACCACCATTATGGACACACATGAAAGAAAAGAACAACCAGATATAATAGTAGTCGGTCACCTCTCGCGACCAACGGAGAAGAAAGATCACTATAAATTAGAACGCGTACAACTCTCTCTGTTTTCTCACTCTCTCACCCCTTTCTTCTCTCTCTCTCTCCCTCTTAGGGGTTATATTGTTCTTGCTGTGCTGGTGGTGAGGCAATGCCTCCAACCCAGTTACAACCCTATAATCATATTCCCAATAAGACTATAAATAGAATACAACTCAACTATTACTAAAAATGGGAGTCACCTCCATTAGAATTCTTAATCGTAATAAGACTCTAATCCTAACAAATTCTGCCTCATTTCGAGTGACATCTATGTGAACAGTAGACATCGTCATCTTTCATTCATTTTGGGCGAATTTGACCAAAATGGAAATCCAGAATTTTTATAAAAGTTTTTAATTTTACGCATATGTAAGCAATTGGGACACAAGGTATGACTATGTGTGTAATCCAACAGAATACAAGCAAATCTACCTGGGTTCGCTTCAGTTCGTTTATGCTATTCAAGGTTTCAAATTCAGTTCGTTTAGATAAGATGAAAAATGATGTTTCGGATCAGTTCGGTTTCGTCCAAATTCGCAAAGGTTCGATTCGATTCAATAAACTAGAAGGAACATTAAATCTGATTGAGACTTTTTTTTTGAACAAACCTTCAACCATCTATGTTATACTTATACACTCTTATTTCTTTTATACAAATAATTTGATCCATTTTACCTTGGTTAAAAAAATAACCGAATTTGTAAGAACTTCTGTATCTAATACTTAATAAGTAATTGCTAAATCTTCATATGTTCTATCCATGTATGCATGCACACATTCATGGATACATTTTTGCACATATAATTTCTTTTACCTTGGTTAACTCTGCATGGAATTGAGTCAAGATAATGCAGATCTCTTCACTCCAATAAAGAAGGCGTAGTAGTAGTTGGCGGCCTCGGCATCAAATGGTATGGATCTTAAAATTTATGCAACACCATGGAGGATTTTGCTATAAAGAATTCCTTGGTATCTCATGTTTATTGGCTTACTTTGTCTTGCAAAAACTCTACAAGCTAGGGTGGATGTTTCACCCTATTTTGGTATGCCACTCGTATTTTCTTTGGCTCCATTTCCGATGTAGGGACTTATTTGATGCTCCAGCATATCTTTTATTTTAGGAATTTTTACCCGACATGCCCTATAATCTTTGTCAATTACCTCCACGACCTTTGAAACAACCTAATTCCTCCCTCAACCCCGTAAATTTGCTAATCCTTACCCCACAGACCCTGTGGTTAACCTCCATCCATTTGCCTGTAAATGTAACCAGATTCCGTTAAAAAAGGTGCATAGCCTCTTTGATTAATAAATTTACATAAGATGACATCCCTCCCCTTCCACCTCCCCTGGGCCGTCCCTGACCTCCCTCGCATCGCCCTCGACCTCCTCTGCACCGTCGCCAACCTGCATCTCCTTCAGGCCACCATTGACCCGCACCTCCTTCAGGCGGCCACCGACCTGCACCTCCTCCTCCCCTCCTCGACCTCCTCCTGCATCCATCTGCGCAGCGCCCACCTCCTCGACCTCCTCCAGGCCGCTGCCTCCTCCCCTCCCGACTTCCTCCAGGCCGTCGCCCACCTCCGTGACCTCTTCCAAGCTGTCGCCTCCTCTCCTCCCCGACCTCCTCCAGGCCGCCACCTCCTCCCCTCCGCAACATCCACCTCCTCCCCTCCCCGACCTCCTCCAGGCCGTCGCCAACCTCCCCAATCTTGCTCCACCTCCAACCGCCTCCTCCAGGCCGTTCGCCCGCCCCTGTTATATTTCCACCGTTGGATGACCTTTTGGAAAGAACATAGATGTGGAATATCCACCGTTGGATTTCCATTGTTTAGATTAACTCAAGGCTAATCCAAGCAATTGACTCAAATAAAGTTAAAACTGACAGCAGGGTCTGTGGGGTAAGATGGAGCAAGTTTACTGGATCGAGGGGAGGAATTATATTGTTTCAAAGGTCGTTGATTGAAGGGTCTGTCGGGTAAAAATCTCTTTATTTTATATTTAATAAATGGAAGCTTGGTATTTTTCTTTAAAAAATATAGGGATTCATTCGTATTTGTATAAGATTCTATTCATTTATATAAACGAACCTAACCTTGTATGCAAGTTCGATTTGTCTATTTTCAAAGTGAATCTTAATAGAAGTTTGAACGAATATAATTCGATGGAATACCAAACTTTGAGTTTTTTAGGAGCACAGGCGTCAGAAAATTCTTAAGTTCGATATTCGCTCAGATTTGGCTCGCTAAAAGTTCGATTTAGATTTGGTTCGAAAATAAAACAAACCAAACATGCACACAAGTTTATGCTTGACTAAATAAACGAATCAGACCTACAAATCATAGGTTCGCTCAGGTTCCATTCGCTAAAATCTCGATAAATACACACACGTATGTATATACACATATATTTACAAATCCTTGTCTGCATAAGTGGACATCATTTTGAGATGAATGGATTTTGCCTCAAGATAAGTGGATTTTGTCTGGAGATAAGTGAATATTTACAGGACACGTATGTTTTATCTCGATATAAACTATCACAAAATAAATAGGCACATTATAGTTACAACATCCATCATCTATGTATCTAGTATTTTTGCCTTCTTTGTCCTCAAATCAACAGAACAAGTATAAATTTTACTTATCGTATATCCCCACATTATTCCTTATCCTCATCTGAATGGATATAAAAATATATTATAGTTATACTTCTTTTCAAAGAGACGAATCCTTATTAATCTAATTTTCTCAAAAGATGAAGAAGAGTTAGATTGAATGAATATTTATTCTAATTATACACACACACATTTCCATTTTTTCTTTGCCCTCCCTCTCATTAGAGAATTCTCAAGTTCGATGCTCGTTTAGGTTCGATTCGATTAAATAGAGGTTCGATTCGATTAAATAGAGGTTCGATCCAAATTCAATTCAAAAATAAATGAACTGAACCTTAACGCAAGTTTACCGAAAATAAAAAAACGTAGATTCGTTAAGTTTGATCCGTTTATACACCTAAGCATGACATCATAGTAAAAAAAGGCAATGACTTGGTCACGCTTAGATCACATCAAAAGCTACAGCACAACACGTCTCCCATGCATTTAACAGTGTTCTCTCAATTGTGGTCAACCGGATTAGTTAATTATTTGCCAACAACTGCTACCTATATTTTTTGCATCACATTTTCTTCTTCAAACCTTCCAGCTCCTCGCTTTACCTTTTTTTAAGGATCGTTTAGTAACTTTTTACATAAATATCTTCATAATTCTTTAAATTATGTGAATACCCGTGCAGATTTTTATTATAAAAAAGAACGTCTCAACTTTTCTTTTATTTTATAAAATCAGTTTCTAAAATTCCATTGACTTTTTTTAACAAAAGATACACTTACGAAATATAGAAGCTTTCAGGAGTATTTTCTAAATATAAATATTAAATATGCATGTATCAGTACAACAAAATTGCTCTGGAGTAGCATATGTTTTCGAAAATCTTTTACTATGTTATCCATGATAAATACATAGCAATGATATTATCCATTACGAAGTCAATGCTTGTAGTTGACATTGACAATAAATGATATATTTACTAATACAGCTAGTGGCAGTTCATATTGTAACAACTATTCATTGCCTTTTTAAAATCAAATTGTATATTTAACATTGCTAAAAATAAGGGTGATAATTAGTAAAAATTTTGATAATTAGGAACAAAGAACAATTCATATATTAAGCATTTTTATTTCCCAGTACTACAATAAAATTGGCTTAAGGAAATAAATAATTTAATATACATAGTTGTATTTCCTGTAGCGAAATATATAACAATGAATATTATTCAATATTATTCTTTAAATTCACAAAAAAATATTGTATTTGTTTATATATTCTTCGCAACTACTCATATAAAAATAGTTATTCGTCGACTTTTCTTGTAGTCATCGTTAAATTTAGCAGTGATTAATACAAATTTTAATGAATAAATCAAAGAAAAATTTTATATGAACTATTAATAACGAATATGACTTATCATTGCTAGTAATAAGAAAAAAAAGATAATTTGACAACGAATAATGTCCATTATTATATCTTTAACATTGAAAATTTTGGAAACATCATCTTAGGTCAACTTTGTTATAATGCAACCGATAATATTCATTGTTGGTGTTGAGAATTGTCTTGAAGACTCAACCTATTTAAGATCACATACATTTCACTAACGGATTTTGGCCGACATGATTACTCACATTTTCATAGAGAGGTCTCTCTTTACCAATGTCTCCATTAGCGCCGTAGAATTTTTCTACGTAAATTGTTGTCTTCTTTGTGTGATTACTTTTGGAGTGTCGTTTTCTCTTCTCTAATTATATGTCTATCCATGCATGATATATCCACTAAATCCAAAATGTCTACACGTTTTGTTGAGGTGGACATTTATTTAATATTGGTAAGTACTTGTGAAACCAGATTTTTAATTTTAATAACCAGTAGCCGTTAATAGCTTGCAAGATCCTCCAATGTCACATAAAAAATTCACCCAATAGAATTTTAGTCAACCATTAAAAAAAGTAAGTAGGAAGTTGCTTTCGTAGTATCACATCAAATCTCATCATTTAATTTAGTCGACCACAAAAAAATAGCACTCCTACATATTTGTGGTGTTTACATTTCTTACTAAACGTGGATTTTTGCAAAATTTCTAAGCAAAACAAATCACTTAGCGGTAGAAATTATTTTTTAATTAGGTTTAGTAACGTTTAAATTTGATCAGAAATGATTTTTTTTAAACTTCGACTCAATAAACTTGGTATTGATCTATTTCATATATTTTTTTTACGTTGCACACTACAAAAAATTGGGTCAATAATGACATTTTTTTTAGAATTTCATCGTTATATTGTCCGTTGTGAAATATATAATGATGATATTATTTGTTGTAAATTTAGTTTATATACTTGAAATTAGTGACGGATATTATATATGTTGCTATATTATTAGCAACGATGTTTATCTGTGCTATTTTTCTATATTTTAATTAATCACTAAGTTTTAAACAAAAAAAGTAGCAATGATTAGCTAATTTTTCAAAAAAATAACAAAGGATAAACGTTGTTGTATGCGCCATCGTTAATGATATAACAACAGATACGACAATCATCGCAAAATTCAAGTATAAATAGTTTCGCAACGAATAATATCGTCGTGATATTTTTAATAATGAATGATATAATGACGAATTTAAAAAAATCACAGTAGAACCATGTAATTGTAGTGATGTTATTTGGTCAATTCAAACATCACCAAAAAAACAGTCAAACTAATTGTTTTAGGAAACCATAAATACGTAATCAAACCTATACTCGAAAAAAATTCTCAAATTTTTATTCTATTTTTTAGCACGATCCAACCATTGACAAATTTAAGGTGCATGTGTGTGTACGTGCGTGTGTATAACGAGTTTCTTGCCGACATATACTTGATTAAAAATATCTGAAACTAAAATCATGGATATAATTAATTTTAATATAGGAATAACTCATTGCAGTAATCCTTCTTTCACTAAATACATTCATTGACGAGTACTTGAGGTCGATAATTATGTAATGCTGTCAATGATGTTATAATAAGTCGTTATATTAGAAGTCTAAAGGTCATACAATCATAGTGAAATTAATTACTTATCTACATTTAAATCGACCAAACTGTAAAGACGACTTAATGGACATCTAATTATAAAATTATTTGGCTGCATAGATTAAATATATATGTCATACCATTACATCAGCAGTGTCATATAGGTAAATCAGGATGTTCTCCATAATTAGTCTTTGCTTAGCCTAATAAAAAAGTGGGAAGCTTCCGAATACATACAATCCATATCTTATAAGAGAATGGAAGAACAATTCGCATATGCCTGTTATATATTACCTCTCCATCCCTCACTTGGCTTCTCAACTGGCATGGCATCCGTGAAGGTACCCACATATATTCATCTTGTTTTTCTTCCTCAGCTGCATTAGTTTCAGGGATCGATCCCAACATTCTAATATACAGATCGATTTGATCTCCATTTGCAGAAGAAGATAGAGATCAAGGTGCGAGTTACGTGCGATAAATGCCGACAACAAGCCTTGGAAACAGCTGCTTCTGAGCCAGGTATCAATGAACATTCAGATGAAATGCTCCATTTAATCTATTGTTTCATCTTCTATCTTATTATTGTGTATTTTATTCCATTGGAATCTTTTTTACTTTTATAGAGAAGAACATATTTTCATATTCTTCTGAAGATGACAGGCAGGTAGTCATTTAGCCTTCCTGAGAAAATCACCAGATTGTTTATTTTTCGTTGTAAAACCTTTGTTAATGAATATTTGGATGGTCTGGATTAATATCTGAACTGTCTAATCGTGATCGGACAGCTCAGAGACATTGTGTTGACCAGACGGAAGTGATCTCATCACATGAACCAGACATGCTTATCTGTGTTCTTTTTATTTGCAACCTTCTTCATAACTCGTCGATGAGTTTCCGCTGTTTCTTCAAACAAATGCTACATTTTTTGCACCTTTTGCTAACTTCTCAATGAGCTCTCTCCTCTTTTTTCTTAAAATAATGAACCATATCGAGAGAGAAAACAAAAAATAAAAGTACGTTCATGCTCAGTTATGATTTCGCAAAAGCTTTCTGCAGTGACCGAACAACCCCTTTCCATTTGATCTAAGATGCATACTCGAAAAATGTTATAATCATTAACGATGCTGCATAAATCCATACCAGCAAAAGCATTAAACATATATGACAGAACTGGAACATTAAACAGAAAAGATAACATTATCTGGTACTTAATTTTCGTTATATTTTACTTACAATACAGCCATAATTAGGTTAAAAAAATAAAAGAATTTCCAAGGTATGCTGCAGGTTATCATTATAAGGTAAATATACATATATATGTACATGCAGGGATCGAGAAGCTGTCAATCGAAGGGCCCGAGAGGGACCGTGTGGTGGTTATAGGACAGGACGTGGACCTGATGGCGCTGACAAAGAAGCTGAAGAAGAAGCTCGGATGCGCTGAAATAAAGCTCGTGGAGGACGTGAAGGAACCCAAGAAGGAAGAGCCAAAGAAGCCGGAACCGAAGAAGTGCCCATGTCTCGGTCATCCGCCATGCCCCCCTCCGCCTTACTGCTACCCTCCGCCTTGCGGGGTGTACACGAAGGTCGTCTATGACGACGGCGGTGGTGCTCCATGTGTCATCATGTGATCCATCAGTAATGATGGTTTTTTAATCTGTTCATCATGGTTGCAAACTGTAGAAGCATTCGCTGGATATTGACTCGTACAGTTTCTATCATTGCGAAACTTTTATGTATAGGATGCGGATGGATTTGTGCTGTTGAAGAGTCAAGATCAGTTCCATGCATGTTCTGTACTGGAAGCACGGATGAAGCAACTGCATGTTCAATTTATGGTTGTTGTTGATCGATGCGAGCAGTAGAAATAATTTTTCGTAATTGAAGAGCAGATTTCCTTTTTCCTTAGCCTTCAACATGAAAAAGTCTTGTGTGCTATCTAAGATGAGATAACTGCGATTTCTTCTGCTATCCCATACAGTAAACAATGGATAAAGGACTACCTGAGTGTGATATAGGACTTCTGTTCTTTTGTTTATGGTGTTATGAGCCAAATTATTTTTCTACTGTGGAATATCATAAAGAGATTTGTTTGCCATCTCAAATCCGGGAAAAGTAGCAGATGTTAATGTGGTAAAAGGTGCCTGCAAGGACGTGTTTTTGTTATGAAGTTTCCCATAAAAGATAGAGCATTGAAAGTAGCTTAGGCAATAAGACATCTTGATTTAGGTTAGCAACTTTCCACATGTTTTCTACACAAATTCGTAGAGTCAAAGGATTCAAGAGTGCCAAAAACGTCCCACAACTATTGAGATGCCTTGAATAAGGGTGTGTTTCGTACGCGCGTTAGGATGGGTTAAACTGATAGGGGTAATTTGTGTTTGTGTTTTGATGTTTGGATATAGGGTTAAACCGGGGGTCGGTTTGTTGTGATATGATTGTATTGAAGTTTGGAAAAATGAGTAGTTATTATGATGTAATTGTATTAAAGTTTGGAAAAGTGAGTAGAATTTGAGTAGTTTATAATTTTTAGATGATATGATGGTGTGATATATATTATTTTTTGATGAAATAGATGAAAGAAAAGTAATTTATTTAATATTTAAATAAAGAATAGATAGTGGGTCCCAAAAGAAAGAGAAAATTGGGGTTTTTGGGGTTAAACCCACCCCAAGAGGGGGTAAACCCTCAACCAAACATGACTTAAGATATATGTTCTACACGACGACATCTGAATTTCTGGCCTCTCGTATTTGAAAAGTTACTTTATTCTATGGCCTTTTTTTAAAAAAATAAAAGATTTCAATCCGTAATGGACTTAAATCCTGGAATGGAAAATAAAAACTTGGTTCAAATGCCTACATTCTAAATTTCCAATTGGTCTATGGTTGTTGGCAAGAAATATGCAACAATCACTGAACTCGACCAGCCAGTCCCTCGTGGCTCATAACCAGTCTCTCGTGGCCCATAGTAGTGACTGCCTTACTTTCCCAACAAGAAAGCTCCCCTCAAAATCCTCTTCAAACAAGCAAATCTATTATATATTGGCGGATGCACTACAGTCGCAGAAAGACCGTCCCCTCTACATCTATATGCGACAGACAAATTTCGACCGTCCCTTTTAGACCTAGATGTGATGTGGGTACTTCAATGCCCATACACGGTAATCACTGGAGACGGTTAACATGAGCGATTGTACCGGGTATTAGCATATGAGACGGTCAGTGTATGACCGTCTCGTTCGCCACTCGACATTTACGGGATGGTTGATGTTTCTAAAATCGCAGCGTTAAGAAGATGTTGTATTTATCGTCGTGCGTAAAAATGATTTGTCGTTCGTTGTAGGCTGCAATCGGAATCAGTCAAGAAAATAACCACACAAGATATTTATCAATTTTTAATCAATGCGGTTTTATGTTTATTTTACTTGGGCAAGTCCCAAGGTCGATCACAAGGAGGCAAAGGAACAACCTAGAGTTATGTCTATCAAGATTTGTGCACGGTTTTCGAGACGGTTTTTTTTGGAATTTTAATGCAAATAAGGGATGCAAGATGCAATTTCAGCCTATTTTAGGGACTAAAATGTCAACTATGATCAAACGATGTCCGAAAAATATGAAACTTGGCCGAGATGATAATTATGATAAAAGGAATGCATTGTAATTTTTTTGGAATTTTTGCATGTAATATGAATTTTTTATAAATTTTTGAATGCAAACAAAATGGATTTCATTATTTAATTATAATAAATATTAAACCTACTTGTTTTCAAGGGATAAAATTGTCTAAGATCTATCACTAGGTGATGGATCTTAGAAAAATCATAAACCACGAAAATGTGGGGTTTAATACCTATTGAAAAAATCAAATACTGAAATATGCAAAATGATTTTTACAGGACAATCTATGCATGCAAATGCTTTTGGTCACAATGTCAAACACAATTAATTCTACACTATGTGGTTTTTCGGGAATTTTTAGAGCAACAGTTAATCAAGTACGAATTTCAGAGCAAGAAATGGGTAAAATATGCAATTTTTACAAGATAAATAATTATTAATTAACCATCAATCACAAAAATGTCCACAATCTGCCAAACTGTAGAGAATTAAAAGATGAACATCATGTTATTTTCTGAATAATAAAATAACGTTGAGAAGATGTTCAAAATAGAGGGAGAACACATGGATACAACTGCAAAATAAATATAAATAAATAAAATAAATATAAAAATGAAACATGGCTAGAATGTAATTACAAAAAAGTTTAGGGGGTCTGCTGCAATTTTGCCAGAGGTCTGGCGGGTGGGGCTGATATGTAAATAAGAGGTCCACAAGGGGCGTTGTCGCAAATCCTCCAAGCAGGCACGTGCAGAGCACGTGTCTTCTGGATGGTGGTGCTTCTAGGAATATGGGGAACTCCAAGGGCTTAGACACAAGAAGTCCCCCCTACGCACGTGTGCCTCACGTGTGTGGGGGTCTCAAGATTCTCGCCCGGGGATGCGGCGAAGTGGCTGGTGTCTCATGGCGGACTGCGGCGAGGCAGCGATGGCTGGAGGAGGAGGCAAGGTGGAGCTCCGATGGTGTCGCGAGATCGACCAAGGTGGAGGGTGGCGTTGTGGCTTTTGGTGATGAGTCGTGTCAGGGAAGAAGGTCGCAGCCGGCGGTTGGAGTCGGAGAAGACGAGGTTGTCAATGGTTATGGCCATGGAGTCGGAGGCGGTCGACGTTGGAGAAGCATTGGCGGAGTAGCTCGAAGTTGAACGTTGGTCGATGCGGAGGCGTAGTCGACGTCGTTCAGTGGCGTAGCGGTTGAACGGAGAAGGCGGAAGTCGTAGGCTCAACAGCCGGCGAAGGACTGGAGCTCGGCAGCAATGGCACGGCGGAGGGGCACGTCTGCAACGAAGGCCGCGGGGACCTTCGGATCTCGCCGGAGGAGAGCGGGGCTCCGGGCTGTCACCACCGGGGCCCTTTTCTTGTGCAATCGGTGGATAAGGGAGATGGGGGTCGATGGTGCCTTTAAAAAGGAGAGAGAGGGAAGGGGTCGGCACGAGAGAAGCGGAGGTTGCGGGATGATAGGCGGCGTGAGATATGGGCGCGATGGTTGGTCGTTGCGAGATCAGGGGCGGCGGTTGCGAGGCATCGTCGGCGGAGAAATCGGGGAGGCACTGGGAGAAGACGAAGGCCAGGCGCTGTTCGATCAAGCGAGATCGAACGACCACGAAGATGCCACGTGGCAGATGAAGTGGGAGGAGACGTTGCACGTGCGCGGCGCGTGCCTGGGAGGGCATGTGCCTCGCATGTGCAGTTATTTTTATTTTTTTCTATAAAAATGAATTTATAAAGAGGCCAAAAGTGGCTGACACGTGGCAGCCCCAGGCATGCCACGTGTCAGCACCAGAAAAATCCGCAGATAAAGATTTTGTAAAATCAAAAAATAAATAGCAAATGACCTCGGATTGCAAAAGTTCATTCACAAAAAATGCCCATCTCGATGAGTTCTACAACTTTCATGAAGACATAAAAACCAAAATCGATCAAATGCACGAAGTGAATTTTTGGGGTATCCCATATACATAGAATACTTATATTTTTGGGTTTTGTAAATTTTTTGTCATTTTTAAACCAGATAAGAAACCGGAAAAAAATATGGAAAAATCAAAGATAAATAAAGACACCTTAATCTAATTTTTTTGGATTTTTATTAATAGAAAAATATGTACATAAAATATCAGGTCAAAAACCGCTAAAATACACCATGTACAAAAGAGGCCCAAAACCTAACTTTCACACACGAGCTCCGATTCACTTGAACTTGATATGTTTTGAATGTAATTAAATGTACATTAGTTCAAAAGTGAGTAGGATCAAAACGAACACTGGATGGGGATGATATGTGGCTTTTAGTCCGGAAATCCTGAAATTATGGTTTGGATTTTTGGTCCACTTTTTTGGGTTAGTGATTTTTTTTATATTTTTTTATTTATTCTTTTGAGTGATATGTACAAAATGGAGGCGGTTTTGGATCATTCGGAGTTAGCATGAATGAGTAAAAAATCCGGGAAGTTAGTCTATTTACAGGTCATTTTTGGCTTCTTATTTTGTGCAAACATAATGGATAAAATGCAATTCTTATGAAAAGATCCATGAATGCTAATTATGTAGAATAGATGCAGAAATGTTGTTGATTTTGAGGGACTTGAGCTTAATTAATGAGATTTAGAGTGATGAATCTGAGATTCATCATCCCCCTATACTTAAACCATGCTCGTCCCTGAGCATAAAAAAAATGAGGTGAAATGAGATTGGGTTACATACCAAGATCATGAGCTGAAGGTGAAAATGAAACTAGACTCGACCTTTGGATTATTAGTGTGGCAGAACTTCTGTGAGACTTAGAATTTTAAAATCAACAGCCCTCAAGTTCTACATATCATTGTCACAGTTTCGGCTCAGAAGTCATCTTAGATCAATCCTCTTCCCAAAGTATTCCCTATGAACATTGAATAACCGACTCATGTGTGTGAAAGGTTTTAGCTCTTCCCATCCAGAATGCCAGACTACCATGCTCCTCTCCTCTCCAGTAACTCGTCCTCGGGGAGTCAGGTATTTCCTTCTAAGGTCTATCGCGTTGTGTTCACAATCGCATTGGGGGGAGAAGATAGAAGAAGGGGAAAAGAACTGGAGGGTGGCCAGTGTAGTCACCTCTCCTTGTGAAGATGGCCAGTGTAGCGAAGTCTCCACCAAGATCTGCAGGTTTCTTGAAGCTTGGACCTTTTTGGTCAGATTTTATTTGGTAGAATGCTTCTTTGTATTTGGAATTTTTGGTGGTTCTGCTTGGATCTTGTTGTTCCTCTACGGATATAGAATCTTTTTATTCCGTATATTTTTTGGGATCTTAGAAAAAATTGTGCCCAGCCGTCCATCCCTTTTCCGATGCTTTATTTCAACCAGTACTCCGGTCTTTAGATTTCCACGCTACCAGAAAAGAGACTCACACCGTCTTCCAACATCCCGTCTGGGTTGAGCTAAGTGCATATTGCGAGAGTACAAATTAATTTCCTATTCCAGAGTTGTACTCAAAATGAAGAGACCAGGTTAGACACTAAGAGTCAAATGTTGTACATTGTCATGTGGAACTTAAAGAATTAAGTCAAAAGACCTGAAGCTCTTAAAATCCTATTTCTCGGTGAAGTTCCTCTGAAAATTAGGTGGATTAAGGTCAAGTCCAGACCACTCTCGATTTCTGCTCACAACTCGGTTCAAAACCCAATGACTTTTCACAGATGCAAATGAATTCGATGTTGGATGAAGTGCAGGTGTGTTAAATGCAGACACCTTTTTTTGCAAAATGGAATAAGAAGCCATTTTTTTCAAAAAATTTGGGCACGGTTAGTGTTAGTAGCAAAACTCTTTTTTCTTTTTTTCTTTTGTTTTTTTGTTTTTTTTCAAATTAATCACCCACCCTGTAATACATATAGACTTACATGCAAGTGCGAGATATGGGTAAAATATATACAAAGTATATACATAGACCCCCCTATACTTAGCGAGTGTTGTGTCCTCATAGCACAAGAAGCGTAAAGAAGACATAGCTCGGACTAAGCGTAAGAGAGTGAAAAAGGAAAAGAAAAAGAACAAGATTTATAGAACCGCCTCCCATACTTAGACCGTGAACAGTCTAAGTATAGAAGAAGAGCGGGAAAAATGAAGTGGTTGGGGTATGTGAATGAAGAGAGTATATACAGGTGGGCATCGATTCCCCCTATACTTAGGCTCTGGTCAGCCTAAGTATAGAAGAAGGATGGAAGTGAGGCGATCGGAAGATAGGAGAAGAATGGTATATACAGATGGCATCGGTACCCCCTATACTTAGGCTTAGGCCTAAGTAGAGGAAGAAGCTGTACAAGAAGACCGATGTTGTCGGGAGGGAGGGTGGGTAGCTGATGATTAAGGCGGTTTTTGGCTGATCTTCTTGTGAGCCTGCGATGGGAGATCGGAATAACGAGTTGGAGATGAAGCATATGATTCTTAACTATTATCAGTGTCATCCTCAGAAAAATCATGGATGAATTGTTTGAGTCAGATGAAATATATCCATCATAAGAATTATCCTCAGAGGAGTAGTATTCGAAAGTGGAAATACTCCAAATATTCTGGTTTTTTTGTTTCTTCAATTGTTTTCTCAGAATTCGTTCCTTCTTGGGGTCAATCGGTTTGTCCTCGGATGAATACTCAGAAGCACCGGTCTCAGTTAGCTCATACGAAATAATTCCAACGTACTTGAAGAGGGCAGAAGCATCAACTTTTGATGAGTAGTAGCTAGGAACGGGAGTTTTCCAACGAGAATTGAATTTTGGATCCTTGCGAAGATATGGATTTAGAGCTGCCGAATAGACTTCACTCATGTAGACTACCTTTTCAGATTCTGATAAGGGATCATCAGCTGATTCCTCTTCCGAAAGGTCAAAGGTGACTCTCTTTTTATTTCTTCGTGAAGGTATCGGTTCACTTGAGTATCCACATGAATAGCCATGGGAATTCTCCTTGGTCGGTGCTCGGCTTGTGTGTTTGTTCTTAGTCTCCTGAATGATTGAGCACTCTCGATTTGGGATGATCTGGTCAAGATTTTTAGAGAATGTTGCTCCAGGGTGCGACCATGCATATATCTCAGGATCATAGAAGAAGGATTTGTCTATTTTGAGATCCGCGGGAATTGAAATACTGGGGAGAGTATCTGCATGTTCATTCTCAATTGATTCAATTTTGGAGCATTCCTGTGTCAAGTTGATGTAATCCATGTTGTCATAGTAGGTAGATCTAGGGTGTGCCCGTGCATAAGTCTCCAGATCATATGATTCATATACATGATTGTCCATGGTGAGAGCGGCTGGGACTGGAGCAGGGGAGAGAGTCTCTAAACCAATAGTCTCATCAACAACCGCTATCTCAGGTGTTGCATCGGGGTAGGGCTCTTCTACCGCTTCATGGTTACGGTTGTCGGGGACTTCATGGGTTTCCTCAGAAGATCGTGGTTTCTCAAAGACAGGGTCAGATCTAAGTGCTTCCAATGCTTTAAAATTGATTTCCCGAGTCTCACGGTCAATAATTGCCTTAGCCAATGCTATGAATGGCTTTCCGAGAATGATTGGAGACTGGGTGAATTCTCCTTAATGCTCAATATCATTGATCGTGAATACTACTTTGAGCAGAGCACCTTGGAATTTCATGATGACAGAAATGATTCCTCTCGGCCGCTTTATCGATCGGTCCGCCAATTGAACAATCTCTCATAATTTCCTGATCGGTCCGAGTTTTAGTTCGTGAAATACAGAGGTCGGGAGGATATTGATCGGTGAATCGTCATCAAATCGAGCATGGGTGAAAATTGTGTCTTTGATTTCACAGTAAAATCTGGGCAACCGCTTCACTATGTGGCTCTTGGTTTTTCTCCTCAGTACCAAGAAGGAGGCCATTGACAAGATATGTCTTTCAGTCTTTGTTCTAATCCTTCCCGACTTTTTGATCATTAATTTATCCACTACAAATCCTTTGAGGTCGGGGAAGTGTTCAATGGCCTTTATAAAGGGAAGTTCAAAAATTAATTTCTTCTCCAATGCTTCCCGTACAGCAGGATCCAAGTTCCTCAGATTTTCTTCAGTCTCAATTTTTATGAAATTTTCTGGATTTTCGATTTTTTTGGTTTTCAAATATTCTTATTTTTTGGTATTTTCTATGTGGTGTGGGGGTGTGATATGTTCCTCAAATGAATAGGGGTTCTGATGTTCAGAGTGGGAGTCAGAGGCATAGTCATTTTTAGGGGAATAATATGCAGAAGTGACACTGTCAGAATCTTCCCTAGATTCCTGAATATCCTCAAATTTTTCAATCTTAGATTCAATCATTTCCTCATTCATTTTTATATCCGAGCTACCAGAGATTGAAATTAATCGATCGACAAGTTCTTGAAATCTATCCTCCATTATATCAAATTTCTTATTCATCCTCAAAATATCTTCTGAAATCTTTTCATGACCAAGCATGGGAGCAGTTGGGGTGTGTTTTTGTAATTGAATGTCCTCTTCCATTTTCCTATATGTACTAGGAGAGGAGTATCTTGAAATATCCGATATATGATCATCATTTTCTGAAACTATCTCCTCAATAATCATGGAAGGCGGCTGCTCATATGGTCTAGGTATGTGGAGTTGGTCCGAGGAGAGTTCAATCCTTTGAGTGGTCGGACATTGATATTGTGGAGTCAACATACAGGGTTGATGTGTTCTTATGTGTTCAGTCCAATCCTTTGTATGAGTATCATGTCTGAAGAAGGGGTTGTCATGGTCAATCCAAGATGATGATTGTGCATTATTGTTCCAGGGTAAGGTCGATGGAAGAGGTGAAGAAGTGTTCAATTCGATCATGTGGTTATCATCTCCCATGAATGATGGATTGACATTTACCGAATATGAAGGATGAATTGTATGATCAGAGTAAAGTGGACTGATGTATGAAGAAGTGGAGACCTCAGTCGGTTGTTGGTTTGTCTGGTACGAATACAAAGGGTTGTCATTCATGAAGCAGATCGGATTAGTTGAGAGAGTTGGTGGTTGAGAGTCTCTTGTGGAAGTTGGAGGAGGTGTTTTGGGTCTAACCGATACGAATTCATTTTCATAGTATAACACTGATGGATTCTCGGATAATTGTTTGGCCATTTTTGAAAGAGCTGAAAGGAATGAGGGATTGGGTTTGCAAGAGTTTTTGGACAAGAGTTCCATGTGTAGGTTTAAATCAAGAAGAGAGATGATTGCACGGGATAGTAAAAAGGAATTTTATCAAATGTGCGGCTATTGTTCTTCGATATCGATTCACGTACACCAATGCAAACACAAATCAAACCCCAGGTTCACCAACACACACAATGAAGCCGTAAGAGTTCGGCTATTATCTTTTTTATTTTAGTTGGTGATAAATCAATCTTGACAAAAATTTAGCGAGCTACTAGGTGCCGAAATTTTTGGAATGACTGGCCCGAATTCTTACGACTAGTTGATGAATCTACGTTTCATAATCTTTATTCTATCATTTTGACCTTAAATACCCTAGTAAATATGCAAAAATAGTGTTAAATCATGCATTTTATCATCCATGCATTTGTATGTAAATAGTGTATAAAATACTGTTTTTAAAGCCAAAATTATATAATAAAGAAAAGAAAGAAAAAGAATAAAATATTGTAAATATTTTATGACCCGAAACCCCGAGACCTAGGTATCTTGATGACTAGGTCGGCAAGGAATAAAGTAGGGGGAGATAAGGGCCAAAATACAATAAAAACCCCTTTTATTTTAATCCATTCTTTATTCTTTTTGAGACCTATTTTTTGTTCCACTTTTTACACCTCAAATAAAGAAACTTTGTCATGAACATTGTAGATAATTAAATATAGAAAAATACAAAATTAATTTCACTCAAAAATAATATATAGATAAACAGTTATGGTCTAAATAAGATTCCAGAACCCCAACTTCCCAGACTTGTATCTCCCAAATAAAAACTCGAAATGCATCAAACTCATCTTTAATTGTATATAATTTAAAATAAGCTATTTAATGAAGGTGGTTTTGCATTTGGCGGAGCTACGGTTTGAAAGTTGAGTTTTGGACCCTTATTATATACTTGTACAGATTAAAATATTCATTTTATTATTTATTCATTATTTTATAATTTATAATTTTATAAATATTATTTATAGTATATGTGTATATTAAAATCAGAATAAAAACTCAAACAGAACATAAAATAAAATACTTGTACATAACACCTAGGTATAATACCTGTATATATACCTATATAATTCATACTTTTATTTTACTAAGTGTATAAAATATACCAGAAAAATAAAATAAAAATATATTTAAATGTATAAAAATATTTTATAAATTTATAAAATAATAAACAAAACAAAAAAATTAAATACATAAAATAAAAATAAATTATTAAAATATACAGATACATATACCTATATAGGCCTAAAAAGGTAACTTGTTATTATAAACCTCATAAAAATAATTAAAAATCACCATAAAATACTTTATAAAATAACAAATATTTTTCATTTAATAATAAAAAATTAATAAATTCATTTTCTATTTTTAATTGAATTTATAAAGTATTTTTCCCGGATTTTACCTGGTTGGTTGATGAATACCCATTCATCACTCTTTATTCTTATATTTTAGCTACAAAAACCTATGCAAATGCATGTAGATATGTGTAAATAGGGTTAATTAGCAAAAGCATGCATGTTTGTAAAAATAGATAATTAGCATGTTTTTGTGCAAAAATAAAAGAATAAAGATGAAAAAGAAAAAGAGGGAAATATTTAGAATAAATATTGAGCAACCTAACCCAAGGGAGGGCTCAGTATGGGCCTGACCGCATAAAAGCCAAGTAGAGGGAGATAGGGGCTCACATATGTATATATTTGTAAATAAATAAATAATATTTTCCTCATCCCAAAAATATGTTTGTATATATTTTGTATATATTCATAAGCTATTAAAAACAAAATAAAAATCTTAAAAATAAAAAATACAAAAATACCCTTACACCTTGTACATAGACCATCATCCCTTAGTTATTTCACCTTGTAAATAAAGTTATTTATTTTCAAAACTTTTTGTAAATATTCTCCGATATATATTGTAAATAAAATAAATAAAGAAACAAAACAAAAATCAAATAAAAATTACAAAATTAAAAAAATACAAAAACATATTGTATATATACCATGTACATAAGTGTATATAAATAATTATTTAACCTATGTATATAAATAATAAAAATAAAATAAAAATAGCTTTTTATTCCTCATTTTATCCTATAAATAAATAAAATATAAAATAGGAATAAAAATGTATAAAAATAAATAATTAAAAATCAAAAATTAAAAATCAATATAGTGTATATATACCTATGTATAGCTATAGTATAAATACCTTATTTTTATTTCCAAAAATTAATTAAAAATCACAAAAAAATAGAAAAAATTAAAACAAAAATATTTTGTGTTTTGAGTTTTTGAAAATTCGGCCATTTAAGGCCCCAAAAAAATCAAATAAGAATTCAACCCTTGGCGGGCTCTGATTGGTCCACGGGGGATTGTTGACCCCCGGTCAACACCTCCCCCAGGACCACCAGAGCCCGGGTTCTGTTCGCGGACCCGACTTCGCCCAATTATCTCTACCAGACCCGATCCCCATTTCGCCTAATCTAAGGTCCTAATCATCCCCCGTGCATCCGGGAATCTCGCCCGACATTCTTCCTTGGGATCCGCGCTTCAGCTCGCCCTACCCGATCGATCCTTCCCGGACCTGCACCCATATAAAACTCGAGCTCAGCCGCCTCCTCATTCCATCTTTGGCTCTCCACCTTCACTCCTGTGACCTCCATTGTAACCACCGAGGTGACAGCTCGCGTTGGCCCTTGTTGCAGCGAGGAGGAGGTGCTTGGACCATCGATCCGGCAGCCGCGCGCCGCCGTGCTCCGCCACCTAGCTGGAGCTCGAGCCTCAGGCAGTGACGACCTTCGAGGCGACAACCAGGAGCTAGCCAAGCTCCAGCCCAGTCTTTCGCATCGCCCAGGTATCCATTTAGCGCATCTATTTAGTGTAATTTCATGCTTCGCCCAAATCGACCCCTCGCCGTGTTCCTCTGATTCCGACCATCTCGCGTACTATTTCGATCATCGGAGAACACCATCACCCTCGCCACTCCCTCGCGCACGTTCTACGCCCACTCGTTCAACCCAGCTCGCCCCGGAGCTGGGAGTCGAGCTCCTCCATCCCCAGCTCGCCGGAGCTCATTCGCACCGACCCACCAGCCACCGTCACCCCGCTTCTTTGGGTCGAGGCACTTTGCCCTCGACCCGCGAAGCTCCTGGCGTGTTTTGCAGGTCAGAAGGAGGGCATCTGAGCCCCCCTCACATCAGGTCCAGGAGCCCACCGCCGCCGAGCTCGCCGGAGCCCCTCCAGGGCTCGGGTGGGCCATCGGACAGTACCAACAGCTGCGGGACGCCGTCGCCCATCTTCCCCGATCACCGGGAGCAGCTGAGGAGGACTGCAGCTCACGCACGAGGCCGGCGAAGTTCGCCGGTGGAGTGTTCTTCCACCATCCTCCAGCACCGTCCGATCAGCCCCCGCTCCCAGTTTGCATCGCCACCATCCATTTCTCGAGGAGCAGCAGCCGTTGATCATATCGAGGGGCTGATCTGAACCGTCCGAGCAGCAGAGAGAGAGCCACCTGAGACCTGACCCGTCCGATCCTCCACGTGGCTCCCTCTGGAGCGTCGATTTGGCCCAAGAGACAAAGAAGGAGAGCGCCACCATCCAGAGCCGCCCGATCTTCCACGTGGCGCGAATCCAGCCGTCGACGAATAAAGGGGTAATTTGCTTAGGGCCCCCTCTTAGTTTGTCTTTTTATTTTTAGTCCTGTAAATATTTTAGTAACTTTATTTACGTAGGGAAAATTGCATTGTGGACCCTGTGCTTAGTTTTATTTGCATGTATGCCCCCGTGTGTATGAGACCACGTGCTTCGCCACGTGCTGAGTTGGGCTTTTTACATCTTTGATCCTGTAGTTCTGGGTTGTTATTGAATGAAGGAATATTTTCTGGTATTTGCAGTTGTGCCCCTGTGAGCATTTTTATTTCTACATGTGCGTGTATTAGTGGGTAAATTGCATCCAAGCCCCTGGACTTTTGGTACGAGTTACCAAAAAGTCCAGAAACTTGGTTTTTATTACCAAGAGGCCCCTGAGTGCCCCAGCCACGCGCCACGCGCGTGACTTGCTGGGATTTTTGCACCTTGGCCCCCAGACTTTAGGGTATTTGCACTTACGTCCCTATGTACAGTGCCCCCTCTTTCATTTTTGAATAAATATCAAACCACCTCCAAATTCGATGAAAATTTGACACATGACTCCTGCCATGTTGTTGGATTTTTGAGAATTTTTGAGGACATTTTTGATTTTATTTAGTATTTTTAAAAATTCAAAAACCTCCTTTTTAGCTACTGTCTAGGTTTAAAAATACCAAAAAAATATAAAAACACCTCCAAAAATTCTAAAAATTTTAGTTACTGTTTCTTGTGTGTTGTTTGATTTTCTAGCCAATTTTGGCTATTTTTCATTGCCTAAAAACTCTAAAAATTAAAAAACCCTTAAAAACCCATAAAAATTATAAAAATTAATCTAAAAATCCAAAAACAATAATTAGGGTGCCTAAATTTTCCTTATCCTTTCTAGATTACAGGAAAATTACCTCCAAGGCCTGTTGAGACTCTTAAATATTTTATTTTTGAGTTTTAGGCCTTGCTGGACAGTACCTAGGATTTTTAGCACTGTTTGATTTTTAGAAAATAATTTACCCATTAGAAAAATATCAAAAATTCACCAAAAACGCTTAAAAACTTAAAAAACATAAAAACAATTTTTCCTGAATTTTTGCTTTATTTTTGGTGTGTTAAATAATTTGCCCAAGTGTGTTGATATTTGTTTTCTTTTATTTTCTTTATCTTTTAAAAATTCAAAAAAAATATAAACATTATCAAAAACCACTAAAAAAAACATTTCCTTTTATTTTTATATTGTTTTTACTACTTCGTAGGCCCTAGGCCAATCCGTGCTCCTTGTGTTCGACCCTGGGAGCTATACCAGGTTAATCACATAGCTAGGACCGCTTGATTTGCTTTGTTTGATTTTCGATTCGTTTCGCGGTTCGATTCTTTTTCTTGATTGACACATCTTCTGAGATCCGGGTCGCAACGACCCTTGTTTCATTACCTTCACCCGGGTCTTAGGGAATTTTGTGTCATCAGAATGGCGCCGTTGCCGGGGAGCACGGCTTAGTAGTTGTTTTTGACTTTTTTTTCGTTTTTGTTTTTGCGGTTTTTCGCGGCTCTTCGGAGCTCGCGGCTTTTCGCGGCTTTTGTTCATAGTTCCTTTTTGATTTATTTTATTTTATTTTGATTTTCTTTTCTTTTTATTTTTGTTTGATTTTGTGTGACTATTTTATTTCTCATTTTTGCATATATACCCTTGTTCTTATTTTCATTTATTATTTGATTATTTTATTGGTCTGACCACCCTCTTCTGTCTTTCTTGCGAGGGCCCGAGGACCGCGGAGGCGACTTTCGAGGAGCCGGTGCAACCGCGGAGTTCGGAGGCGGCTTCTTTCTCTACGAAGCCGCAGGAGAGAGCGAGAGAGAGAGAGTGAGTGGGAGAGGATAGCTTAGTTTATTTTCAGTTCATTCATTATTATTTGTAATAATACAGGCCTTTCTGAGACTGTTTGGACATTTAGACCGTAGCGGGTCTGTTTCGCCGAGCACCGGCGTGCTCGGGGGACCCATTAGGACCTCGCGGTTTTTCGCGGTTTTCTCGCGGCTTTTCTTTTTCTTTCTTACTGTCATTTGCCTGTTTTTCGCGGTTTTTGCTCGAGCCCCTAGACATAGGATTTTTGTTGGTTGTGACGTAAGATTTCTAAGGCCCAACACTTAATAGAATATCTGTTCCTATAGAACGTAATTGGACCTTACTAAAATTCACTAAAAAAGTTAGTTTAATTGGATTTGAGACCACGTGCCGTTAGGAGTCACATACAGCGCTGGCAGGACCCGTTGTGGCGGGCACCGAGTGACTCCCAAGATCGGACTCCGGACTCGATTCGGTTAACTAACTATTGTTCTTCACGATCAATAGAAGTTGCTTGTCTTAGGACTCGGCTTTTTATCGTTGCATCATATAGCTTAGTTTACTTTTCTGTCTTTATTTTATGCGCGGATCACTCTGCATGTAGAGAGCTGGAGGCAGGTACGCTTTTCTGACTTTGCATGCATCATTGATTTCTCGTGCATCGGCTTTTTCGACTTCTCCCCCCGATTTTGGACTTAATAACCAGGAGAACCGAAAAATTCGTTAGGCGTTTTTGTTTGCATTGAAAAATACCTAAAAAGAGTAACCATAAAATTTGGACTGCTAAGACTATCGACCTTAAAACTCGCTCACCCTAAAAATTCTGTCTTGGGGAGAGCAACCCCCTCATTGCTTGGCTTGTATGTGCGAGAGAGTGACCCGAACACTAGGTAGAGCCCCCCGTTGCTATACTTGACTGACTACCGACTCTTCCGTGCGGGCCAGTCGGTTGGGTTAGCAGCGGAGATCCCAACAGGTCACGTAATCGCTCTGATATTTGTGTGTTCATCAAATAAAACAGACAAGATAATTTGACCGAACTTTCACGGTCTTCAGCTCGCGTTGCGTTGGTGAACCGGGGGTTTGTTTTTCGATCATAGTTTTTCCAGATCTCATCCGCCCTACTCGCCAGATCGAGATGATGGGTAGACGATCTCTTAGGCAGCCTTTGGCTGCACCGCTTTCGGGCGCGTCTACCTCATCATCTAGGTTGGCTCGCGAGAGCTCAGACCCGCTCTCCGAACCCGAGTACGACTCCACCCTGTTCCCCCTCGACCCCCTTTCTGATCTACCCGAGAGACTTGAGCCCGAGGAGAGACTTATTCATTTGACAGCACCTGAGTTGGGCTCCTTCGATTTTGCAGACGTCGAGATGGCAGGCGCAGGCAGTTCTGACGATCACTCCCGTCCCGAGCACTTTGTACTGGACCAGGGAGCGATCAACTCCACCCTGATCGCACAGTTAGAGACAGTCCAGCAGCAGCTCCGCGATCAGGGAGCTTTTATGATAGAGATGAGGCATGAGATGGAGAGGCTCAGAGCAGAGAGAGATGCACAGAGCGAGCCCGAGGACCCCGATGAGGCACAGGCACGAGCCGCAGCAGCAGCAGCAGCCGCGGTCGCCGCCGCAGCGGCAGCAGCCGCAGGAGGAGCAGGACCACCTAGACCGATGCGGGAGTTGCACAACCCCGGATCTACCTTGATGCACCATTGGGTTGTGGTTCCAGCCATCGTGGGGGACTTCAAGTTCCCCCCGAACACCTTGCAGATGCTCCCGCGGTTCCATGGACTGGCTACAGAGGAGCCCCATCTCCACCTACAGGAGTTTCTCATGATTTGCAGTACTGTCCATGACAGACATGTGGACCAGGATACCATACGGATGATCGCCTTCCCCTTCTCACTAGCAGACAGAGCAGCCACCTGGCTGAAGCATTTGGGGAGATTCGTATACACCTGGGAGCAGCTCCGCACCGAGTACTTGAACAAGTACTATCCACTCGGGCGGACGAATGCAGCGAGGGCCCTGATCAGCAACTTCTCCATGTTCCCCAACGAGCAGTTCCATGAGGCTTGGGAGAGGTTCAGAGAGCTTTTGGACAGATGCCCACACCACGATATCACGAAGCCGAACCTAGTTCAGAGCTTCTTCAGTGGGTTGTCACCAGAGCTACAGGGCCTGGTGAACGCTTCTTGTGGCGGGTCCTACTTCGCCAAGGACCATGACCAGGTCTGGGCTATTTTTGAGGAGATGGCAGAGAATTACATGGTGATGTCCCAGACCCGTCTCTACACCCAGAAGACCCAGCCACATCAGCCAGGACCCGTGCAGTACCAGAGGATAGCACGGGTAGATGCAGGTCCATCTAGTTCGTCCGCAGCCACAGCAGCAGCACAGTTAGAGTCGTCAGCTGCGGACATGGGCATCATCAGCGAGAAGCTGGACCGCATGGAGCTGATAGAGAAGAAGCAGTGCCAGAGCATAGCACAGATGGATCAGATGGCACAGGTCTTGAGCGACCTGAAGACACAGCTCATGTGTCTCCAGGAGACACAGACGGCTTCTCAGCCCCGTCTTCAGTCGCGAGGCGACGCCGGCAGCAGTAGCAGCTCGTCCCAGCGCTCCAGCACCCCAGTGCAGCCTAGACAGGTTCACCTTGTACAGGCGGAGCCGTACCAGCAGCCGCAGCCCACTTTGCAGTCACCACCATCTCCAGAGATGCAGATGGTGGTCTACCAGCCGGATCAGCCGTTGGCAGTACTGCCCCCAGCCCCCTTTGATGCAGAGCCGTTGATGGATGTCAACGGGATCTGGTACGACCGTCCCCAGCCTGGGATCCGACGAGACCATCCCGGATTCAGGTGGGGGAGTGGTGGTGGCCAGCCCCAGCAGCAGCCGTCAGGACCGGGAGGGCAGTACTCCCAGCCGAGAGACCATCACCAGCCGCAGCAGCAGCCCCCAGTCTACCAGCAGCAGTCGTCCTACGTTCCTCGTCCCTATCAGCAGCAGGGACAGCCTTGGAGACGTGAGCAGCAGGCTCACCAGGGATACCAGCACCAGCATCACCCTCCTTCCTACCCCTCTTACCCTTACCAGCAGTCACAGCCTCATCCACAGAGAGGCCACCCGTCGGGCTCCCACGAGAGCCCCGCTTTGGATGATATCACCCGCCTCCTCACGGACCAGCAGGCGACATTTCGACGGGAGATGGACGAGTTCCGCCAGGAGTTGCGGGACCTGGTGAGAGGGAAGGCCGCCATACCCGCCCAGATAGAGCCGAACCCGAACAATCTCAAGAGGAAGTCTGAGCAGGTAGTACATACTGAGTTAGCCACTCCTAGCGATCCATTTGATGACACTTCTTCAGATCTTTTTGATGTTGATTTTGCCACGCTTAGGAGCGGTAGGACCCCAGCCGGCGGCGGCGCCTCAGCTGAGCACCATCCCGAGGCGCCACAGGAGGAGGAGGAGAGCGGTACTGAGGCCGCTCCAGATGATGACGGTGGTACTGAGGCCACCAAGGATGCTGATCCCACAGGCGGTACTGAGGCCGCCACTTCACCTGATCTAGGAGGTGGTACTGATGCCACCCATGCAGCCGAGCCAGCACGCGGTACTGATGCCGCGAGACGTCTACCTTCAGCAGCAGCAGCAGAGCAGCCCGCCCGTGGTGGTACTGAGGCCACCGGTGTTTGTACAGATAGTGGTGTTGTTTTTCCTCATGGTCATGTATCTCGGAACTCTGCTATGAATAAAGGAAAAGGTTTATTTTCTTCTGGTCCCACTGTGGTGCGTGATGTATGTGTGGATCCGGTCCTTGAACCGCTTAGACCTTCTCCTAGTCCTTCATCTGAGAAGGACCCAGTGATCCCCTTCCCTAGAGCCCTTCAGATGGGGAAGGGGAATAAAAATGACCCAAAAAAGAGAGAGCTTGAGGAGTTCAGCCAGAGCATGATCGATCGCTTCCACATCCAGCTGACCCTCCAGGAGGCTTTGCAGCACATCCCCCTTCTCCAGAGATCTTTGAGAGAGAGGACTACAGTCAGGAGGAGGAGGAGGAACCACACTTCAGAGATACATGTGCTGACCAAAGCCACGTGCTTCGCGATCCAAAACCGACTGCCAGCCAAGAGGCCAGATTCAGGGGCCCCGTATGTCAGATGCCAGATTAGTGAGCAGTGGTTCGACCGTACTCCTTTAGATAGCGGATCGTCGATCAACCTACTTCCGGCAGCCCTTCTCGACCGCTTCGAGTTGGGCACTCTTCGACAGAGCAGGACAGTCCTTCAGTTCGCTGATAGATCTGTCAAGAGGCCGAAGGGGTTATTACGAGACGTTATCGTCACGATTCAGGGTCTGCAATTCCCCGTGGACTTCGTAGTGTTGGACATGGAGATCCCTGAGTCAGTGACCGATACCCCCATCATCCTTGGTCGTCCGTTCTTGGCCACAGCCAAGGCGGTGACTGATCATGATAGCGGGAAGGTGTACTTTCGCGTCCAGGGCGAGAGTATACAAATAGAGACGGTCGAGGACTATAGAGCCAGATTCAGATCCCGCTCAGATGCGAGTACCGATTTAGAGCAGCTGACAGACGCAGAGCCAGACATCCACCAGGACTGTGATTTTGTGATCACAGATGATGAGGCAGCTTGGGCAGACCTTGAGACACAGACCACCCTCTCACTTTCAGACACAGCTGATGCAGAGATGACAGCAGAGGAGAGTCTGGAGAGCACAGACCTGGTTCAGGATACCTTAGCGGCAGCAGAGCCGGTCCTTGATCGCAGCACGATGATTTGTGATGGTGGTGCTGAGGCCACCTTGTTTTCTGGTGGTGCTGATGCCACCTTGCTTTCCGGTGGTACTGATACCACCGTTTCTGATGCAGATCCCTCGGATTCAGAGTCTGATTGGGCCGATTGCTATGATCAGATGCCAGACTCGAGTCCAGTTGAGCCTATTGAGGAGGAGGAGGTAGATGCAGAGCAGAGCAGAGACAGTGCAGATGAGCAGCCTTCTCCCGACCCAATTTGCGAGAGTATGCTTTCACTTTCCCAGGCAGATTTGGCCGACCTTGCAGCATTCACTCAGTTTCTTCCACAGCCAGATTTGCCGGCACCCAGCATTCCAGAGCTGAAGCCGCTCCCTACTTCGCTGAAGTATCGATTCCTTGCGGGCGATCCTGAGATGTACCCAGTCATCATCTCCGCCGAGTTGACTGGAGAGCAGGAATCCCGTTTGATGGGGGTTCTTGAAAAGAACCGCAAGGCGATCGGATGGAGCGTAGCAGATCTCCATGGGATTAGTCCATCAGTGTGCTCCCACCACATCTATATCGAGGATGGGGCGAAGCCGTCGCGTGAGTTCCAGCGGCGTCTGAACCCCAACCTGAGAGAGGTTGTCATGAAGGAAATATCGAAGTGGTGGGGTGCAGGTTTTATTTATCCCATTTCCGACTCCAAGTGGGTTAGCCCCTTGCATGTGGTGCCCAAGAAGACGGGCATCACGACTGTGATCAGTGAGTCGGGAGAGGAGATTGCTACACGAGTACCCACCTCTTGGAGGGTTTGTGTTGACTACAGGAGACTCAACCAAGCCACCAAGAAGGACCATTTCCCCCTGCCTTTTATTGACCAGATCATTGAGAGACTGGCAGGGAAGAGCCATTATTGCTTCCTGGATGGGTACTCGGGCTACAACCAAGTGGCCATCGCTCCTGAGGATCAGGAGAAGACCACCTTTACCTGTCCCTTCGGCACATACGCTTTTCGACGCATGCCATTTGGGCTATGCAATGCCCCTGCGACTTTTCAGAGGTGCATGCTGTCGATCTTCTCGGACATGGTAGGGGAGTGCCTTGAGGTCTTCATGGATGATTTCTCGATCTACGGCGACGGATTTGATTCTTGTCTTGACTGCCTAGATCGAGTACTCCAGCGATGTATTGAGTATCACTTGGTGCTCTCTTGGGAGAAGAGTCACTTTATGGTGACTCAAGGGACGGTGCTTGACCACATCATCTCCAACAGGGGCATGGAGGTTGATCCGGCCAAGGTCGATGTCATTAGAAAACTCACACCGCCGTCCAATCTGAGGCAGTTACGGTCATTTCTGGGGCACGTTGGATTTTACAGGAGATTCATTCATGATTTTAGCAGGATTGCCCGACCGTTGACCGACCTCTTGACGAAAGACACCGAGTTCCTTGTCGATGATAAGTGTCTTTCGTCGTTTGCTACTCTCCAGCAGTGCGTGATTGAGGCTCCTGTCCTCCAGCCACCTGATTGGTCTCTCCCATTCGAGATCATGACGGACGCCTCCGATTTTGCCGTAGGGGCAGTGCTGGGACAGAGGAGGGATGGAGTACCATTTGCTATACACTATGCTAGCCGCACATTGGATTCCGCCCAGCGGAATTATACAGTCACAGAGAAGGAGATGCTAGCAGTAGTGTTTGCCCTGGATAAGTTTAGATCATATATCATTGGATCTAGAGTGACTTTGTTCACAGATCATACCGCCATCAGGTACCTCATGGCAAAGAAGGATGCCAAGGCCAGACTGACTAGATGGATCCTTCTACTCCAGGAGTTCGACATTGAGATTAAGGATAAGCCTGGAGTCAAGAATGTGGTGGCAGATCATCTCTCCCGATTAGAGCAGCCTGAGGAGACTGAGCAGATTGATCCTATCAGAGATACCTTCCCAGATGAGGCGATCCTTGCTATCGCCTCACTCCCATGGTACACCGATATTGTGAACTTTCTCGTTGCTGGGAAAGTCCCACAAGATTGGCCCAGGCAGAGGCTTGAGACCTTCCTAGCGAAGGCCAAGTCTTACCATTGGGAGGATCCCATCCTTTACCACGAAGGAGGGGATAGCGTCTGGCGTCGGTGTATTCCTCAGGAGGAACACCATAGCGTCCTCACTTACTGCCACAAGCTTGAGGCAGGAGGACATCATTCTGGGAGGAGAACGGCACAGAAAGTACTCCAATCCGGCTTGTGGTGGCCTACCCTCTTCAAGGACTCCGATGAGTTCGTGAAGAGGTGTACTGACTGTCAGAGGATGGGCACTTGTGGACAGCGTGATATGATGCCGATGCAGCCCATTCACTTCTGTGAGGTTTTTGACGCATGGGGCATCGATTTCATGGGTCCATTCCCTAAGAGTCAGGGATTTGAGTACATTCTGTTGGCCGTAGACTATGTGAGTCGTTGGGTGGAGGCTATCCTCGCCCGATCCGCTGATGCGAGGACAGTTTGCAGATTTTTGAGGAAGCATATCATCACGCGGTTCGGGGTTCCACGAGTTCTTATTTCTGATGGGGGATCTCACTTCATCAACGACCAGGTGAAGGCACTTGCTAGCGAGTTCGGCATAGACCATCGAGTTGCTACACCTTACCATCCACAGACGAATGGTCTAGCCGAAGTGTCGAATAGGGAGATCAAGACTATTCTGCAGAAAGTCGTCCGCCCTGACCGAAAGGATTGGTCACAGCTATTGGACTCGGTCTTGTGGGCATATAGGACGTCTTTCAAGACACCTTTGGGTACATCTCCCTTTCGCCTCGTGTATGGCAAGCCCTGTCACCTACCTGTTGAGCTGAGGCACAAGTCACTCTGGGCAGTTACAGGCATTCTCATGGATCCAGATGGTATAGGAGACCAGAGGAGGGCAGAGCTAGCTGCCCTGGAAGAGCTTAGAGATGCAGCCTTCTCAAGCAGCCTACATTATAAGGAGAGAGTCAAGGAGTGGCATGATTCACATATCAGCCACAAACATTTTGAGATTGGACAGAGAGTATGGCTGTTTGATGCGAGGCTTAGATTATTTCCAGGGAAGCTACAGAGAAAATGGAAAGGACCTTATCTGGTTCGGAAGGTACACGACAACGGTAGCATCGATATATCCGAGTTGTCTTCTGAGAGTACCTTCCGAGTGAACGGCCAGCGGCTCAAGCCATTTCTAGATCATGAGCCGCGGGTCGTTGAGATTGCCCCTATTCATTTCGCGTGAGATGTGGTCTTTGACTCACATCTAATGCATCTCACGCCGGAGCTTTACTGATCCTCCGCTGTACATAGATCCAGATGTCCATATCATCACATTCCTTAGTCCCACATCCCTTTCTTCATCTTATGATTATGCTATACTTAGGGTGTACTTTACCCTAAGTATAGGGGGGATGTGAGACCTTTTGGGTATTTCTTTTGTTTCTGTCTACCCCTGTTTTGCTGCCTATACTTAGGGATATCTTACCCTAAGTATAGGGGGGGTATACCCTGTACATTCTTCACTCGGTTTTCCCTTAGTATACAGCCTGCTATACTTAGGATTACTTGATCCTAAGTATAGGGGGAAGACCCGAGTCCTTCTTGACTTTTTCATTTCCTTTTGTATAGCCTTCCTTTTCACTTCCCTATACATAGCACGAGTTATGTCTTCTTCATCGCTCTTGACTCTGAGGACATCGTTCGAGCTAAGTATAGGGGGGTGTGTATATATTTCATATATACTTTAGCCATAACTCGTACTTTGTGTGAGTGTGTTAATGAATAAAAATGGCTAAAAACCACAAAAAATTAAAAATTTTCATGTACATAATCTTCTTTTATTTGCACATACATAGCTAGTGTACAAAGTATTTTTGTAAAAATGATTTCAAAAATCTTTTTTGTGTAAATCTTGTGTAAATATTTTCTGTATCAAAATTATGTATATAGTACAAAATTTTTCCAAAATGTTTTGAAAATCAAAAGTTTGCAAAAATCTTGTGTAAATGTGTGTAAATATCTTTTTGCAAAACTTGCACTTCATGCATCATCATTCATGATTTCAAATCATTTTTCAAAAATTTTGCATGATTGTAAAATATTGTGTAAATATGCATCTTTGTTGTACATATGTATATAGTTTTTTTCTGGATGATAGTTGACATTTAAACTAGCCTGGAATCAAATTGAGAAATGGAGCTTGATTAAGATCTTAATCCACCTAATTTCTAAGAGGAACCTTATAGGGCTTAGGTTTAAGGCTTTTCAGGTCCATGGTGACTTAATTCTTTGAGTCCACTAGGCTATGATCACATGTCATCTCAATGAGCCTAAGTAGATCACTTAACAACAACACATGACTCATATAGATTATGGCTTTACTTGGACAACCGCACTATGCACCGAGCTCTCTACGGATGAGATGGTGAGGAGGCAGTCTTCCTTGGCATGGGGCAGCATATGAGGGTAGTACTTCTAGGCGGAACCTCTCTTCTTCATTTAGTGAAGGAAGTGCGTCTCAACTTGGTCTGGTTGCCATGAGGTCTAACGACGGGAGTTGTGGGTTGCAATAAAGCTTCAAAAGAGGGATAGTCTACTGGCTCAAGAGGAAAAACTCCTTGTATATATGCTGCACATGTACATGTTGTATAGATGCACTCGAAAAAAAAATGTGCAAAAAGAAAATAACTCCAAAAAAGTGGTGGGTCTGAGAGAAAATGATAATCCCACCGGAGTATGTATATAAGTGCAATAAGCAAAGCTTGGTTTCATGATCCACCTGTTGTAGCTTGCAGCAGGGAGACTTGGCTACACTGGTCAAGCTCCCAAGGGTACTTGGCTACACTGGCCTTGACCCATTCTCTTCTTCCCCCTCTTCTTGAGCCGGTTGTACTTGAACTTAGAAGGGAATACCCCGCTCCTCGAGGAAAGAGTGGCCAGATTGAGGTCTTAGAGTTACCTTGTTAGGGAGGGTTGTCAAGTTGCCATTTCTGAGGTGGAGAGCTTAGACCTCACATTCACAGGACAAGAAAAGATTCATGGTCTTCAGGGTTTGTAGTTGATGACTTGTTCTGATCTGGAGCATTGAGGAGTCTTGGTTATAGAATAGTGGAACTTAGAGGCTGTTAGGTTTTAAGCTTAAGTCTAAATAAGGTTCCGACACATCAATAATCCAAAGATCTGATTAAGCTCCATACCTCAATTTAATGAAGGCAAGTTTAATAATCAACCTTGATCCATGTACATTCTCTTTTTCTTTTTCTTTCTTTTTCACTTCTTTTTCAAATAAGTGTTTGCTAAGGGACTAGCAAAGTATAGTATAGGGGGGTGATGAATACCCATTCATCACTCTTTATTCTTATATTTTAGCTACAAAAACCTATGCAAATGCATGTAGATATGTGTAAATAGGGTTAATTAGCAAAAGCATGCATGTTTGTAAAAATAGATAATTAGCATGTTTTTGTGCAAAAATAAAAGAATAAAGATGAAAAAGAAAAAGAGGGAAATATTTAGAATAAATATTGAGCAACCTAACCCAAGGGAGGGCTCAGTATGGGCCTGACCGCATAAAAGCCAAGTAGAGGGAGATAGGGGCTCACATATGTATATATTTGTAAATAAATAAATAATATTTTCCTCATCCCAAAAATATGTTTGTATATATTTTGTATATATTCATAAGCTATTAAAAACAAAATAAAAATCTTAAAAATAAAAAATACAAAAATACCCTTACACCTTGTACATAGACCATCATCCCTTAGTTATTTCACCTTGTAAATAAAGTTATTTATTTTCAAAACTTTTTGTAAATATTCTCCGGTATATATTGTAAATAAAATAAATAAAGAAACAAAACAAAAATCAAATAAAAATTACAAAATTAAAAAAATACAAAAACATATTGTATATATACCATGTACATAAGTGTATATAAATAATTATTTAACCTATGTATATAAATAATAAAAATAAAATAAAAATAGCTTTTTATTCCTCATTTTATCCTATAAATAAATAAAATATAAAATAGGAATAAAAATGTATAAAAATAAATAATTAAAAATCAAAAATTAAAAATCAATATAGTGTATATATACCTATGTATAGCTATAGTATAAATACCTTATTTTTATTTCCAAAAATTAATAAAAAATCACAAAAAAATAGAAAAAATTAAAACAAAAATATTTTGTGTTTTGAGTTTTTGAAAATTCGGCCATTTAAGGCCCCAAAAAAATCAAATAAGAATTCAACCCTTGGCGGGCTCTGATTGGTCCACGGGGGATTGTTGACCCCCGGTCAACACCTCCCCCAGGACCACCAGAGCCCGGGTTCTGTTCGCGGACCCGACTTCGCCCAATTATCTCTACCAGACCCGATCCCCATTTCGCCTAATCTAAGGTCCTAATCATCCCCCGTGCATCCGGGAATCTCGCCTGACATTCTTCCTTGGGATCCGCGCTTCAGCTCGCCCTACCCGATCGATCCTTCCCGGACCTGCACCCATATAAAACTCGAGCTCAGCCGCCTCCTCATTCCATCTTTGGCTCTCCACCTTCACTCCCGTGACCTCCATTGTAACCACCGAGGTGACAGCTCGCGTTGGCCCTTGTTGCAGCGAGGAGGAGGTGCTTGGACCATCGATCCGGCAGCCGCGCGCCGCCGTGCTCCGCCACCTAGCTGGAGCTCGAGCCTCAGGCAGTGACGACCTTCGAGGCGACGACCAGGAGCTAGCCAAGCTCCAGCCCAGTCTTTCGCATCGCCCAGGTATCCATTTAGCGCATCTATTTAGTGTAATTTCATGCTTCGCCCAAATCGACCCCTCGTCGTGTTCCTCTGATTCCGACCATCTCGCGTACTATTTCGATCATCGGAGAACACCATCACCCTCGCCACTCCCTCGCGCACGTTCTACGCCCACTCGTTCAACCCAGCTCGCCCCGGAGCTGGGAGTCGAGCTCCTCCATCCCCAGCTCGCCGGAGCTCATTCGCACCGACCCACCAGCCACCGTCACCCCGCTTCTTTGGGTCGAGGCACTTTGCCCTCGACCCGCGAAGCTCCTGGCGTGTTTTGCAGGTCAGAAGGAGGGCATCTGAGCCCCCCTCACATCAGGTCCAGGAGCCCACCACCGCCGAGCTCGCCGGAGCCCCTCCAGGGCTCGGGTGGGCCATCGGACAGTACCAGCAGCTGCGGGACGCCGTCGCCCATCTTCCCCGATCACCGGGAGCAGCTGAGGAGGACTGCAGCTCACGCACGAGGCCGGCGAAGTTCGCCGGTGGAGTGTTCTTCCACCATCCTCCAGCACCGTCCGATCAGCCCCCGCTCCCAGTTTGCATCGCCACCATCCATTTCTCGAGGAGCAGCAGCCGTTGATCAGATCGAGGGGCTGATCTGAACCGTCCGAGCAGCAGAGAGAGAGCCACCTGAGACCTGACCCGTCCGATCCTCCACGTGGCTCCCTCTGGAGCGTCGATTTGGCCCAAGAGACAAAGAAGGAGAGCGCCACCATCCAGAGCCGCCCGATCTTCCACGTGGCGCGAATCCAGCCGTCGATGAATAAAGGGGTAATTTGCTTAGGGCCCCCTCTTAGTTTGTCTTTTTATTTTTAGTCCTGTAAATATTTTAGTAACTTTATTTACGTAGGGAAAATTGCATTGTGGACCCTGTGCTTAGTTTTATTTGCATGTATGCCCCCGTGTGTATGAGACCACGTGCTTCGCCACGTGCTGAGTTGGGCTTTTTACATCTTTGATCCTGTAGTTCTGGGTTGTTATTGAATGAAGGAATATTTTCTGGTATTTGCAGTTGTGCCCTTGTGAGCATTTTTATTTCTACATGTGCGTGTATTAGTGAGTAAATTGCATCCAAGCCCCTGGACTTTTGGTACGAGTTACCAAAAAGTCCAGAAACTTGGTTTTTATTACCAAGAGGCCCCTGAGTGCCCCAGCCACGCGCCACGCGCGTGACTTGCTGGGATTTTTGCACCTTGGCCCCCAGACTTTAGGGTATTTGCACTTACGTCCCTGTGCACAGTGCCCCCTCTTTCATTTTTGAATAAATATCAAACCACCTCCAAATTCGATGAAAATTTGACACATGGCTCCTGCCATGTTGTTGGATTTTTGAGAATTTTTGAGGACATTTTTGATTTTATTTAGTATTTTTAAAAATTCAAAAACCTCCTTTTTAGCTACTGTCTAGGTTTAAAAATACCAAAAAAAATATAAAAACACCTCCAAAAATTCTAAAAATTTTAGTTACTGTTTCTTGTGTGTTGTTTGATTTTCTAGCCAATTTTGGCTATTTTTCATTGCCTAAAAACTCTAAAAATTGAAAAACCCTTAAAAACCCATAAAAATTATAAAAATTAATCTAAAAATCCAAAAACAATAATTAGGGTGCCTAAATTTTCCTTATCCTTTCTAGATTACAGGAAAATTACCTCCAAGGCCTGTTGAGACTCTTAAATATTTTATTTTTGAGTTTTAGGCCTTGCTGGACAGTACCTAGGATTTTTAGCACTGTTTGATTTTTAGAAAATAATTTACCCATTAGAAAAATATCAAAAATTCACCAAAAACGCTTAAAAACTTAAAAAACATAAAAACAATTTTTCCTGAATTTTTGCTTTATTTTTGGTGTGTTAAATAATTTGCCCAAGTGTGTTGATATTTGTTTTCTTTTATTTTCTTTATCTTTTAAAAATCCAAAAAAAATATAAACATTATCAAAAACCACTAAAAAAACATTTCCTTTTATTTTTATATTGTTTTTACTACTTCGTAGGCCCTAGGCCAATCCGTGCTCCTTGTGTTCGACCCTGGGAGCTATACCAGGTTAATCACATAGCTAGGACCGCTTGATTTGCTTTGTTTGATTTTCGATTCGTTTCGCGATTCGATTCTTTTTCTTGATTGACACATCTTCTGAGATCCGGGTCGCAACGACCCTTGTTTCATTACCTTCACCCGGGTCTTAGGGAATTTTGTGTCATCATTGGTCCATGTGGACCAACCAGGAGGGTCTGAGAGTTAACCACGGGTCAACTCTCTGACCCTAACTCCTGTAGTGTGTCAGACTATGGTTTTTTGGCATTTTCTCCAAATTTTGGAGAACACGTCTTTCACCACATCAGGTCGACTCCTTCTTGACTTTTCTACCTCGTGATGTGGTGATTCACGCCCTATGCTTTTCTTGGGCTGTGGACCGCTGCATCGTATGCCATCACTCGATATTCACGCCCACTCGACCACTCATTCAAAAGACCCACTTCCTCCATTTTTCGAATTTGAACTCTCTTTGACAGTCTCCTTCTCTCCCTTTGGTGAGCTCTGGACTGGAGCTCGTGACAAGAGACCTCCAGCTCCCTGGTGGCGTGATTAGGCGGCCGTAGAGTGGTCTCCACCCATCTCCAGCCACACTTGGCCGTGAGGTATTTATCTCACGGTTCCCCACTGCTTGAGGTTGTTTTTGTTTGTTTCTCTTTGTCCTGTAGAGTGGCTGTATCGCCTTCTTTAATTTCTGCTCTTTATTTGTTCGATTGAAGCTTGTTCAACTACCCGTCATCCTCCTCACCGGAGCTTGCTCCGGTGAGCTTCTATTTGCGCCGAACACCATCCAATCCATCTGCATTTGCACTGGGACCTCTTGTTGTCATCGTGTGCTTTCTTTTGCATGTCTCAGGGGCAAAAGACCCCCTCCTGGGGTCAATTTTTGCAGCAGAACGTGCAACCTGGAGCCACCTTCCATCCCTGACCTCGTGGCAGCTCATCGGGGCTCCTCCGCCCATTTTGGTGTCGCTGTCGAGTCAGGGATCCTTCCAGGAACGTCGGGTATGTTTTTGTGCAGCAAGGAAGCTTCGGGAGAGGATACGCGAGCTCGGAGAAGACCCCCCTCGCCGTTGTTCATCCGTGTTCATCCAAAGGGACTCCCAGCCGTTGATCTGCTCCTGTTCTTCCAGCTGCTTCATCCACCGTCGGGTCACGCCCATCCTAAAGCCGTCGATCTCCCTTCAAGCATCTAATCTGGGCCGTCATCAGCTGAAGGGGCATCGTGGTGTCTGGCGTCGACACGTGTATAAGTGGGTGGCATCCCACCGTCCGCCAACAAGATCTGCGAGGGTATTTTGCGCTATCACCCCCGCACATTTTGTAATAGTTTATTAGTATTCAAACTTTCAGCGGCCATTTTATAACTTTTGTATATTTTGCATTCGAACTCCCGGGTATTTGGTAATTACGTTACGGTCCCCGCCAGGATCGTGCAAGTCACGTGTCCCTTGGCAATTTTGCAGGGCGACCCCAGGGTGTTTTCATATTTATAATTAGTCCGAGAACTTTCATATGTTGTTATATATTCATGTACATTTTGCAAGATTGCCCCTATAACTTTCTCATATTGCACTTAGGTCCTCGCCAGGCGCACGTGCGTGTCACGTGCGTGCTGGCAATTTTGCAGAATCAACCTTGGAACTTAGGATATTTCTAATTGGTTCAGAAGCATTTCTAATTAGTTGAATAGTTCTGGAACATTTACACTTTTGACCCTGGACTTTTCGCATATTACAAAAAGCACCCTTGCCAGGAATGCATTTTCTTTCTGTTACCTTTATTTATTGCATGCATCTCTAAATTGCTAAAAATCCACAAAAATCATCAAAGTCGCTGTTACATTCTAGTTTCACAACATATTTTTGTTTTCCATTTTTATTGCATTTTAATATTTATAAATATTCAATAACACACATTTTATTCACTGTTCGCATTATAAAATCCATAAAAAAAATATAAAAACTTCTTGAAAATTTCCCAAAAAAATATATTTTATGTCTTTTAGTGTGTTTTCATATCTATCCAAAAATCACTAAAAATATAAAACAAAACTCCTAAAAATTATAAAACTCTAAAAACCTTCATAAAAATTTATAAAATTCATAAAAAATCTAAAAATGTGTTTTCTTTTCCTGAATTTTTTTTATTTTGTTATCTTTCAAAAAAATTAATTTGGGAATTTTTGTTACTGTTTTCCATTTTATTTCCCTATTTTAATTTCAGATTTTTATTTTATCTACTGTTTTCAGTATTTTTGACTTTAAAAATACCACAGAAATTAGGAAAAATCTATAAAAAAATCACAAAAACATTAAAAAATATAAAAAGCCCAAAAACATTTTATTTCCTGATTTTTTAGTATTTTTACTTTTTTTTATAAATACCTTATCTTTCTCTTTCTTACTTTGTATATATATATATATTATATTTAAAGAAAAAGAAAATATAACAAAAATATAAAATATAAAAAGAAAAAAATAAAATCAGAAATTAAAAATTAAAATATAAAAAAATATAAAATCCAAAAATTTTAAAAAATTATAAAATTAAAACCCCACAAAAAATAGCATAGATAGATAAATTATAACATTCACATCATTTTGAGCATTTTGCCCCGTTCTACCTGTTTGCTTCCTTTGTTCAACCTCTACACATACTTGCACCACTTATACACATCTTCTTGTAGAGTTATAATAAATTTTAACTCCGCACCGCTTTTCATTGTTTGATTTCTGTTGTGGGTTAATTATTGTTTTAGTCCGGATTTCGTGTGGTCGATTCAGCGACTGAGTTCCCGCTTTGTGTGGAACTTAAGATCATCGATTTTCATCTTAAACAAATGGCACCGTTACTGGGGAGCAACAGCACGTAGTTCAACATTTTTTTGCTTATTTTATTTTTCCTTATTTTTGATATATCTTATTGAATTGTCTAACAACTCTCCTTTCTTGGATTTTGTGCAAGGTACGCGGATCGAGGGAGGAGCTCCTTTTTAGAGCACCTGCGCATCCACGTGAGGCGGCTTTGACCTAGCACAAAGGAGGACTTGGAGTGTCTGAAGACAAATTTTGAGCATTTTATTTTATTGCATTTACTTGTGTAATTTTTGTGAGAGAGAGATGACTTTATTATTGTAATAATATAGGTACACCGAACTTTGGACATTTGGGCCCAATTTCCAAGTGATTGTTCACTTGGGGGCTCATCGCGGTTTTCTCATGGTTTTTCACATTCTTTTTTATTTGTTTTCCGATTTTATTTTATTTCTTTTGTGTGATTGAGCCCTTAGTTATAGTAGTTGCTTGTTGTAGAATTAGGTCCAAACACCTTAATATATTTTCATGTGCCTATAGAGACGATTGGATCTAGTCAAATTTTGAAAACTATTCTTCACGATAATAGCAACTTTTCATCCTAGGGCGATTTCATCGGCTTTGCATTTGCATATATATAGGTTTCAATTCTGTTGAGCATCCTTGCATGTAGAGTGCTGGAGGTAAGGTGAGCATTTACGCTTTAGCATTCATCATCATTTTACCGTTTACATTGCTTTTCCGCTCCTCTACCTCTGATTTTGACCACATAGGTGCTTAAAGAAATTGACTCTCCGATAGGATCGCACATTTCTTATTAAAAATCCAAAAAAGTGATAATCAATAAAATTGGGACCGCTAACATTACTCGACCCTAAAATCAACCAAAAAGATAAAAAATTCTCTTGGGGCGAGTAATCCCCTCATTGTCTTCGTTTTACATTGCTCGCGCACACAGTAAGGATTAGTGCTAAAATCTCATTTCAGCCCCTAAGTGTTTGTGCAATTCTCTAACTTCTCACCTAACTCTAAAACAGACAAGATAAAAAGATCGAATTTTCGATCTCTACCGAGTTGAGTAGGTGAATTGAGGGTTTGCCTTGTGTGAGTTTGTTTGTGCTTGCTTATGTGTATCCTAAATCGTCTCTACGCATTTGCGCATTTCTTCACACTTCTCTTGACTTGACCTTCGTGCTCTCCCGATCATTTTTCCTTTTGTTTCGAGATGGCCATTGGAGTATATTTTGTCCGAACTTTGCGGACCTCTCGTTCGCTCCAGTCGGTCCACCTCTCTTTTTCCAGGAGGATTTGGCTCCTGATTTTTGTACATATCCGACCAACCCACTATTTCAGGATTCGGACTTTGACCTTCGCCAATCATTTCCACCACCATCTCCTACACATTTCGACAACCTGCTCTTCCTTGGGTATCCTGATCCGGAATGTGATTTTTGGCCGCATCCACCTCCCACATTCTACACACCCGATCTTGAGATTTTGGAGTCACCTTTCATGGTATCCACACTTGAGACCTTGAATTAGATGATGGAGCATATGAACTCGAGGATGAGTGATATATTTAGTGAAAATAAGATCCAGACTGTAGCTCCATTCTTTTTAGGATGAGGATTCATTTGAGGATTTCCATGAGAGCTTGCAATCGCTCAAAACACAAAAAAATGAGAAAAATTTAAAAACACAAAAAGAGTTCGAGAGACACATGATTGAGTCAGACTGTGAGGAGAGGTACCATCTGCCAGATCATTTGACCATACATTCATTCACACCTAGTCCCACCTTTGACCCTGAGGATGCCGCTGTACAGACTGCTCTTGGCATGCCTCGTGTACCTGCCGATTCTGACTTCATTCCTTGTATAGAGGAGGTCCAAAAATTCAAGAAAATGTTGACTGAACCCGAAGTGGTGGCCACCATTCATGATATCATCCGTGCCCCACTTCAGCAGGCCATGACCGATTTATTTGCTCCTCTTCCCAAGAAGAGAAAGCGTAGGAGCAGATCTGAGCGTCATATCTTGACCATGGCCACTTCCCACGCCATCACACACCGTCCCATTCCTAGGAAGAGGAACACTGCCACACCTTTCATCACTTGCACCATCTCTGACCACACATGTGATCACATTCTCCTCGACGGTGGTGCTTCGATTAGCATCATACCCTTCTCGTTGGTACAGTCTCTTCACTTAGGGCCTCTCAAGAAAACCAGGATGATCGTAGTTTGCTGATGGATGAATAAAGAGGCCGAAGGGTATCCTTAAAAACGCCGTCATTTCGATTCAGGGCACGAGCTACCATGTTGACTTCGTCGTTTTGCCCATGGAGACCTCCACTGGGGAGCACTCTCCAATCATCCTGGGACGACCATTCCTCGCCTATGCGAGGGTCGTTATTGACTATGGATAAGGAGAGATTTGCTTCCATCCTGTTGACGAGAGCGAAGTGTCGATCACCACACCCACCGTTAACCAGAGACCTGCACCTGATGTGCCCACACCTCTCTTGGCTGACCCTGAGGACCACGACCTTGATGATACTATCAGAGAGTTTTGCTATTTATTGGATTCCACTGAGACTCGAGAATTCCTCCCTGTGGAGGAAGACTCGGAAAGCATGCACCTTGGAGTTCCTTTTTCTGGGACTTGACGTTGTGTTGATGACATCTGCGGGATTAACACGATTAACACCTTAGAGCGGAGGGCAGATTTAGAGACCAGACAGGACGGACATGTTTCGACTTCTTTCACCGATGAGTCCGCTCCTATTCACATAGATTTAGATGAGACAAAGGCCGAATTTGATTTAATTGCTTTTATTCGGGAATTCGAGCCTTTTGATGAGAAAGATGATCCAGTTGAGATTATAGAGGACGAACAGAGTTCGACTACTTCCACTAATGAGTTCGTTCCTTTTTGTTTTGACCTGGATGAGACCTCGCAGGACGACACTGACTAAACTACTTCCAATGATGATGAGTTCGTCCCATTCCACTTTGATATCAGCGAGACTCCCAAGGCCGGACCTAGCCGCACTTCTTCCACTCACCAGTCTGTTCCTTCACACCCTAGGGTCCCTGTGGAACTTCACTCTGTCGACCATGATCGGTTTCCATCCACTGTGGACCCTGATGTTGACTTGCACCACACCAGATCCATTCCTCAGCGGTCCTACAAGAAGGTGCACTTTCTACCTTCTTGATCATGTGTACATCCACTCTGTTGTATATTCTCTCCCTTGTATCTTTGTTTATCTTCCGTATTGCTCGTCCACCCATTCTCGTGTTTGCCTTACTTAGGACGCACTTTGTCCTAAATATAGGGAGGTAGACGAGCCGGGTATTCATTCGTTGTTCCGTTTCATTACTCCTGTTGTTGCCTATACTTAGGGCTTCTTTTACCCTAAGTATAGGGGGAGTGATATGTATATTCTCATGATCTCTTCTCTCATCTTCTGATTTCTTTTCTTCTTTTCTTATTTTCCTTTTCTCTTCTCTTTTTCTACCGAAAAAGGTGTCGACCCTTGTAGACAGTCTTCTATACTTAGGACGTACTTTGTCCTAAGTATAGGGGGGTGTGCACCTCGGGTTTTCATTCTTTTCGATCCTCTCCATTGTCTCCTCATCTTGTCTATACTTAGGGATATCTTACCCTAAGTATAGGAGGAGACAATCTGAGTACGATCTGTTCATTCCTACCCTTGACCCTCCCTGCTTTTTGTGCAGTCTGCTATACTTAGGATTATTTGATCCTAAGTACAGAGGGGGACGGTCAACTTCTCATTCTTTTGTTCATTCGTTCATTCATTTCTCCATTCATTTATTCTTTAGATTTTCCTATACTCAGTACGAGTTATGTCTTCTCTTTTCTCTCTGATCTATAAGGACAAAGCTCAAGCTAAGTATAGGGGGGTCGTATATACTACGTATATACTTTAGCCATAACTCGTACTTTTGTATTCTGACTAATTCATATGGCTAATAATTCGTTAAAATTCATTAAAAACCTTAATAAGAAGATGCTATTATTCCTCAAATTCTTTTTGTATGTACTGATTAATAAATCAGGTGAAAATGTTTTTTTGCAAAATATTTGAAAAATAGTTGAAAATCTTTGTGAAAATCTTTTGAAAACTATTTGGGAAATGTTTTGTTACATGCTTTCAACCTTTGTAAAAATGCTTGGGTTGTAAAATTTTATTTTCTTTGTGTGAAATAAAATGTTTGAAAAATGATTTGCAAATGGTTTGAAAAATGGTTGCAAAAATATTTGAAAAATCTATATATACTATTTGGAAAACCATTGCAAAAATGATTTTCAAATGTGTGTACATGTTTGTAAAAATTGTTTGTCAAAAATTATTTTGGACTATAGTTTTCAAAATTGTTTGAAAAACCTGTGTCAAATAAGTTTGAGGAATACACACATCACACCAAAATCCATTTTATCTACTTATAAAAATTGATCACTTACCCTTGTAAATTCTTAAACTCCACTTCTTGTAAATATGAGAAGCACTCCCGTGTAAATATTTGTACCTAGTTTTTATCCAAAACCTTTGTTTTCAAAAAAATCCCAAAAACATTTGCAAAATTAAAATCCAAAAACATTTGAAAAACCTTTTTGAAAAAAAATACAAAAAATGCATATGCATCATCATCAACTTTTCAAAAATCCATAAAAAATTCAAAATCTTGAAAAATTGCATCACAAAAATATTTTCGGCATAGAATTTGCATAGCATTCGTATTTTTCAGATTGAGTTTGATAGTTGAACGAGCCTAAATAAATTCCGGAGATTGGAGCTTGATTGGACCTTAAAATCTACCTAATAACAGGAACCTTATAGGAACTGGGTTTGAGGTACTTCAGGTCTAGTTGACTTAATTCTTTGAGGATCACGGGACTTGGTTCAATGGATTCTTGACTGCCTAAGTAGAGTATTTCGGAACTCACGCACGACTCTTGTTGATAATGACCTAATTTGGATACCTACACCTTTCACATGGCTCAACTCAGTTGGAGTGGTGAGGGGATTGGATTTGCCGGTATGAGACGCACACAAGTGGAAACACTTGTCCTCCTCTAGAGAGGGAAGTGCACCCCATGTCGCGACCCCGATTCCAGGCCATCGGATCCTCCCATATCCGGATCTGGTTACTCAGTAATAATTTATCCAACAATCACAACTAACATTTCAGAAATAAATTGCAAATAAAAATACTCAGAAGAAAGTATTTCAACACTTTTCCATTCACAAAAAAAAATTATATGATCCATTGTCCCACTACAACCATTTACATGTACATAAGCTGAAAGTAAATACACAGAAAGATTACTAACTATCTTACAACGTAAAGCTACTCAGGCTGGCTGGATGTCTACTATGTAAGCTGGCTGGATTACTAAAGTCCTTGTGATGGCTCACCAACACCTATTGGGTTTTCCATAAATCATAGGATAAAAATTAGCGAATGCTAAATGACGAAGAAGAGAAAAGCAAACAAATGGATAATTTTGCAAAACTTGTTATCACAAAAGGTTTCATTCGTTTTCATTAATTTAAGTCCTATTCCCATTCTATTCCACATCAGGGATTAGTCCAGGGAATTACCTCACCACTATAAGGACTCCGAAGCTGTGGACACTTTGGGATTGGAGATTGCGTTGATCTTAGTAAGCTTATGCCGCCGCACGTCGCCTCAACCAATCCTCCAATACTACCCTGACAATTTTCTTTTATTTTATTAAACAGGGTCTCAAACCCTCAACCCGGAAAACAACTAAGCACACCGTCCTCAAGGACTCGGTTGCTTAAAACCTCAGGCTAACATTTAATCATAAATCCTAACGGCTTTAAAAACATATTATCGTGACCCAGCTGCTATTGAACCACCCGTGCCTCCACATGGCACGAACACATCTTTTGTCGTTCAACCCGAAGATATTGGCTCCCCATATCACGCGTTGCAAAACATTCATTTTGTGTGCACTTATCATAACAGGGCAACCGTGTACAACCTAGGTAGGTAAACGCCAATACGGGTTCCTTCCGATAAACCTACAGGTTGCATGCCCGACCTGTAGTTCTACTCCCAGTCATCCTTAATGTGACACATGATCCTTTTCAGGATCCAAATCAAACCACATCAATTCACATGATGTAATTCTTTCGTTAAGTCTTCGATTTGCATAATCAACAATACTTAGTATAGACTCACATATATATTATTCATATGCATATATACTCGTATTTATGCCTATTTTATCTCCCAAACCCTAACTTTCAAAGCCACCGCATCGATTTGATGCTTAAACCTTATTTTTTGGGAATCACAAAGCAACTATTCAGACTTTATCAAAAATAGCCAAAATTAGAGTTCCTTATAGTGCAGAACATAAAATCAAGAATTTCAATAATCTCGTTTGAAAACCCAACAGCAAAAGAAAGGATTTCGTTACCTAATCGAGCTCTCTCTCGTGTATGCAAGGCTTTATCGTGTTTCATTTTTAGAAAGGATGTTTTAAGTCTCCTGAAAAGATCGAATTTCATTTTCGTATCAAAAATGCTAATGTATGAAGAACGAACGAAGAACACGAAGAACGCGAAGAACACGAAGAACGCCAAGAACATATTTTCTCTAGAAATTTCGGCAGAGATTCCCCTTATACGGGGTGATATTTCTAGGAAAATTTCAGCAGAGTTTTTCGGGTCATATTTCTCGGAAAATTTCGGCAAAGTTTCCCCTTGTATTAAGACATATTTCTCGGAAAATTTCGGTAAAGTTTCCCCTTATATCGGGACATATTTCAAAATAAAAATGAAAAGAGTTCCCTCTATAAAATCAATCGTGAGTAAAAATAACACCAAAACTGAAAGAATATACTCAAACAAAAAGAGATGAAGAATCGGTAGACACCACGTATCTTAGGTGAGTGAATGTGTGACGAATCACAGGGTTCACTGACGTGCATAGCCGCCCGCACCTAAGTAGGGTATTACACATATTTCTCCATCAAAATAACTATAAAAGCATAATTGAAAGAATAGAAACATAAGCGATCGAGAATCGGTAGACACCACGCGTCTTAGATGAGCGAATGTGTGACGAATCACAGGGTCCACTGACGTGCATAGCCGCCTGCACCTAAGTAGGGTGTTACACAGATTTCTCCTCGAACCACAACAGAAAACGAATCGGAAAGAAAGATGAATCAAGAACAAAACTTGGAAAAAAAGAGGATGAATTGAAAGCGTAGCTTACGAAGCAAACTAAGAGAGGATCATACCTTCCTCCTCCTCGTTCTCCCGGCAGCGCTTCACTAGCGCTCTTTCCCCGCCTCCCACTCCTCCTCCCGACCTCTCAACCCTAGTCGTTGGGTGGTGGTGGTAGTGGAAATCGTAGAGAATGAATGGGTGGGGGGTATTTATAGGCTCCAGAAAACCACTAATCATGGTTAGAAAAATCATGGTTTAGACCTTAATCATGGTTTAGCGACCCATGGTTTTGGCCCATGGTTTTGGCCAAAACCTATCTCAAACTTGGGGCTTAAGTCAGAACATTCCAGATGATTCTAGATTCGCTAATGATTCTTAATTAACACTAATCATGATTAACTTTCACTAATCGCAATTTAACTTGCGCGGCTTACGCTTATCTTTTGCTAACTATTGATTAGTGTTTGCTAATGATCATTAGCGGTTTTCAATCTGTCATTAGTTTCTTTAATCATGCTTAATTAGTCTTAATGACATTCATTATGGGTTAATGACATCTTAACCCTCCTTCTCTTTCTTCCGAAAATCATAACAAATCGAAACGAAGTCCGATTCACACGAAACAAATTCCATTGGTTTTCTCTTGACGAGCCAGATCTTATTATATAGGATCCGAGATATGCCAAGTTCAAGGCTTTACAATTATAACAACCTAAAATAAAGTCCCGTCCTCGAGACTAAAAATGCAGGCATAACAACCTTAAAGAGGATTTAAACAATAACAACCTTAAAGAGAATGAACGCCATTTCATTTATAAAGAAGATCTACAATACATAGTGTTATTACTCAAACAAGTAGGGGTATTTTTCTCTCATTTCCGCCTCAGGTTCCCATGTGGCTTCTTCAAACTCTTGGTTCCACCATAATACTTTAACTAGAGGCACCTCTCTGTTTCTCAACTTCTTAATATCCCTTTCAAGTATTTGCACAGGTATCTCTTGGTATGTCAAGTCTGGCTCAACATGTAAATCATCATAACTTATCTTATGCTCTGGATTCCTAACGTACTTTCTCAGATTTGATACATGGAATACATCATGTATTGCCGAAAGATGTGGAGGAAGCGCAAGTCTATAGGCAACTTTTCCAATCCGTTGAATAATTTCAAAGGGACCCACGAACCTGGGTGCTAACTTCTCACGCAAGCTAAACCTCTGAACACCCTTCATAGGTGATACTTTGAGAAATACAAAGTCATCTACCTCAAATTCAAGGTCTCTTCGCCTGGTATCACTATAACTTTCCTGGCGACTTTGAGCAGTCAATAGTCTTTTTCGAGCAAGCTCTACAGCTTTTCGTGTCTCTTGCAGTCTATCTGAATCATAAAGGTTCTTTATTCCAACCTCTTGCCAACACAAAGGAGTAGTACACCTTCGTTCATATAGTGCTTCAAATGGTGCCACGCCAATACTTGTATGGTAACTATTATTGTAGATGAATTCTACAAGAGGCAAATGTTTAATCCACGATCCCTCCCATTCTAAGGTACATGCTCGTAGCATATCCTCTAGTGTTTGAATCGTACGTTCGGACTGACCATCTGTTTGTGGATGATATGTTGTACTCGAGCATACTTGTGTACCTAAGGCTTTCATGAAGTTCTCCCAATAGTGTGAGGTGAATCGTGAATCTCGATCAGAAACTACTTCCTTCGGGATACCATGGAGGAATCACATGTGTAATATATAACTCATCAAGCTGGTCTGGAGTGAAAGATAAGCTTATCTGAATAAAGTGTGCTACCTTTGTCAAACGATCTATTATAACCCAGATACTATCTTTACTGCCAGTCGTCTGAGGTAAGCCAGTAACGAAGTCCATGGAAATGCTTTCCCGTTTCCATTCAGGTATAGGAAGGGGTTGCAATAATCCTGGTGGCTTTTGGTGTGAAGCCTTTACCTGCTGGCAAGTGAAACATGCCTTCACAAACTCAGCAACATCTTTCTTCATTCCTGGCCACCAAAAGTATGAGTGAAGATCCTTATACATCTTTGTAATTCCTGGATGAATAGATAATTTAGAACAATGAGCTTCATGTAAAATGTCTTTCCTCAATTTAGGTATGTCTGGTACACAAGCTCTGTGATGGTTATATAGTAATCCATCTTGTATATGGAATCCCTCTATCTCATTCTTCTCAAGTTGTTGTCTTAAGTCTTTAATGATTGGATCATCCTCCTGTCCTTTCTTTATTCTATCCCAGATCTCTGGTTTGTATCTGTGAGGAATAATTATAGTATCGGTACTACAATCAAATGGTTTCCGTTCACTTAACGTTGATAGTAAACCCCAGAAGTGGATAGCACTCACCAACCCAGGTGAATAAGTTCTTCTGCTAAGGGCATCTCCTACGACGTTCCCCTTACCAGGGTGGTAGGAGATAGTGCAATCATAGTCTTTCAATAGCTCTAGCCACCATCTCTGTCTCATATTGAGTTCCTTCTGATCAAATAGATATTGCAAGCTTTTATGATCAGTGAAGATTTCAAAAGTAATATCATAGATGTAATGTCTCCATATCTTTAAAGCAAAAAATATAGCAGGTAATTCAAGGTCATGTGTTGGGTAGTTCTTTTCATGTGTCCTGAGCTGTCGTGATGTATACGCAACTACCTTACCATGTTGTATAAGAACTGCCCCAAGTCCTTTTTTAGACTCATCAGTGTATACTGTAAACCCTTCACTCCCAGAGGGTAGAATAAGGATGGGTACATATGTTAAGCATTCTTTCAGTGTTTGGAAACTAATTTCGCATGCATCTGACCATATGAATGGAACTTCCTTCTGGGTCAACCTAGTCACTGGTAATGCTATTCGTGAAAAGTCCTTCACAAATCTTCTATAATATCCAGCTAATCCCAGAAAAGATCGTATTTCTGTGACAGTCTTCGGGCGTTCCCAACTCATCACCGCACTAACCTTTGTAGGATCAACTGATATACCTTCCCCAGAAATAACATGGCCTAAGAAAAATACTTCAGATAGCCAGAAGTCGCATTTGGTATATTTAGCGTACAGTTTGTTCTTCGTTAGAGTTTCAAGTGCCTGCCTGAGATGATGTTCATGCAGATACTTATCCTTGGAGTAAATAAACACATCATCAATAAAGACTACTACAAAGTGATCTAAGAACTCCTTGAATACTCTATTGATGAGATCCATGAAAGCTGCTGGGGCATTTGTAAGTCCAAAAGGCATAACTAAGAATTCATAATGTCCATATCTAGTTCGAAAGATTGTCTTGGGGATATCCGCATCTTTTATCTTCAACTGATGGTATCCAGATCTTAAGTCAATCTTGAAATACACAGTCGAACCCTGTAACTGGTCAAAGAGATCATCTATTCTTGGCAGAGGATACTTGTTCTTTACGGTTTTCTTGTTTAGTTGTCTATAGTCAATGCACAACCGCATTGACCCATCCTTTTTCCTGACAAATAAGACAGGTGCACCCCATGGTGAAGTACTAGGACGAATGAATCCTTTATCTAACAGTTCTTGCAACTGTACCTTTTAACTCTCGTAACTCAGCTGGTGCCATCCTATACGGAGGGATAGAGATAGGTTGAGTATCAGGCATAAGAGAGATTTCAAATTCAATCTCTCGCTCAGGTGGTAATCCAGGTAGTTCCTCTGGAAATACATCAGGAAACTCGCACACTATAGGCACATCTTTTATCATTCTTTCTGACCCTGATGTAGTGGATACATAAGCTAAATAACCTTGGTACCCTTGTTCTAACAGTTGTTGAGCCTTTAAAGTAGATATGTACTTGACATCATCACTGGATGTCTTTCTAATAAATTGGAACCCTATCGAGTTAGGAATGTGAAAAGTTACCGTCTTCTAGAAACAATCAAGGCATGCATGATGCCTTTCTAACCAATCCACCCCAAGAATGAGATCAAAGTCATCCATTTCAATAAGTAATAGGGAAACATGTAACTGATGTCCTGCTATCAGTACTACACAATCATCCAGGATTTCTCGGATTATAAATACATGTCCTCCTGGTCCCTTGATCAGATATGATTGTTGTGCTTCTACTGGTACCTTACCCAAAGTGGGTACTAACCGTCGAGCAATAAATGAATGTGAAGCACCAGAATCAAATAAGGTATGTACTGAAAAGGCATGAATAGTAACAATACCTCGCACGACCGTGCCTGAATTGTAGGCTTGTTTTTCAATAATTGCATTGAGCTGGCCATTAGGAATAGGCAAGCTAGAACCCGCAACGCTTTGTGGCGGTTGTTGTGTAGGAGATGTTCCTTGTGAGCCACGAACTCTACCATGTCTTCCTCCGTGTGTTGCTCCATTGCTCGGGGTGGATGTTATACTATTAATCGGAGTTGGTTTAAACCCTAAACCTCTCAACTACGGACAATCTTTCCTAATGTGACCTTCTTGATGACAGTGATAACATACACGTGTTCCTGTCTGAGCAGAAGACCCAACCACAAAGGTACTAGATCCTATTGTTGAGTCACGAGGATATAGTGGAGGTCTAGAGAAACCCCTTCTTCCAGATAATTCTTGGCACAAAGTCTGTGGTGAGCTTATATTAGACCCGACTGGATGATAGCGACGATCTCTACGGTTATAACGTGCCTTGCTTTTGGATGGTCCACCATTAAAGTGGAAACTTTTTCTTTGGCGGTTTTCATCCCTCTCCATCTCAATACGAGAGGCGATGTCCATTGCTTCATCTACGGTTGTAGCTCTAAAACCAGCAAGCTTTTCTCGTAGGTCTCCCTGAAGACCGCTAACAAATTTGGTAAGACACCCTTGTGGTGAAGCTTCTAGAGCAGGTGAGTAACGTAGTAGCTCAGTAAAGTGGATATGATAATCTCGTACGGTCTTAGAACCTTGATTTAGAGAAGCCAACTCTCTCCTCTTTAATTCTTCCCAATGAGAGGGACAGAAGTGAGCTCAGAACCTCTCTTGAAAGATATCCCATGGAACAGGATCTGCTAATTTCTTGGAAATTGCTCTCCACCATCGTCTTGCATAGTCTGCTAAGGAGTAATTAGCAAAGTGCACCCAAGTATCTGTTGGTGCGTGTATGATTCTCAACATCCTGCTGACGTCATCAAGCCATAGTTCTGCCTCAGCAGGTGTCTCTATGCCTTTAAATCGAGGAATCTTTCCTTTTCGGTAATTGTCTAGTAATGTTTGGTGTCTCAGAAGGTCCTTCTCCATTGCTCCTTTAGCTGGGGTAGGAGCAGACTCCGTTGAAGGATGGTAACTAGATTCTTCCTCAGAAAGATGGACAAAACCTTCAATCCTAGCATCAGCAGGCATAGTTGCCTCGGGTCTCTCAGCTTGTGCATTGAGCCTCTCCTCCAATGCTTGTTGCCTTTGCCCCATGTCTTGGAGCATTTCCATCATGGTCGCTAATTGTCTAGACACGTCTTGGTCTGCCATGATCCTGAGATGAGTAAAGGTCAAAGGTCAGATGATATATGTCTTAGCATGATGTACCTAAGGGACAATGACTTGTGAATGGTACTGCAGTCATTTATTAATATCAAAGGATCTTAATACAACCTTAGTTTTCTGAATACCGCTCATAGTTGTTAATTACTTAAATAAATTATTGGAGTATCTGGGCTCTGATACCAATCTGTCGCGACCCCGATTCCGGGCCGTCGGATCCTCCCATATCCGAATCTGGTTACTCGGCAATATTTATCTAGCAATCACAATTAACATTTCAGAAACAAATTGCAAATAAAAATACTCAGAAGAAAGTATTTCAACACTTTTCCATTCACAAAATAAAGTTTACATGATCTATTGTCCCACTACAACCATTTACATGTACATCAGCTGAAAGTAAATAAACAGAAAGATTACTAACTACCTTACAAAGTAAAGCTACTCTGGCTGGCTAGATGTCTACTATGTAAGCTGGCTGGATTACTAAAGTCCTTGTGATGGCTCACCAACACCTATTGGGTCTTCCATAAATAACGAAGAAGAGAAAAGCAAACAAATGGATAATTTTGCAAAACTTGTTATCACAAAAGGTTTCATTCATTTTCATTAATTTAAGTCCTATTCCCATTCTATTCCATGTCAGGGATTAGTGCAGGGAATTACCTCACCACTATAAGGACTCCGAAGTTGTGGACACTTCGGGATTGGAGATTGCGTTGATCTTGGTAAGCTTATGCCGCCGTACATCGCCTCAACCAATCCTCCAATACTACCCTAACAATTTTCTTTTATTTTATTAAACAGGGTCTCAAACCCTCAGCCCGGAAAACAACTAAGCACACCGTCCTCGAGGACTCAGTTGCTTAAAACCTCAGGCTAACATTTAATCATAAATCCTAGCGGCTTTAAAAACATATTATCGTGACCCAGCCGTTATTGAACCACTCGTGCCTCCACATGGCACGAACACATCTTCTGTCGTTCAACCCGAAGATATTGTCTCCTGATATCACGCGTTGCAAAACATTCATTTCGTGCGCACTTATCATAACAGGGCAACCGTGTACCACCTAGGTAGGGAAACGCCAATACGGGTTCCTTCCGACAAACCTACAGGTTGCATGCCCGACCTGTAGTTCTACTCCCAGTCATCCTTAACGTGACACATGATCCTTTTCAGGATCCAACTCAAACCACATCAATTCACATGATGTAATTCTTTCGTTAAGTCTTTGATTTGCATAATCAACAATACTTAGTATAGACTCACATATATATTAATCATATGCATATATAGTCGTATTTATGCCAATTTTAACTCCCAAACCCTAACTTTCAAAGCCACCGCATCGATTTGATGCTTAAACCTTATTTTTTGAGAATCACAAAGCAATTGTTCAGACTTTATCAAAAATAGCCAAAATTAGGGTTCCTTATAGCACAGAACATAAAATCAAGAATTTCAATAATCTCGTTTGAAATTCCAACAGCAAAAGGAAGGATTTCGTTACCTAATCGATCTCTCTCTCGTGTATGCAAGGCTTTATCGTGTTTCATTTTTAGAAAGGATGTTTTAAGGCTCCTGAAAAGATCGAATTTCATTTTTGTATCAAAAACTTTAAGAACGTACGAAGAACGAACGAAGAACACGAAGAACGCGAAGAACACGAAGAACACGAAGAACGTCATGAACATATTTTCTCTTGAAATTTCGACAGAGCTTCCCCTTATACGGGGTGATATTTCTAGGAAAATTTTAGCAGAGTTCCCCCTTATATCGGGACATATTTCTCGGAAAATTTCGACAGAGTTTCCCCTTGTATCGGGACATATTTCTCGGAAAATTTCGGCAAAGTTTCCCCTTATATCGGGACATATTTCAAAATAAAAACGAAAAGAGTTTCCTCTATAAAATCAATCGTGAGGAAAAACAACAGCAAAACTGAAAGAATATACTCAAACGACAAGAGATGAAGAATCGGTAGACACCACGTATCTTAGGTGAGTGAATGTGTGACAAATCACAGGGTTCACTAACGTGCATAGCCGTCCGCACCTAAGTAGGATATTACACAAATTTCTCCATCAAAATAACTATAAAAGCATAATTGAAAGAATAGAAACATAAGCGATGGAGAATCGGTAGACACCATGTATCTTAGATGAGTGAATGTGTGAGGGTTCACTGACGTGCATAGCCGCCTGCACCTAAGTAGGGTGTTACATAGATTTCTCCTCGAACCACAACAGAAAACGAATCGGAAAGAAAGATGAATTAAGAACAAAACTTGGAAAAAAGAGAGGATGAATTGAAAGCGTAGCTTACTGACGAACCGCAAAATCGTCCCTCTAATAATGTGTTTTTAGCACATGTAATCGTCATCGTAGCCGGGCCGATTCGGGTCGTCAAAACGATCACCTCATTTTAAAGATATGTCATAAATCAAAACGAGGTGATCGTGATTTATATTTTTTTTACTTGGTAAGATACCAAGGTCGAACTCAGGGACACGAGCCTCTCTCGTATTAATCGGATTTAAGTGTGTTGAACTAAGTGTGGAAATAAAAGTATATAGGTCAAACCATGCAAAGACACATTACAAGATAATGCATTAAAATGAACATGCATTTTTTAAACATTTTTTTATCATGCAAATGAATGCAATACGATGCAATAGAGATATGCCCTAAATAGAGAATAATGAGCCAAAGTGAATACGAGTCAATTTCGAGTTCCTAAAAAAAAGGCAGATGTGATGAATAGTATTAAGAAAGGCATCATATTGAGCTCAAATAGACACATCGCTTTAAAATAATACATGATAAAAATCATTGTGTCCAAAACAGTAATCAAGCATGCCATTAGAAAGAGCATCAAACCAGCTTTAAAACGAAACTAAAATCATCTCAATCGGATAAACGTAGCTCAAGATATTCAACAAAGAAAACAAGGGCATAACTGAAATAAAACATGAAAAGATAACTACAAAAAGGTCCCTGGAAAGGACTGAAATGCAATAAGAATAAGGCGCGAGACCTTCCCTGTAATTTACCCAAAAGCGCGGGGACCTTTTTGCAAATATGGAGAAGTTTGAGGGCGTCTCTGCAAAATTCCCAAATAGCACGTGCGCTGCACGTGCTACTCAGGCTCGGACGGAGGCTCGGATTCGGCAGAGGCTCGGAGGCGCTTCGGCTAGGCTCGGGAAGTCCGAGGCTCGATGCAGGCTCGTGGAGGTTCGGAGCTACCGAACCTGGAGGCACGGACACGGAGGCTTGGGCGTGCTCTGGTGACGACGTGTGGCTGCATATGATGCCGTTGGATCAAGATGATCCAACGGTCGCTGGAGAGGCGGGTCTTGAGCGACGTGGCTGAATCTGAGCCGTTGGATCAAACGGATCCAACCGCTGCTGATGTTGATGGCGTGGTCTCCTCATGCCCGTTGGATGACCGCCGAGAAAGGTGCATCCAACGGCGCCTGTAGCGTCTCCCTCGACCGAAGACTGGTGGTGACTTTGGAGCTCCGGCGAAGGAGCTCCTCCTCCGCCTCTCGTCTCCGGCTGCAAATGACCTCCCCGACACTTCTTAGAGTGACGTCGATGAAGCTGTAAGATCGGGGAGGATCCAATGTCCCTTGAAACGATGCTCCAGAGCTCAGGCGATGGCTGCAAAGCTCGGTCAAAACAGCTCCGGCAAGGGTCCGATCATTGAAGAAACTTCACCTGCAGGTTAACGTAACATAGCCGAAGCACGAGTGGGCGGTGTATGCGAGTGGGATGAGAGCTCGTAGGGGCGAAAGGAACGAGGAGCTCGGTGCTCCTCCGCCGCTGGAGCGGAGGAGGTGGGTCGGAGGTGTGATGGGGACTGGAAGAAGGAAGGAAGTGAGCGGAGAGCTGCGCGAGAAAGGGGGAGGCGTAGTGAAGCTAATGGGATGGTCAATGGAGAGTAAAAACGGCCGGATTGACCGAGAAAAATCGAGGAAAATGAAGATAAAATACGAAAGAAGAGGAAGAAGGACTTACCTTGCCGGAGATGGACGGGAGCTTGGGCTGAGCTTCACGATAGAAGCCACGGTCTTCGCTGGACCTCCGCAGCTACTGGAGGCAGCTCGAGCGGGCTCGGAGCACCGCGACGACGCCATGATCGGCGAAGGGTCGTCACCGGAGGCATTGGCCTTCTTCGCTCAATCCTCCGCCTCCCCCTGTCACTGGGAGACGGAGGAGGGCTGGGCCATGCCCCTACGTAAAGGTGGACAGTTTGAAACGGTGGGGAGACCAGTGTATTTGAAGGGCGAAGTGGCGGAGATGGTGGTGGACGACGTGTTTTCGAGGGGGAAATGAGAGAAGTGGAGAGAGGTTGGTGGTCAATGGAAGAGTGCGCGAGGGTCGTGGTTGACTAGGGAGGACCATGGGACGGTTGGCGAAGGGTGAGGTAGTCGGAGGTGGTGGAGAAAATGGGAAGGGGACGAGGTGTGCAAGTGCTGAATCGTGGGAGAGTGGGGAACCGCTGGAGGTTGACGACGACCTGCAGCCGTTGGATTTGAAGATCCAACGGCCGTCGTTGAGGCGCGAAGGGAAGGCCGTGATTAGATCTGGGGCGGTGAGATCGATGGTCGATGAAGCAGCCACGTGGCGTGTCGAGGTCGAGGCGCTAACGGAGGGTAAAGATGAAGAGTGGGCGGTGATCGAACGGTAAAGGACAGAGGGTGGATTAAGTGGCTCAGATCAGAAGTTCAAGACGTGATCGGAGGGTTCAGCAAGGGCCACGTGGCGTGCTCCTGATGCGGCGCTGGTGGACGGCTTAGATGAGAAGGAGTTGTCGATCGGATGGCTCAGGGTTGAGGCGCACGTGGAGAAAGAGAGACCGTTGGATCTGAAGGTCATCCAACGGCCCAGAACGCAGGCGGAAGGGGCAAGGGAAGCAGGCCACGTGGCTCACCCAGATTGGGCCACGTGGCCCAATCAGATTATTGCAAGAGTATTTTTTATTTTTGAGGGCTTATTTGGTCGAATTTGAGAAAACTCAAAACATGAAAGTTGTAGATCTTGACGAGATCTACAAGTTTCATGTTGACCAAAACTCGAAAAGAGATCAAACGAAGACACGAAATATTTTTGAGGGTATTTTTGAGTCTAAAAATACCACGAATTTTTGTTTTGCTATTTTTTTGTGGTTTTTAATTTATTAAGAACTCTGTTAATTATTAGACAATAACAGGGATTTATTGACAAAACCTTAAGCAAGGGGGTTAATTATAACAAATAAAGATGGATGAAACTGAGGTTCATCACCCCCCAATACTTAAACTATGCTCGTCCTCGAGCATCAAAAAGAATGACTAAGTTGGATTAACCCCCTTGTGCATGTGAATACAGGATCCAATCTGATCAAGTCGACTCGGCTTCAGAGATCCAAAATTTTAGAGTTCAACCCAGCCTTAATCAAGAGGCTTCCAATTCCTCTACTTCTCTAGACTCTCTCTGATGTACATATAAACTAAAGGATATGAGTTTAGTGTTGACTGCAATTTCTGAGAGTAGAGTCAATTCGTCACCCAAAATCTTGGTCCGAGAAAATCTCCTAAGGACCCAATCCTCAGCACTAGGGAATAAATCAAATCTTGCATTCAGTCTACCGTCTCTTTAGTTGTCAGACTTAGAAAATGTGGATGGCAGGCCAGAAAATGGAGGGCATGGGATTGTGTAAATTCTTCTCTCCCTCTCATTGGAACAAGGATTCTCTCTAGTGCCATTTTACGCAACACATTTTTTTGGTGTTGATCAGTGCGTCCGTCAAGAGAAATTGGAGCTGTCTGCACTTGTTTTCCTGGGAGTACACCGGGGTGTGTCTCTTTTGAGTACCTATCGTACCTTCGACACCCAGACTTGTAGCATTTACGATGCAGAGCCCTTTTTTGGTGCAAGCCCGACTCCTGGTCCTAATAGCGGTGGTCCAAGTGGATACTTTGAAAAGTTTGGGAGCGCTCGCCTTTGGTGGAAGCTCTTTGATATTTGACTTGGTGGAATGAGAGCTTTTCTTTGAATTTCATTGACTTGTAAAATTTGTGGCTAGCTCCTCTGCTTTTACCAAGAGTTGGCGCACACTGATCAACATTTTTTTTATTTTTCACACCCAGGCACTTAGGTTAAATGTCAAGAGATTAGTATAAGAATCAAGTTCTCATACTGGCTAATATTGCTGACACTCAGGTTTCCTGAAGCCTCCAAAGATTTTATCCCATCCTCGAGCATCATTAGATCAAATCCAAATTTGACTTCCTCATCCCAATCCCTCAGGTGAAAAATCAACTCATGTCATCGAAAACCGCAGTCGTGCATGTGATGTGCTGATCATATTCTTTATGTTTGAGACTACGCATGGAATATAGCATGCAAATCTAGAAACCTAGGGGAATATGGATGATTAAGTCTAAGACCCTGATGAGTAAGGCTGGTTAACCTAAAATCTCAAAGACTTCTAAAAGCTAAGTCTTCTTGACCAAATCAGATCCCGGGTGAAAGTGAAAATGTAGAGGACTAATCCAACTTCTTCATTCAAAAACAAGACATTTTTTTTTAACTTCAAGAGATATTAGAACTTCCTAAGCTCAATTGAGCATCCGCGGTTCAGCCAGTATGGATGTAAGTACAGGCCGAAGCCCGTTGCTTGAGGACGGGGCCTTGCGCGATGTCCTCTAAACCATCCAATCTGCTAAGGGCGAACCCTCACTGCACGCGGCTGACTTAATTGGGCTTAGTTAGTCACTAATAGCTCCTAAAGGTTTTTAGGGGTTTTCTGATTTTTATGGATTTTAATAAAAGAGTTAAAACACAAGTTAGACTCAACTTCCCTTGAAAAAGAGATGGCGATTTTTCAAAACCAAGTCACACAAAATAAAAAAAGTTTTCAAAACATTTTCAAAAATCATTTTCGAAAATATTTCTATAAAATAGTGTAACATAATATCGAAAAACCGCGAAAATCCTTTGAGTTTTCTTAGTCCAATGAATTTTTACCTTAGCCAAAAAGTTTTTAATTTTTCAAAATTTTCAGATTTATAGCTAAAGTAAATATACAGTATATACGGTATACCCCCCTATACTTAAACTTTGTTATGTCCTCATAGCACTAGATGTTACAAGTACATAGGTCCATTTAAATATAGAAGAATATACGGGAGCTAAGAGGGGCTCCCCCTATACTTAGGTTAGAAATAACCTAAGTATAAAGGCAAGAAAAGATGAGTAGAGAAATCACGGGGACTTGGGTCCCCCCTATACTTAGGCTGAGATTAGCCTAAGTATAAAGACGGAATTTGATGTCGGGAGGGACCCAAGGTGAACGAAGAAGGGGGATGGATATACAAGTGAGTGGTTTTGAATCTTGTAGATGAAATGGAGTGACTACGGTTTTGGGGGTATGTGTCGTAAAATATACGGCTCAATCAAGCAAGCAAACCCTTATTTTCACCAACTCACACATGAAACCAACCTAAGTTGGTTTATTATCTTGTCTATTTTATTGGTGATAAAACCTTAGATATTTACGCAAAGAAAATGAAAATCAAGGCGTAGCGCGGGTGTTGCTCTCCCAAAACCGTATTTTACTCCATTTTAGGTTGACTTGCAATTAACAGTCCCAATTTTATTTAAAAATTATCACTGAATTAAGGTTAGCACATCAATCAGAAAATCATCGTCTACCGTTCATTCCATTTTCCATTTATCCTAGGTGATCAATCTAGAAAAATGAAAGCCGAGAAAAACTTGTATACGATGAAGAAAAACGCGATTGAGGCTAAGCGAGAAATCATGCAGTGATTTGACGATAAAAGCCGCGAAAAATCTGGGGCTGTTTTGAAAATTAAATCAAACATGTATGCAAGTCGAAAAAGCCGCACCTAATCATGCATCTATTAGCGGTGATTAATCTTCATGAATTTTAGCTAAGTGATACGCGATTATGTGCGTCTTCATTTAAAGTGTGTCTTAACCTACGATCAAGCACATAAGATAAAAAATAGAATGAGCTCGGAGAGCCGCGTGCCTAATCCTAAATCGACACTCAAGTGGGGACGATCCCCACACAACCACGATCGTTCGATTACATACGCGAGTCTTCGATCGAAGACCGCTGTAAAGGACGAATTATTAAAAATGCAACAAAAATGCGAGATATATTTTTTTCTTTTCTTCCTCCTTTGCTCCAAGCATGCTTCTGCGGCTCCTCGCAGCGGGGAGTATCCTGCTCCTCGCCTCCTTGATCCGTCAAGGGCCCTGCCACAAAAGCAATAGTTAGATATCATAAAGGAAAGAAAAATTTTATATGCAAAAATATGTGACCATTTAACCTATAAAAAGATACACTAAATTAAACATACAAAAAATCCAAAAAATAAAAGAAATGAGCCGTGTCCCCGGCAACGGCGCCATTTGACGAACCGCAAAATCGGCCCTCTAATAATGTGTTTTTAGCACATGTAATCGTCATCGTACCCGGGCCGATTCGGGTCGTCAAAACGATCACCTCATTTTAAAGATATGTCATAAATCAAAACGAGGTGATCGTGATTTATATTTTTTTTACTTGGTAAGATACCAAGGTCGAACTCAGGGACACAAGCCTCTCTCGTATTAATCGGATTTAAGTGTGTTGAACTAAGTGTGGAAATAAAAGTATATAGGTCAAACCATGCAAAGACACATTACAAGACAATGCATTAAAATGAACATGCATTTTTTAAACATTTTTTTTTATCATGCAAGTGAATGCAATGCGATGCAATAGAGATATGCCCTAAATAGAGAATAATGAGCCAAAGTGAATACGAGTCAATTTCGAGTTCCTAAAAAAAAGGCAGATGTGATGAATAGTATTAAGAAAGGCATCATATTGAGCTCAAATAGACACATCGCTTTAAAATAATACATGATAAAAATCATTGTGTCCAAAACAGTAATCAAGCATGCCATTAGAAAGAGCATCAAACCAGCTTTAAAACGAAACTGAAATCATCTCAATCGGATAAACGTAGCTCAAGATATTCAACAAAGAAAACAAGGGCATAACTGAAATAAAACATGAAAAGATAACTACAAAAAGGTCCCTGGAAAGGACTGAAATGCAATAAGAATAAGGCGCGAGACCTTCCCTGTAATTTACCCAAAAGCGCGGGGACCTTTTTGCAAATATGGAGAAGTTTGAGGGCGTCTCTGCAAAATTCCCAAATAGCACGTGCGCTGCACGTGCTACTCAGGCTCGGACGGAGGCTCGGATTCGGCAGAGGCTCGGAGGCGCTTCGGCTAGGCTCGGGAAGTCCGAGGCTCGATGCAGGCTCGTGGAGGTTCGGAGCTACCGAACCTGGAGGCACGGACACGGAGGCTTGGGCGTGCTCTGGTGACGACGCGTGGCTGCATATGATGCCGTTGGATCAAGATGATCCAACGGTCGCTGGAGAGGCGGGTCTTGAGCGACGTGGCTGAATCTGAGCCGTTGGATCAAACGGATCCAACCGCTGCTGATGTTGATGGCGTGGTCTCCTCATGCCCGTTGGATGACCGCCGAGAAAGGTGCATCCAACGGCGCCTGTAGCGTCTCCCTCGACCGAAGACTGGTGGTGACTTTGGAGCTCCGGCGAAGGAGCTCCTCCTCCGCCTCTCGTCTCCGGCTGTAAATGACCTCCCCGACACTTCTTAGAGTGACGTCGATGAAGCTGTAAGATCGGGGAGGATCCAATGTCCCTTGAAACGATGCTCCAGAGCTCAGGCGATGGCTGCAAAGCTCGGTCAAAACAGCTCCGGCAAGGGTCCGATCATTGAAGAAACTTCACCTGCAGGTTAACGTAACATAGACGAAGCACGAGTGGGCGGTGTATGCGAGTGGGATGAGAGCTCGTAGGGGCGAAAGGAACGAGGAGCTCGGTGCTCCTCCGCCGCTGGAGCGGAGGAGGTGGGTCGGAGGTGTGATGGGGTCTGGAAGAAGGAAGGAAGTGAGCGGAGAGCTGCGCGAGAAAGGGGGAGGCGTAGTGAAGCTAATGGGATGGTCAATGGAGAGTAAAAACGGCCGGATTGACCGAGAAAAATCGAGGAAAATGAAGATAAAATACGAAAGAAGAGGAAGAAGGACTTACCTTGCCGGAGATGGACGGGAGCTTGGGCTGAGCTTCACGATAGAAGCCACGGTCTTCGCTGGACCTCCGCAGCTACTGGAGGCAGCTCGAGCGGGCTCGGAGCACCGCGACGACGCCATGATCGGCGAAGGGTCGTCACCGGAGGCATTGGTCGTCTTCGCTCAATCCTCCGCCTCCCCTTGTCACTGGGAGACGGAGGAGGGCTGGGCCATGCCCCTACGTAAAGGTGGACAGTTTGAAACGGTGGGGAGACCAGTGTATTTGAAGGGCGAAGTGGCGGAGATGGTGGTGGACGACGTGTTTTCGAGGGGGAAATGAGAGAAGTGGAGAGAGGTTGGTGGTCAATGGAAGAGTGCGCGAGGGTCGTGGTTGACTAGGGAGGACCATGGGACGGTTGGCGAAGGGTGAGGTAGTCGGAGGTGGTGGAGAAAATGGGAAGGGGACGAGGTGTGCAAGTGCTGAATCGTGGGAGAGTGGGGAACCGCTGGAGGTTGACGACGACCTGCAGCCGTTGGATTTGAAGATCCAACGGCCGTCGTTGAGGCGCGAAGGGAAGGCCGTGATTAGATCTGGGGCGGTGAGATCGATGGTCGATGAAGCAGCCACGTGGCATGTCGAGGTCGAGGCGCTAACGGAGGGTAAAGATGAAGAGTGGGCGGTGATCGAACGGTAAAGGACAGAGGGTGGATTAAGTGGCTCAGATCAGAAGTTCAAGGCGTGATCGGAGGGTTCAGCAAGGGCCACGTGGCGTGCTCCTGATGCGGCGCTGGTGGACGGCTTAGATGAGAAGGAGTTGTCGATCGGATGGCTGAGGGTTGAGGCGCACGTGGAGAAAGAGAGACCGTTGGATCTGAAGGTCATCCAACGGCCCAGAACGCAGGCGGAAGGGGCAAGGGAAGCGGGCCACGTGGCTCACCCAGATTGGGCCACGTGGCCCAATCAGATTATTGCAAGAGTATTTTTGATTTTTGAGGGCTTATTTGGTCGAATTTGAGAAAACTCAAAACATGAAAGTTGTAGATCTTGACGAGATCTACAAGTTTCATGTTGACCAAAACTCGAAAAGAGATCAAACGAAGACACGAAATATTTTTGAGGGTATTTTTGAGTCTAAAAATACCACGAATATTTGTTTTGCTATTTTTTTGTGGTTTTTAATTTATTAAGAACTCTGTTAATTATTAGACAATAACAGGGATTTATTGACAAAACCTTAAGCAAGGGGGTTAATTATAACAAATAAAGATGATGAAACTGAGGTTCATCACTTACGAAGCAAACTAAGAGATGATCATACCTTCCTCCTCCTCATTCTCCCGGTAGCGCTTCACTATCACTCTTTCCTCGCCTCCCACTCCTCCTCCCGACCTCTCAACCCTAGCCCTTGGGTGGTGGTGGTAGTGGAAATCGTAGAGAATGAATGGGTAGGGGGGTATTTATAGGCTCCATAAAACCACTAATCATGGTTAGAAAACTATGGTTTAGACCTTAATCATGGTTTAGCGATCCATGGTTTTGGCCCATGGTTTTGGCCAAAAACTATCTCAAACTTGGGGCTTAAGTCAGAACATTCCAGATGATTCTAGATTCGCTAATGATGCTTAATTAACACTAATCATGATTAACTTTCACTAATCGTGATTTAACTTTCGCGGCTTATGCTTATCTTTTGCTAACTATGATTAGTGTTTGCTAATGATCATTAGCGGTTTTCAATCCGTCATTAGTTTCTTTAATCATGCTTAATTAGTCTTAATGACAGTCATTATGGGTTAACGACGTCTTAACCCTCCTTACTTCTCTTTCTTCCGAAAATCATAACAAATCGAAACAAAGTCCGATTCACACGAAACAATTTCTGTTGGTTTTCTTTTGACGAGCCAGATCTTATTATATAGGATCCGAGATATGCCAAGTTCAAGGATTTACACCCCAACCCGTCTAGTGATGAGGAGTTCTAAAGACAGGAGAGTGTGTGTTGCAATAAAGCTTCAAAAGAGGGATAGTCTACTGGTTCAAGAGGAAAAACTCCCTATGTAAATGTTGTTGTATATAGTATTTCAAAAAAAGAAAAGAAAAGACAGGCCTGTATAGAAATAAATGACTGCAAAGTATGTACGTATGTTGTATAGCCAATAAGCAAGCTTGAGTTTCAAAGTCATATCATGTGGGCCTGCAGCTGGAAGACTTGACTACACTGGTCTTGCATCCTAGGATAGGTAGCTACACTGTCTACCGTCCATTCTTCTCTTCACCCCCTCCTCTTGAGCTGGTTGCCACTTGAACTTAGAAGGGAATACCCCACTCCTCGAGGAAGGAGTTTTTGGATTGGGGAATCATTGGGTTGTCATGTTGGAGAAGTCAGTCCCATTGTCATTCTAGTTGGGGAGAGCCACTATCACTTACACTGTACGAGTCAGATTCATAGTCGTAAGGGTTTGCGTATGAGTTGAGATATTTCTGACCTGGCTATTGAGGAGACTTGAGCAGAGTTTTGGGATTCTCAGGGATTGTTGGATTTCAAATCTGGTTCTCATTAAGGTTCCGCCCGCACTAAAATTCTAGAGGTCCGACTTAAGCTCCAAACTTTGATTTTGTGAAGACAAGTTTGATAATTAAACTTATTCTATCTTTCTTCTTTTTCTTTTCTTTATTTTTCTTTTTTGCACTTATTGCATAAGTGTTTGCTAGGGACTAGTAAAGGCAAGTATAGGGGGATGATGAATCTACGTTTTATCATCTTTATTCTATCATTTTGGCCTTAAAAATCCTAGTAAATACGCGAAAATAGTGTTAAATCATGCGTTTTATCATCCATGCATTTGTATGTAAATAGTGTGTAAAATACTATTTTTAAAGCCAAAATTATAGAATAAAGAAAGGAAAAGAAAAAGAATAAAATATTGGAAATATTTTATGACCTGAAATCTCGAGACCTAGGTATCTTGATGACTAGGTCGACAAGGAATAAAGTAGGGGGAGATAAGGACCAAAATACAATAAAAACCCTTTTATTTTAACCCATTCTTTATTCATTTTGGGACCTATTTTTGATTCCACTTTTTACACCTCAAATAAAGAAACTTTGTACATGAAAATTGTAGATAATTAAATATAGAAAAATACAAAATTAATTTCACTCAAAAATAATATACATATAAAAAGTTATGGTCTGAATAAGATTCCAGAACCCCAACTTCCCAGACATGTATCTCCCAATAAAAACTCGAAATGCATCAAACTCACCTTTAGTTGTATATAATTTAAAATAAGCTATTTAATGAAGGTGGTTTCGCATTTGGCGGAGCTACGGTTTGAAAGTTGAGTTTTGGACCACATATTAAAATATTCATTTTATTATTTATTCATTATTTTTATAATTTTATAATTTTATAAATATTATTTATAATATATGTGTATATTAAAATCAGAATAAAAACTCAAAGAGAACATAAAATAAAATACTTGTACATAACACCTAGGTATAATACCTGTATATATACATATATAATTCATACTTTTATTTTATTAAGTGTATAAAATACATCAGAAAAATAAAATAAAAATATATTTAAGTGTATAAAAATACTTTATAAATTTGTAAATTAATAAACAAAATAATAAAATTAAATACATAAAATAAAAATAAATTATTAAAATATACAGATACATATACCTATATAGGCCTAAAAAGGTAACTTGTAATTATAAACCTCATAAAAATAATTAAAAATCACCATAAAATACTTTATAAAATAACAAATATTTTTTATTTAATAATAAAAAATTAATAAATTCATTTTCTATTTTTAATTGAATTTATAAAGTATTTTTTTCAGGATTTTACCTGGTTGGTCCACGTGGACCAACCAGGAGGGTCTGAGACTTGACCGCGGGTCAACTCTCTGACCCTAGCTCCTGTAGTGTGTCAGACTATGGTTTTTTGACGTTTTCTCCTAATTTTGGATAACACGTCTTTCACCATATCATGTCGACTCCTTCTTGACTTTTCTACCTCGTGATGTGGTGATGCATGCCCTATGCTTTTCTCGGGCTGTGGATCGCTGCATCGTCTGCCATCACTCGATCTTCATGCCCACTCGACCACTCGTTCAAAAGACCCCCTTCCTCCATTTTTCGGATTTGAACCCTCTTTGACCGTCTCCTTCTCTCCCTTTGGTGAGCTTTGGACTGGAGCTTGTGACAGGAGACCTCCAGCTCTCTGGTGGCGTGATTAGGCGGTCGTAGAGAGGTCTCCACCCATCTCCAGCCACGCTTGGCCGTGAGGTATTTATCTCATGGTTCCCCACTGCTTGAGGTTGTTTTTGTTTGTTTCTCTTTGTCCTTTAGAGTAGTTGTATCGCCTTCTTTAATTTCTGCTCTTTATTTGTTTGATTGAAGCTTGTTAAACCACTCGTCATCCTCCTCGTCGGAGCTTGCTCCGGCGAGCTTCTATTTGCGCCCAACACCATCCAATCCATCCGCATTTGCACTGGGACCTCTTGTTGTCGTCGTGTGCTTTCTTTCGCAGCTCTCAGGGGCAAAAGACCCCCTCCTGGGGTCGATTTTTGCAGCAGAACGTGCAACCTGGAGCCACCTTCCATCTCTGTCCTCGCGGCGGCTCATCGGGGCTCCTCCACCCATTTGGTGTCACTGTCGAGTCGATGATCCTTCCAGGAATGTCGGGGACATTTTGTGCAGCAAGGAAGTTTCGGGTGAGGATACGCGAGCTCGGAGAAGACCCCCCTCACCGCTGTTCATCCGTATTCATCCAAAGGGACTCCCAGTCGTTGATCTGCTCCTGTTCTTCCATCTGCTTCATCCACCGTCATGTCACGCCCATCATACAGCCGTCGATATCCCTTCAAGCATCTAATCTGGGCCGTCATCAGCCGAAGGGGCATCGTGGCGTCTGGCGTCGACACGTGTATAAGTGGGTGGCATCCCACCGTCCGCCAGCGCCATCTACGAGGGTATTTTGCGCTATCACCCCCGCACGTTTTGTAATAGTTTATTAGTATTCAAACTTTCAGCGGCCGTTTTATAACTTTTGTATATTTTACATTCGAACCCCCGGGTATTTGGTAATTACGTTATGGTCCCCGCCAGGCGCGTGCAAGTCACGTGTCCCTTGGCGATTTTGCAGGACGACCCCGGGGTGTTTTCATATTTATATTTAGTTTGAGAACATTCATATGCTGCTATATATTCCTGGACATTTTGCAAGGTTTCCCCTGTAACTTTCTCATATTACACTTAGGTCCTCGCCAGGCGTACGTGCGTGTCACGTGCGTGCTAGCAATTTTGCAAAATCAACCCTGGCACTTGGGCTATTTCTAATTGGTCCAGAAGCATTTCTAATTAGTTGTTTAGTTCTGGAACATTTACACTTTTGACCCTGGACTTTTCGTATATTACAAAAACACCCTTGCTAGGAATGCATTTTCTTTCGGTTGCCTTTATTTATTGCATGCATCTCTAAATTTCTAAAAATCCACAAAAATCATCATAAGTCCCTATTGCATTCTAGTTTCACGACATATTTTTGTTTTCCATTTTTATTGCGTTTTAATATTTATAAAAATTCAAAAACACGCATTTTATTCACTGTTTGCATTATAAAATCCATAAAAATTATAAAAACTTGTTGAAAATTTCCAAAAAAATATATTTTGTGTCTTTTAGTGTGTTTTCACTTCTATCCAATAATCATTAAAGAATATAAAATAAAACTCCTAAAAATTATAAAACTCTAAAAACCTTCATAAAAATTTATAAAATTCATAAAAAATATAAAAAATGTGTTTTCTTTTCCTGAATTTTCTTTATTTTATTATTTTTCAATTAAAATTAATTTGGGGAGTTTTTGTTACTGTTTTCCATTTTATTTCCCCATTTTTATTTCAAACTTTTATTTTATCTACTGTTTTCAGTATTTTTGACTTTAAAAATACCAAAGAAATTAAGAAAAATCTATAAAAATCACAAAAACATTAAAAAATATAAAAAGCCCAAAAACATTTTTCCTTATTTTTTAGTATTTTTACTTATTTTTATAAATACCTTATCTTTCTCTTTCTTACTTTGTATATATATTCTATTTAAAGAAAAAGAATATATAACAAAAATATAAAAAGAAAAAATAAAATCAGAAATTAAAAATTAAAATATATAAAAAATATAAAATCCAAAATTAAAAAAATATATAAAATTAAAACGTTCAAAAAAATAGCATAGATAGACAAATTATAGCATTCACATCATTTTGAGCATTTTGCCCCGTCCTACCTGTTTGCTCCTTGTGTTCGACCTCTACACATACTTGCACCTATATACATCTTGTTGTAGAGTTATAATAAATTTTAACTCCGCACCGCTTTTCATTTTTTGATTTCTGTTGTGGGTTTATTGTTGTTTTAATCCGGATTTCGTGTGGTCGATTCAGCGATTGAGTTCCCGCTTTGTGTGGAACTTAAGATCATCGATTTTTGGGTTCAACACTAGTTGCGCCTACTTTCAGCCAGTATGGGTGTAAGTACGGACCGTAGAATGGCTACCCGTGTTACTTGAGGACGGAGCCTTACGCAGTGTCCTCTAAACCACCCACTCTGCTAAGGAAATCCGGACCGTTTACCGGCTACCCGTAGATCCTTACTGAGAAGTAGCTAATAGTTTTTGACAGAATCAGTAGTCAATACGAAAATTCGGATTTGGGCTCTAGCCTTAAGTGTCGTCTCTCGCTCACTCAGAAAAAAAATAGTCCAAGGTCGGGGTTGCTCTCCCGCAAAAATTCTTGATTTTATGGGTTCTTAAGATTGGCTATATATAGCAGTCTCAATTTTAATTAGGTGATCACTGAAGAATTAAATGAGCACAAATACACATCTACCGTCCAGTCCCAATTTTCTTTAAAATTTATGTGACAATACAAGAGGGAGAAATTCAGAAAAAGCCGATGCACGTGAAAACTATGAAGTATGCTCAATTAGAAGACTTACAGTGAATCCTCGCAATCTCCATGTGGGATGCAATACAGAATTAAAAATTATTCTAAACGAATGCAAGCTGATGAAAAACCGCTAAGAAGAAAGTTCTATTAGCGGGAAAGAATTGAGTTAAATTTTGGCTAAATTGAACGATCTATGTGCGTCTCAATTAAAGTGCAGTGTGGCCTTAGTCCTACGAGCACAATCAAAAATATAAATGCTCTAAGAGCCGTATGTGCAGGTCTATCCTAATCGCCACTCAAGTCGGGCCCCACCCTTACCGGAGAGTGAAACAGGCCACGACACACCACAAAAGAGTTCAAAGTCTTTTTACACACGCGAGAGTCCAATCAGACACCGCTGTAAATGAACAATTAATTACAGAAATAAAATTGCATAAATTAAAAACCTAGACTCTATGCTCTCTCACGAGTCGACTCGATCTTAAATTAATTGCGGCTTTTTCGGATATCGGTGAAGATGCTTCAGTTTCTTGAAAAACCGCTCCACGTACGTCGGGTACCTCGCAAGAAAAATAAGAGAGATTTGTGTAAGAGAATGACTCAAAAAATAATAAAAATAAAATAAGCAAATTAAATGCTAAAAAATAAATGCGGGAAATAAAATGGAATTTACAAAGAAAAATTCGGGGGTCAGACTACTCGAATGCGGAAAACCGAACAAGAAATTTTCAAAACACAAAACTAAGTCATTTGCCTCCCCTGCAACGGCGCCATCTGATGTTTCTGAGATCGCAGTGTTAAGAAGATGTTGTATTTATCGCCGTGCATAAAAATGATTTGTCGATCGTTGTAGGCAGCAATTGGAATCGGTCAAGAAAATAATCACACAAGATATTTATCAATTTTAATCAATGCGATTTTATGTTTATTTTACTTGGACAAGTCCCATGGTCGATCACAAGGAGGCAAAGGAACAACCTAGAGTTATGTCTATCAAGATTAGTGCACGGTTTTCGAGGCAGTCTTTTTTTGGAATTTTTAATGCAAATAAGGGATGCAAAATGCAATTTCAGCCTATTTTAGGAACTAAAATATCAACTACGATCAAACGATATCCGAAAAATTAGAAACTTGGCTGAGGAGATAATGATGATAAAAAGAATGCACTGTAATTTTTTTGGAATTTTTCGATGCAATATGAATTTTTTTATGAATTTTTGAATGCAAACAAAATGGATTTCAGTATTTAATTATAATAAATATTAAACCTACTTGTTTTCAAGGGATAAAATCATCTAAGATCTATCACTAGGTGCTGGATCTCAGAAAAATCCTAAACCACGAAAATGTGGGGTTTAATACCTATTAAAAAAATCAAATACTGAAATAAGCAAAATGATTTTTACAGGGCAATCTATGCATGCAAATGCAAACCTTTTTTGGCACAATGTCAAGCACAATTAATTCTACACTATGTGGTTTTTCGGAAATTTTTAGAGCAACGGTTAATCAAGTATGAATTTCAGAGCAAAAATGGGTAAAATATGCAATTTTTACAAGATAAATAATTATTAATTAACCATCGATCACAAAAATGTCTACAATCTGCCAAATTGTAGAGAATTAAAAGGTGAACATCATGCTATTTTCTGAATAATAAAATAATGTCGAGAAGAGGTTCAAAACAGAGGGAGAACACAGGGATACAACTGCAAAATAAATATAAATAAATAAAATAAATATGAAAATGCAACAGGACTAGAATGTAATTACCAAAACATTTGGGGGTATGTTGCAATTTTGCCAGAGGGTCACTTGCAGAGCACTTGACCTCTGGCTGGCAGGGCTGATATGTAAATACGAGGTCCACCGGGGGCGTTGTCGCAAATCCTCCAAGCAGGCACGTGCAGAGCACGTGTCTTCTGGATGGTGGTGCTTCTGGGAATATGGGGAACACCAAGGGCTTAGACGCAAGAAGTCCCCCCTACACACGTGTGCCTCATGTGTGTGGGGGGTCTCGGGATCCTCGCCAGGGGATGCGGCGGAGTGGCTGGTGTCTCACGGCGGACTGCGGCGAGGCAGCGATGGCCGGCGGAGGAGGTAAGGTGAAGCTCTGATGGTGTCGCGAGATCAGCCAAGGCGGAGGGCGACGTTGTGGCTCCTGGTGATGAGTCCTGTCGGGGAAAAAGGTCGCAACCAGCGGTTGGAGTCGGAGAAGACGAGGTTGTCAATGGTGATGGCGATGGAGTCGGAGGTGGTCGACGTTGGAGAAGCGTTGGCGGAGTAGCTCTAAGTTGAACGTTGGTCGATGCGGAGGCGTAGTCGACGTCGTTTGGTGGCGAAGTGGTTGAACGGAGAAGGCAGAAGTCGTAGGCTCAACAGTCGGCGAAGGACTGGAGCTCGGCAGCAATGGCGCGGCGGAGGGGTGTGTCTGCAACGAAGGTTGCGGGGACCTTCGGATCTCACCAGAGGAGAGCGGGGCTCCGACTGTCATCACCGAGCCTCTTTTCTTGTGCAATCAGTGGATGAGGGAGATGGAGGTTGATGGTGTCTTTAAATAGGAGAGAGACAGAAGGGGTCGGCGCGAGAGAAACGGAGGTTGCGGGAAGATAGGCGGCGCGAGATATGGGGGCGGCAGTTGGCCGTTGCGAGATCGGGGGCGACGGTTGTGAGGCGTCGTCGGCGGAGAAATTGGGGAGGCACTGGGAGAAGATGAAGGCCAGGCACTGTTCGATCAAGCGAGATCAAACGGCCACGAAGATGCCACGTAGCGGATGAAGTGGGAGGAGGCGCTGCACGTGTGCGGCGTGTGCCTGGGAGGACACGTGCCTCGCACATGCGGTTATTTTAATTTTTTTTATAAAAACGAATTTATAAATAGGCCAAAAGTGGCTGACACGTGGCGGTCCCTGGGGCGGCCACGTGTCAGCACCAGAAAAATTCGCAGATAAAGATTTTGTAAAATCAAAAAATAAATAGCAAATGACTCGGATCGCAAAAGTTCCTTCACGAAAAATGCTCGTCTCAATGAGATCTACAACTTTCATGAAGACATCAAAACCAAAATCGATCAAATGCATGAAGTGAATTTTTGGGGTATCCCATATACATAATATACCTATATTTTTGGGTTTTGTAATTTTTTTGTCATTTTTAAACTAGATAAAAAATCCGGAAAAAAATATGGAAAAATCAAAGATAAATAAAGACACATTAATCTTATTTTTTTTGGATTTTTATTAATAGGTAAATATGTACATAAGATATCAGGTCAAAAACCGCTAAAATACACCATGTACAAAAGAGGCCCAAAACCCAACATTCACATACGATCTCCGATTCACTTGAACTTGGTCTTGTTTTGAAGGTAATTGAATGTACATTAGTTCAAAAGTGAGTAGGATCAAAACAGACACTAGATGTGGAAGATATGGGGCTTTTAGTCCAAAAATTCTGAAACTAGGGTTTGGATTTTTGGTCCACTTATTTGGGTTAGTGATTTTTTTCTATTTTTCATTATTCTTATGAGTGTTATGTACAAAATGGAGGTGGTTTTGGATCATTCGGAGTTAGCATGAATGAGTTAAAAATCCAAATCCAGGAATTTAGGCTATTTACAGGTCATTTTTGGCTTGGATTTTTGGCTTCTTATTTTGTGCAAACATAATGGATAAAATGCAATTCTTATGAAAACATGCATGAATGCTAATTATACAGAATAGATGCAGAAATTCTGTTGATTTTGAGGGACTTGAGCTTAATTAATGAGATTTAGAGTGATGAATCTGAGATTCATCAATGGTCACTTTGATTGTCCCATCTGATCTTTGGAGTTTTATGGGATGGTTATGACTGTCACAGATAGTTTCATGTGCTCGTCACGTTAAAGTTTGAAAATTGAAGTGACGACTATAAAAGGGACGACCATTGACCATCCCTAATATGAAGGAATCCGGAATGGGTGTTGATTGACAGTCCATCAGTGTACCCTCTTAATGAAAAATTGGCAGGCTTCGTAGTTTATGGGACAGTCTTGCTTATGACCGTCCCCAATTCTCCTGGATGGGACGATCGAATTGACTGTCCCTTCATGTCGAAATGATGGAATCCCCTTGGAGGTATCATAACACATTCATCCATGCTCGCCACCTCGCGCCGACCTCTTCCCTCTCCCGTCCCACTCCGGTGATCTTGACCTTCTCCTAAAGATCATGCTTTCTCCCCAAACAATCATCTTCCTCTTGTGATCGTCTCCTCAATCGATGGTCACGTGACAACTCCAGAGTATCGATAATCTTTTTTTATTATACAACTCCTCTCCTATATGTAGTATGCGTTAGTAGAATAAAGTTTGTAGTTGAATACAAAACTTGTTATTTAGTTGACATGTCCAAAGTTGAATATAGTTGTTATAACTTAGTTGAATATAATTATTATAACTTACTTGAATATATTATAGACATCATATACTTGTTATATAGATGAATACAATACTTGTTATACATGATGAAATCTTGTTTGCATCCAATCCCACTATTGTTATATAGTTGACATGTTGCACTCGTTAGGAAATAGGGTATAATTTATACTTTTGAGAGAGAGGTTCGTGCCTTCTATATTATAGAGATCACAGCGTCCCACCTCTGTTGAATATAGGTTCACCCATGGTACATGTGTGAGGAGGAAGAGGATACATTGTATCACTTACTGTAGGTCTACCTCCATTGAATGTAGGTCCATTCATGGTACACTGATTTGTGTGTCATAACGCAAATCAGAGAGAGATCAAGAATTTTAAAATCGTTGTAATGCAATTGATCATGCAGGTATGGTTAGGTTAGAATACATATATTGATAAATTTTGAGTTAGGGTATGGTAAATTAATGTTGTTATATTAATCTTACCAATTATGAATATTGTAGTGCACATGCTGATATACATTTGTATATGCTCACATAATGTTTGCTTATTAGGTAGAATGAGAGAGTTAGATATTCATATGGTATCTTTAGATTTTGATTATATAATTAAATTGTACTCTAATGCCGAAGTATGGATAAGTTTTGGATGAAAAAGAGATACAATAATTTCCAAATCTATAATAATGGGATAATTGGATTTTCAGATTGAGCATTTAATGTTGAAAGTGAGAATCAAAGAACAAGTATTACTTGTGATAAAATAAATTGTCCTTGTACGAGATGTAAGAATAATTGAATAAATGTCCGAGAACAAATTTATTAACATCTAATTTTAGATGGTTTTGGTTACATTACACAAGATTGACCGAATGTAGAGAAAAAAACAACCAACCTTGGATATTCAACATGAGAGAGAAGATGATATGAAGGTGGACAATGAAGGTGATTATTTGTATGAAATTTTAGACAACATAAATAGAAATGATTCAAATGATATAGAAAATATAACAACTGATGATTTTGGGAAGAATCTCACTTATGCAGAGGAAATGTTAGCTCCCGAAGCAGAGATGTCACGATTACAATTTCTATTAGAAATATTTAAAATGAAAGTCAAGAAACGTTCCACAACAACAATGATGATGGATGTCTAGTCATTGATTAGGAGAGCATTCAAAAATCTTAAAAACATTCTGAAGGATTGGAAAGATGCACAGTTTTTTAGATCATTGGGTTTGTTTGAAAAGAAAACTCAGAGTTGAGTCATTGTCCGGAATACCAAACATCAAGATACAGAGTCGAAGACAACAACATTAGAAGGAAAAAGTCAGGAATAATTGTTCCATATTTTTCACTTTTTCCCATATTGAAGAGATTATATAGTTCTAAGAAAACTGCGAAGTGGATAATATGGCACCACAATAGGAGGAATGATTTAGATGGCATGATGCGACACATGATGATGTAGAGGAATGGAAAGAAAATTTGATGAAAGATTTCATGAATTGTCAGAAGATGTTCGAACCATCAGATCGAGACTTACAACTGATGGTTTTAACCCATTCAGTAATATGAGCATGAGTTATTCGATTTGGCTCGTTCTCCTTATACATACAATCTTCCTCCATGGATGTCAATGAATCCGTCATTCATCGTGATGTCGTTACTAATACAGAACCCGAAAAGTTCAGTAAATGCAATCGGTGTTTATATCGAGCCACTATTTGATGAATTAAAGCTTTTATAGAATTCAGGGATTAAAACTTATAATGCATTTAAAGAGGAGTCATTTATTATGTGTGTGGCGTTACCGTAGGCTATTAATGACTTTCCAGCTTATATGGATCTATTTGGTTGGAGTTCCAGGGAAAATTTTCTTATCTCATATGTTTAGAAGATATTCACTCTATGTGGCTTACATCAAGTATGAAATATTGTTATCTAGGACACCATCATTTTTTGCCAGTTAAACATCGACGACAAAGGCACGGATACAACATTAAATTTGACGGATTGTGTTTTGATCAAAATAAATCTTTATCTAGATCGGATGGAGCACTTTTGTGGGAGCAACATATACAAATTGCAAAACGTATTTGGATAGATCTTTCAACAAGAAAATGCCTAGTGGATGGAAAAAATGGAGCATTTTTTCTGAGAGTTACCTTATTGGAAGGAATTACATATTCATCATAATCTCGATGTTATGCATTTTGAAAAAAAAAATTGTTATGGAGAATATTATAGAAATTTTTAATCTTTTGGGAAATACCGAAGATAAATTAAGAAGTAGATGTGATTTACCTTAGTTAAATATACGTAAAGACTTGCAACCAATTGAGATGGAGAATGGTCATATAAGCATTACCTGGAGCTAGGCCTGAGCATGGGCCGGGTTCGGCTTGGCCCTGCCCAAACCCATTTTAGTATACGGGCTAAAGGGTTCGGCCTAGGCCCGTTTTATTTTTCAAATCAAGGCCCAAGCCCTGTCCAAACATTATGGGATGGGTTCCGGCTGGACCGGCCCAATTGAAACTCCAGGACATATTGAGCTTGTTTTTATCTTCCAAATACATTACCCATCCCCAACAAAAATGTGTATTATGTACACATGCAAATATGTTTTATCACATTGACAATATTAAGGGATCATATTCATGATACGAATTTGCAATGTACAACAACATGCTCTAAACATGATGAATATATTGCCAGTGTAATATAACTGTTTATAATATATATCTGTTAACATGGTAAAATTATTATCATGATGGTATATATAACAATGGTGGTTGTTATATTTAATTAAATTAATATATTCAGAATTATGTATCCATCTGAATTCTATCATTACTCATATGTACAAGTAATGGGTCGACCTAACGGGTCGGGCAGTTTGGACCCTTGAAACGGGTCAAACTAACAGGCCGGGCTCTCGATCTTTCTGGTTGGGATCCTATCATGCCCGAACCTAATCCGGGTATACATTTGGGCTTGAATGAAGGCCCAAAGCCCGACCCAATTATTTACAGGCTCAGGTTCGGGCCGGGTCGGGTTTTGGGTCGGGTCGGGTTGGCTAGGCCTAATGCGCTACCCTACCCGGAGCGATATATACATTATCAAATGAAGAAAGGAATAAAATATTCACCTTCCTAAAAAATATTTAAGTTTGTGATGATTTTTCTTCACAATTAAGGCGATGTGTTAATGAAGCAAAATGAAAGATTACTAGATTAAAGAGTCATGGATGTCATGTCTACATGCAAGTATTTCTTTCCATTGGCTATTCGAGGAGTACTTCAAGATGATGTTACTCAACTTTTGATTGAAATAAGTCTCAAGATTATATGTTCGAATATATTGGATTCCTCTACATTAGCTAGATTAGAAAACAATACCATCGTTACATTATGCAATCTTGAACAAATATTTCCTCCTTTTTTGATATTATGGTGCATTTGATCGTTCATTTAGCTACAAAAGTCAGAGTTACTAGACACATTCAATATTGATGGGTGTATCCTAAAGAACGATATTTGAGAAAGTTAAAGAATATGATTTTTAATAAATCTCAACCGAAAGGATGCATTGCAGAAGGATATCTCTGTGAAGAGTGAGTTAATTTTTGGGACATGTACATGGAGGGGACAAGTACATGTTTTGATAGATTTGAAAGAAACAATGATGGTGATGTAGAAGATGTAGACGATAAAGACAAATTAAGGATATATCAGAAGAACTATATTGAAAAGGATCAGAAGAACTATATTTGACACAGGAAGAGTCTAAATTAATTGAATGGTTTCAAGAATATGTTGAGATGTTGAAGAATAGTGGGGACAATCGTTTCATCAAAGATATTGAAATTCTTGCACAAACTAAATACTCACAACTGTTTCTCATTAATGATACATTATTAATGGTTTTCTCTTTAGAAAGAAATCGATCGATGATATAAAAGAAACACAAATGTCAGGTGTCATTGTAAAAACAGAACTTCAAGGTGGAGTTGATGGATACTATGATCAGATTATTGATAATATAAAAATTAATTTCATACATGACATGTGATGTATTCTATTCAAGTGTATATAGTTTGATATTGGTCTTGACGAAATTGGTTATCGTAGAGAAAGATTGGCTATATTTCTTTGAAATAGAATGGTTGATTACAAACAAATGAACACCACCAAAGCATATATTTAATAGCAAGCAAGCTCCTTGGGCCTGATATAACCCGACAGTCTGGGCAGATGGTTACATTGTTTGGGGGAGTGTGAAGACGTGCGCTGGGCGACACCACTTGTGAGTCTGATTAAAATAACTACTTGAATCACCTAACTCTAAAATTGAAAAGATAAGCTATAGAATCTTCACGGTATTCATTGTGTTGAGTTGGTGAATTGGAGAGTTGCTTGGTGTTTTCTTGATTAGTTAAGGTCAAGATCTAATCGTTTCATCTCTTTATCTCTTTCTATCTTTTTCATCCATTCTTCTTCTTCCATGATCGTGATGATGGGCATGCGATCTCTTAGGACACTCTTATGCCACTACTTCACATCGCTTACCCAATCATTTAGGCTATTCAAGAGAGCTCTATTTTTAAACCCAAATTTTCTTCTACTTCTTTTCCTCTTAATAGACATTCAATTTCATTGCCTTTATTTGTACAACAACATCTTCATGTTGACTTGTCAAAGCATGATATAGATTCTTTCTCATTTATAGAGGCTAATGACATGAGTGGGAAACAATCGCAGACCACTTCTGTTATCATTGATCAGGCAACTATCAACAATAATTTGCTTGCTTCTTTAGGGTCCATGCAGAAACAGATTAGGGAGCAGGGGCAAATGATGACTGATGTTAGAGTTGAGTTGACCAGCTGAGAGAGAGAGGGAGGAAAGCGTCTCCTGACGCTGAGGGAGATAATTTATCGGATGCTGAGGATGCTGACATACTTGAGAGAGAGGAGAGACCTCCACTGATACCGGCTCGTACCATGAAGGAGCTCCACAACCTTGGAGTTTCTATTACACATAGGTGGGCTCATCTTCTTGCCATTCAAGGAAATTTTGAGTTCAGGCCTTGGACTATCCAGCTGTTGCCCAAGTTCCATGAGCATTCTACTGAGGAGTCGCATTTGCATCTACTAAAGTTCGAGTTGATATGCAGTACGATGCGTGATTTACATGTGGACGAGGATACTATTAAGATGATTACATTTCCATTCTCTATGGTAGATCGAGCAACATATTGGTTGAAACATCTTGGGAGGATTGTCATTTCATGGAAGCAGTTGCGCATTGAGTACTTGAACAAGTATTATCCACTCGGTCACACATTTGCTGCAAGAGCTATGATCAGAAAATTCACCATGATTATGAACGAGCAGTTTCACGAGGCATGGGATAGATTCAAAGAGCTCTTAGGTGTCCCCACCATGATATCACCAAGCCAAATATTGTTCAGAGTTTCTTAGTGGGATAATACTGGAGTTACAAAGATTGGTGAATGCTTATTGTAGAGGTTCTTACTCCTCCAAGTACGAGGATCAAGTCTAGGCTATCTATGAGGAGATGGAAGAAAACTACACCACGATATCTCAGACTCGATATTATATACATGGGAAGCAACCATCACATTTGCAGCATTCCAGAGTGTCGCATAGTGATGCAGGTTTACCTTCTTCTTCTACTCTTTCTCATTCTGAGTCTTCATCTGTTGATATGGAGATCATTTGTTAGAAGTTGGATCACATGGAGATTATTGAGAAGAAGTGCCAGAATTTAGATAAGCTTGATAAGAATGATGAGCTTGAGCGTTGTTTGAGTGACCTGAAGACACAGATCATGTGCCTACATGAGTACAAATGGCTTCTATGACTTCTTCATGGTCACCAGCTGATCCAGGGAACATGAGTATACTTTCCTGATCACAATCTCACTTGCAACATGTTCATCATATTCATTCTGAGCTGATTCGACATGCTCTTGTTTACCAGATACCATGACAGACACCATCTCCTGATACACATATGATGTTCTATCAGAGTGATCATCCTATTGCTTCTTTGTCCCTTGTTGATACAAAGTCACCTGAGTTGTGGATAGAAGTCAACGGGATATGGTACAACCACAACAGTAGCTTGGGATCCGTCGTGATCATCCAGGCTTCCGTTGGTATACAAGATGTGTTTCATCCCAACAACAACCTCATACATAGTCAGGGCAAGGAAGAGAGTCTTACTAGTCTGCTCCTCATCTTTACCATTCTACTCAATGGAGGCAGAAATCATATCCTTACTAGCAACATACTCAGCAACATATGCCTCCTCATCATTCGCGTCCTTCTCACCAGCAACAGCCGACTCAATAACCTCAGTACCATAGAGGCAATTCATCTAATTCTCATGATCCATCAGATGAGAATCCAACACTTTAGGATCTCACATGCATGATTATTGATCATCAGAACACATTTAGGTGAGAGATGGATGAATTCAAACATGAACTGGTAGAGATGGTCAAGGGAAAGCCTGTCATTTTTCCGTAGATCGAGCCTAATCCGAACAGTCTAAAGAGAAATCTCGAGTAGGTAGAGTTGATAGAGCATACCCTCCATAGTTAAGTAACCACAAATGAAAATTCTTCTTTTATTGATGCGAATTTTGTTACTCTTAGGAGCGGTAGAGTTCTGTCAAGCGACGCCTCATCTAGGAAAGAGGAGAGTGCATCAGTTGAGGATCCCAATAAGACAAATGAGCCTGATGGCGATGTTGATTCCGTCAAGCTTCCTGATGCTGATGGTGGTGTTAATGCCACCAACCTTGATGATAGAGACAACAGTGCTAATGCCTCTATGCATGATGTTGATGGTGGTGCTGATACCACCAAGTTGTTATGTATAGATGGAGATGTTTTACCTTTTCTTTTACATAGTGATGAATATGTTCAAAAATAAAAAATGTACAAAATAGAAAATTCAAAAAGACAAATAAAAGAAAGGTTTCTTCTTTTCTTCTACTAGTTCATCTTCTGGTGATTCTGATGTTGTGAACGGAGCTAGCCGCAAACATGTGAAGAGACCTATTCTAGTGTTCGACCCTCATACATATGAGGAGAGTGTACATATTCCATTCCCTCATGCACTTCGCTCAGGAAAAGGAGATAAAAAAATAAAATCCCAAAAAGAAACAAATCATGGAGTTTAGTGAGAGTATGATTGACAGATTTCACAGCAGAGACATTGGCACATATCCCTCTCTTCCAGAAATGTCTCAAAGAGAAGATCACAATTAGAAGGAAGAAGAAACATAATCACTATTCTGAGGTTCATGTGTTGACCAAGGATACTTGTTACGCTATTCAAAACCGTCTTCCAGCCAAGAGACCATATAAGGGAGCTTTGTATGTTAGATGCGAGATTATAGAGCACGCATTTGATCGTAATCTATTGGATGGCGATTCCTCGATAAATATTCTTCCTTCTTCCTTACTCTACATGTTCATGTTCGGACCTCTTCAACGAAGCAGGACAGTCATGTAGTTTGCTGACATGTTAGTCAAGAGACCGAAGGGATTGATTGAGGATGTTATCGTCACTATTCAGGATTTGCAATTCTCCGTGGACTTCGTCGTGTTGAAAATGGCAGTCCCTGAATGTGTGGTCGATACCCCGATCATATTAGGATGACATTTTCTGATGAAAACAAAATCCATGTTTGACTATGGTACGGGGAAGGTGTAATTTCACGTTGAGGGCAAGAGTATACATATAGAGGCAATACAAGACCTCAAGGATAGAGCTGAGTTATAGAGAGCAGCAGATGACGAGCCAGATATTCACTAGGATTGCTTTTTGTAGCCATAAATGATGAAGCCATTTGGTTTGATCTGGTTACATGATCTCTCGTCATTCCTTTATAGGAATGGATGTTATTCATTCATTAGATGATGAGAGGTTGGAGAGCACAGTCTCGGAGCATACACACATTGAGGTTGGGGTAGCAGATTTTGATAGTGATTCTGAGTTTCACTCTTGTTGTTTAGATATTTATCCTTCCAAGTTAGAAGTAGATGATGATTGGCAATGCTTTGATGAATCTTTTTCACTATCGACTTTTCCACAGAGCCTGCAACCAATATGGAGACATTGCAAGATTAATCTTGCCAGATACCAATTGCGCAGTCTCCAGTCGATACAGATATACATAGCAATCTTACACATACAGATCCGGTATCCTTCATGCAGACACTTAGAAAACTAGATATCTCCATTCCCACCCACCAAAGTTGAAATCTTTACCTCAGAATGTGAAGTATTGATTCCTTACTGGAGAGTCCTTAGAATATAAAGCATAATAACTTTAGTGACATTAGATTAAGGGGAAGAAAAGGATTAAAAATTAAATGATTAACATTTTAAAGAAATATTAAAATAGTTTTATAATCTTTATATACCTTACAAATTAAATAATTATAGTTTTATGATTCTTTTAGTAAGAGGGAGAAATTGAAATCAAATACTCGAAGTTTTTGACTTATTATCTTGACTTACTTTGATTTATTTAACTTTGATTTGAAAAGTTATTGCTTAATTGGTTAAATTTCTTAAGCTTTTAAAAAGTTTTATCATCATCAAAAAAGGAGAGATTGTTAGTTTTTTCTTTCTCCGATGTTTCTAAATAACATACATACACATATATTCTAGTCGCTCGCTTGTGTATTATATTTACCAGACTACAAGTGTGATTCAGCTCAGACTATCAACGAAGTGATGACTGCATCGATGTTTCAAAGTTTTACAAAGTTGTTTAACTTTATTTAAAAAGTTGTTGCATTACTTGTATTTTTGGAAAGTTGTAACCTCAATAAGAATCTTCCGAAATGATTCCGCATCGAAATATTGAACAACTTAGCTTTGATCAACCATTCTTACTTACCGATCGATCATAAGTAATTGATCATGCTATTGTGCATATCAATCATTCTTTATCAGCTAGAGCTTTTTGAATAATCGATCATATTTTGAATTCTAGACCAACAGTCATGCAAATTATCTATCATATTTGTTGACCCAATGGATTGTATTGATATAACGATCGTTGCATTTTGACTGATCGATCATTGACTCAAATCTTCATTGATTTGTTGTTAAATTTGTTTCCAACAATCATATTTCTTGGAACTTTATATAAGGGACTCTATACCCATTTTTGGGACACACACAATTTGAGTTTTCACTCTTATTATCTTTAGAAAAGTTGGAAGCTCTCTCTGAGTGATCTCTCAAGTATTCTTTCTCATGTTCTTCAATTTATTGATTATTTCGAGGAAAATTTCGTAAAAATATACATTCGTAGCAGTGCTATTGAATCATCAGAGTTCAATGATTCGTTAATGCTTGATGAGCTCAAAATCTGCCTCTTTAAAAGTAAGGAATTGTCGTAGTACATGAGGAAGATTTCGGTCATGCAAAGAACCACACCTTCGAATATGTGGACATTATTTTACTTGGTAAGTGTACCAAGGTCGAACTCAAGGACACTAGCCTCTTTGTCTATTTATCAAATTTTGTCTATGTAATTTATATGTGAATATTTACAATATTTAGGTCCTCATGCAGAGGCACAAGGAAATGTGGATTAAACAATGCAATTATATGATGCACGTGATTTTTATTTGATTTTATAATACAATTATAAAATAATGCATGAATGAATAATGAAATGTGACACAAAATATACCATTATGCCCTACACAATGTAAAAGAAATGAGCAATACATAAAGGTTTGATTTCATAGTGAGCATGAGCAATAAGGGTGAATAATAGCATTTAACTTAAGGAACAAGAGACATTATAGACATCAGAAACCATCATATTTAATTAGTCTCAAATCATAAAATAAATAATGATATTGCATAGAAGATGAAACGAGCATCAAAATGATACTGAAATCATGCGAATTGGAATTAAAGTGCTCAAGATATTGAAGAAACAGTGCAAGGGTATAAATGCAATAAAAATGTGAAGCAATAAAGGATAAATAATCACAAATAGGTCCTTGGAGGGAACTATTTGCAATTTAGCAAAACCGGCAGGGTCACTCTATAATTTTTCCTTAAGCATGGATGGACCATTTTGTAATTTCCAAAAGTTATGAGGGCCTCCATGAAATTTACCCAGGCACATACGTGAGGCACATGCCTGGGGACCAAAATGTAATATCCAAAAGATCCAGGGTCATCACTGAAAATTGCCCAGCTCCGCACGTGCAGGGCACGTGAGGGGGCCAGGCTCGGAAGGCGGCTCTGGCTCGGGCGACGTTGCGTCGTCTGGAGCTTTGCGATGTGGTTCGTGACACCCGAGCCTTGTTGCTTTGGAGGAGGAGATGTGGCATCATCAAGACCATCTGATCATGAGGATCGGACGGTGATTGTATCTTCTTCCGCCGTAGGCCACCGGAGAATGCGGGGATCCAGAGACCTACTTGGAACTCCATCATGCTTCTGCCACATCTTTGTTGTTCGGAGAAGTCTTCTGGAGCACCAACGAGGACGCTCAAAGGGTGGGAAGCCATGGGGGAGTCAGAGATGGCGGATAATGGTTCCTCACCGGAGCGACGATGTGAGATCAGAGATGTTGCGTGCACTCCAGCCATTGAAGATGGAAAACACTTGCAAGTGTAAGAATATAGCCTAGGTGTGTTGTGCATGGAAGGCGAGTGAAATGAGGGGAATGGAGGGACGTGGGGTGACGGGAGGCAAAGACCCTTGGCTTCTTCTCCGGCGAAGCATGTAAGAAGGGGGTGGGGGTGGAGGAGGTTCTGAAGAAAGGGGAAGGGCGAGCGGAGGATGCGGCGAAGACGAGGGATTGCTGGAGAAGTTATTGTAATGCTCGATTGATGGTGAGGTGGGGTGTATGCATCAGATTAAATAGAAGAAAATGAAGGATATGTGAGGTAGCAGAGTACCTCATCGGAAGGGGAGCTTGGCGGAGGAAGTGGCCTAGGCTAGGCTTCGGAGGAAGCCCGGGGTCTTCGCTGATGAATCCATGATTCATTAACATTTCTGTCGCAATTTATCTTAAAATCCTTAACAAATACATGTAAATATCCATTAATTCCCATCTTTTATCAAAACCTCATTCATGAATAAAAATGCACTTTTATGCATCAAAAACATGTAAATAAATAAAAGAATTAAAAATAAAGAAAAGAAGGCAAATTGTAAATATGTATATATGTACAATATGACTTATAAAATATAAATATAGTTATAAGATATATTTATATGACCTAACCTCCGAGACCAAATAAGCATGGGTTGGTCCACAAATAAACAAGTAGGGGGAGATCAGGAAAGAAAATCATAAAAATAATTAAATATACACTCCACACATTCTTCACTATTTATCAAATAAATATCAAATCTTCATTGATTTTTAATTAATTCATATGTGCTAAATTTTAACCAAACTCTCTCCTAATTATTTCTAAAAATGTATATAAAAATAAGTTAAAAATAATATCATGTTTATATGCCAAGAAATCCAATTCTCAAATTGATAAATTCTCAACTTCTGAATATCATAACTTTCTCATACGAACTCCAATTTCACTCTACACCTTTAAAGTTCATAAAATAATATTTTCTAATTAATGGAGGTGATTTCACTAAAATCGGAGTCCGTTTGCAAAAAGTCGGTTTTGGGACTTAATGACAACGAGGTTTCTGCACTATTTATTTTATTTAGAATACATTATTTATAATTTAATTACTTTTATAATTTTTAATTTTTTTCGTGATCTTGTATTTTAACCATGATTTATTTCAAAATTTTTGGAGCTTATTTATTATTTTAATAAAATCCAAATGCTTAATTTATAGATGAAATTGAACTAAATAATGTATACATGTATTTATTAATATATCTAAATTAACTTATTAAAATCCATAAAAACTCGTAAAGACCTTATATATTATTCAAATAAATAAGAAAATATAAAACTAATATGTAATTATTTATTTATTAAATTAAAAAAATTCAAAACCTATTTATTTAAGTATTATTTATACCTATTTATTACTATAATATTTATATTTCGTACGACATTTACTATTTATAAAAATAATTATACTATAATTTAGATAAATTAATTATCTATACTTTTTGTTTTTATACTTATTTAAAATAACATTGTTTATTATTTATTACATAATTTAAATTGTATTTTATCATCTGGCCAACCATGTGCTGACACGTGTAAGCACCTGGTGTCTTCTTCTCCAAGAAGTTGTTGCAGCTTCTGTTCTACCGGCCGACTTTCAACAAATTTTCTCACTCAGGTCCTAACCTATTCCGTCGATCCTAACCCTCCATGTTCTACTCCTAACTACCCTAATTCACGCACACCCTTAGATTCATCCTAACAACCTGTAGATTCATCTATAAATAGCCTTCATGTTGGCGCGATCTAACCAACTCTCCTAAACTTCAAAGTTCCAGAATAGCATGGTCGAATCCTCCACTTCATCGCCTCGCTCCGGCCACCTTCGGTGGTGACAGCACCCAAGTGCCGCCTGATGAATCTCCATTTCATCACCTTTATTCTATCATTTTGGCCTCAAAAACCCTAACAAATGCATGAGAATATCATCAAATTGTACGTAATAGCATTCATGATTCATTGTAAATTATACATTAAATACTGTGTTTAATGCCAAAATTATAGAATAAAGAAAAGAAAAGAAAAAGGAATAAAATATAGAAGATATTTTACGACCCAAACCCCGAGACCAAGGCCAGCATGGTATTGGTCGACCAGGAATAAAGTAGGGGGAGATAAGGGCCAGTATACAATAAATACCTCATTTATTTCTTCATTTATTTATGCATTTTTGACACCTATTTTGTACATAATTACTCATCAAATAAAGAAACTTTGCTCATAAAAGTTGTAGATAATAATGTAAATAAAATTACAAAATTGAGTTTGTGTAAAAATAATACTCAGTGTACATTCTATACACAGAATAAAAAGCCAAAATCTCAACTTCACAGACCCATATCTTGCAAATAAAAACTCCAAATCACTCAAACTCACTTTAGTTGTATATAGCTTTCCATGAACTATTTAATAAAATTGGTTTCATAATTTTTGGAGTCCATGTGCAAAAGTTAGGTTTTTGGCCCTCCTTGTACATAATACCTGAATAAATTATTACATTTATTCATTATTCATTATTGCAACAAATTTATAATTTTAGAATTTTGTAAATGATGTATATAATGCATACACACATTAGAAGTAAAGGAAAACCAAAAATAATTTCAAAAATAAAATAAGTCTACAAAATTCATAGACAAAATACCTATACTATATATCTTTATATAAATAAAAAGGATTTTAATCCTTGGTTCTTTTATTCTTTTATATTTTTATAATATGTATACATTATACATAACTCATTAAAAATGGAAATCCAAAATAAAAATCAAGAAAATATATTAAATAAATTAAGAATACAAAACACATAGGTAAAATACCTATAAGGATACCTACATATACCTATACCTATTTATTTAAAAATGTAAATAAAATCCTAAAAAATTAAATAAAAATACCTTTATACTCACAAAAATAAATTATAAATTTATAAAATAAGCCAATAAAACAATAAAAGAAAATAAACAAATTAAAAATAAAATACCCAAAAATACATGTAAATACATACATATAGACATTATTATATTAAAACCAAAATAAAACACTTCGAAAAATTCAATAAAAATCATAAATAAATACTAGATGAAATAATACACATTTTTTATTTTATAAGAAAAAAATAATAAAATCGTTTGCTATGTCAAATAAATCAATTTCTAATCAGATCTCCTATTTTGGCGTCTAGCGGCCGACGTGGACCAATGAGCACCCGGCCTTCGTTGACCCCTAGTCAACTGTCCCATCCAAGCCCTACGCCTCTGAACTGTCAACTCCCCGATTTTCCTCCAATTTTTGCGGCCATCCCTTCCATCGTTCAAGCTCGCTTCCTTCACAAGAATTGCCCTCTGATCATCCATGATGCCCGCCAAAATCTTAGATCAAGTAGATACTCATTGGATTAAGAAATAATCGTCGGTCAATAAGGCACCTTGCCAATGTTTATAAATAAGTAGCTCCGCCTCCTTCCGCGAATTTGGCCACTTTTAATCCAACCTTAAGCCTTGATTCCAGTCCTGGGACATTCCTCGTGACAGGGGGGTGTGCTGGTGTCTCGAATCGGCCGGAGGGAGGAAGATTTTGTCGCGGTGGAGCTCCGGCGTCCGCCCTTCTCCCTGGAGGCCCCCAGGTATAAGAGTTGTCCCTTTTTATGCTTTTTAGTTAGTTTTAATGCTAGCTTTCCATTCCAGTTATTAGATTAGGCTTTAGTTAATTCCCCTAGCGTAAAAATCCAAATTTGAAGTTCGCCAGAGCTCCGCTCCGGCGACTTCTTCACCGTGAAACCGACTGTGTCCGCCCGCCATTTGCATCCCATTTCGTTCCTCGTCGCATTCTCCATCGAACGCACACCTTGGTCCAACCCAGGACCTTCGGTCTTGGCTAATCGGGGCTCCACCTCCGCCGTACGCCGGAGCCCCTCCACCCCACTTCATCTCGCTGCCAAGCTTCAAAACCCGGGTCGAGGAGGTAGCTCTCTCGCCCCCGGTTCTTCCTATGCAGGTACAACGAAGGATAGAGCCCATCTAGGCTCGAATCGATCCAGGAAGAGGTTCCTGGGGGTCCCCTTTTTCACCGACCTCGACCAAACGACTCGGACCTCCAGGAGCCATGCGAACACCATCAGACGACGCGGAAGCTTCCCAGCTACGTCCAGAGCACCTCAGATGCGCGGGAGGTGCCCGGAAGAGCCTGAGCTGCTCGATCAAAGCTCGTCGGGGGCGAGCTTCTTCCCCGTTCTTCCAGTCACCTTCAGCGCCGTTGGATCGGGAGGCGAGACCCAGATTGAACGACGACCGTTCGATGAAGACATGCGTCCCCCGTCAGATCAGCCAGGAGCTTCTAATCAGGACCCTTCATCGACGAACCGGCATCCGCCGTCCGATTGGCGACACGTGGATAAGTGGCACATCCAACACCGCAGGATGATGCGCCTTTAGGGGGTAAATTTCACATCTAGCCCCCCCGCTTTTTGTATTTATTGTTTAATACCAAAAATAAAAGGGTAAGTTGTAAATAAGTTGTAGAAATTGCAGAAGAACCCTTAAGGTTTTTAGATTTACATTTTAGTCCCTCTGCGCCTCACGTGCAGCAACCACGTGAGGCACGTGAAGTTTGCATGTGAACCCTGCCGTGTTTTATTAATTGTAAAATGGTCCTGAAAATTAAAGCTAACGTTCATTTTTATTTTAATTTTTGCATGTATGCCCCTGTCAATTATTCTATTTGCAAAAATACCCCACCAGGCCATTTATTTTTGAATGCTTTGTCTATTTATTTTGTGCTTCATATTTCTTCGAAAAATTTTGAAAAAATAGACATAAGCTCTTGTTTGGTTGTTCTTGCACGCTATTTTTTTATTTTTTTTTGTTGCATTTTTGCATTTATTAAAAATCAAAAATATGCTTTTTATTCACTGTCTAGCTTATAAAATTCCAAAAAAAAATTAAAACACCTCGAAAAATTCCAAAAAAAATAGCTATGGTGTATTTTAACCTATTTCAGTATTAGTCCAAAAATCCCTAAAAATCTCAAAAAGAAAACCTTAAAAATTCAAAAACACCCAAAAACTTCAAAAAAATGTATAAAATCAAAGAAAAATCAGACAAATATGAACTCAGTCCCTGTTTCTGCTATATTTTATTATCTTTATTAGAAAAATAGTGTGGAAACTTTTTGAGGCTGTTAGCTATTTTTAATGCATATTTTTCTGAAAGCCAGACCCTATTCCACTGTTTGCTCTTATTTTGTTATTTAAAAATACTAAAAATGTTTTCAAAAATGCCCAAAAATCACAAAAACAGTAAAAAATCATGAAAATCCCAAAAAGACTTTATTCCTAAATTTTTGACTATTTTTGAGTATTTTATAAATATTATAGTACCCCTTTATGTATATGTATGTATTTCCTATTAAAAAAATATAATATCTATACTTATATATACCTATATATTGTATGTATTACAAGCTATATACTAACCCTCTATGGGTATACATATATTTATAAATTTATATTATATATATATATATATTACCTAATTATATTATTAAAAACAACAACAAAAATAATATATATAATAAAATAAAAAAATAAATAAAAAATAAATAAAAAAAATTCTAGAATTCAAAAACCCACTTCACACAAGGATGACTCTGTGCTAGATGTACATTGTAGGCTTTTGCATTTTGTATTGCTCTCTGTGGTTCGACCTCTACATGCTTGTTCCCTATACATTTTATGGTAGAGTAATAAAGGTTAATTCACATTTCTTTTTGAGCTTGATTGTTTTATTCTTTTATTGTGGGTTAATTGCTGATTAACTCAGGTATTCTACGAGCGGTCGCCTCAACGACACTCTTTATATTATTCATGGTCACCCTCGTGGAATATTCCTTGTTATCAGATGGCGTCGTTGCCGGGGAGCAATGAGCATAGCCTGACTTATTTTGTCATTCTTGTGTACATGTTTGATTTATTATTTATTCCATGAGCAGCTATTTTTATTGCCATTAATCACCATGCTTCATTGATTCATTCATTGTGATTATTTTATCTGCTATCTTTGATTGACTGAGCTATTCTAATGCAATCTTTTTGTGTCTTTGATGCGAGGGTCCGCCACGCGAGGATGGCCTCTTAGGAGGTCAAGGCAGCCAAGCTTGGAGGAGGATGGTCTTCTTCTCATGACCATCTGGAGAGAGCACCAAGGAAGCAAAGAGATGGGCATTAGTTAGAGCTAGAACACTTAGGGTTATTTATTCTGTAATTTATGGTGAGAGAGAGACATTATTGGCATGTAATTAAACATGACTCTACTCTTCACAATGAGGTCCAGTGCCCGGGTGATTGTTCACCTGGGGGCCTCATCGCGGCTTTTCGAGTTTTCATCGCTTTATTTTCTTTGTTTTCCGAAGTTTTGAGCTTTCCGCCTTTCTTTTAGTTTGTTTTGTGTGCTTGGAGCCCCTAGATATAGGTTGCTTGACTCGATAGCTAGGTCCAAACATTAATAATAATGCATGTTCCTATAGTCTACTTCGCTTGGATCTAGTCAAACTTAAACAAGCCGTTCATTTATCTCTTAGCCCTCTGTGCCGTAGCGAACCCTGTAAAGCGCTTTCTCCTACCCTCAATGTGTTGAGCAGAGGAGGGGTGAGCCAAGACCGGACTCTCTTGGGCTAGAGATGAATGAGTGACTTATGGTTCTTCACGTTAATAGCAGCTTATGTTTAGGGCGATTTTGTACCTTGCATACTGACATGTAGATAGGTTTAAAAATTCTGTTTTGCATACCACATGGAGAGAGCTGGGATGCACTGTAAGTCTTCTAGCTCAGCATGCATCATTCGGTTCAATGGTGAGATTTCCATCATGGAAGCACTTGCACGTCTTTTCCGCTATCTCCCTCTGATTTTGAGCACCTAGGACTTAAATGAAAATCTATGAAAACGTTAGGCGCTGGTATGAAACAGACTCAAAAAAAGTGAAAACCCAAAAATTAAAACAAGGGGACTGCTAAATAAACTTTGACCTTAATTAAAATTTGTAATGGACTATCATTGTACCGGGTTCATAAAGCCCTCATTGTTTTCAGGTACCTTGGAGGGGGACCAAAACCCTACTCCCTTGAGCGAGTGCGACCCCTAAGGATTAAAGCCCAAAACCCAGTCTGCAACTGCCTTGTGTATCGCCTGGATTTCCGAAGTAATGGCGCTTCTATCGTACGTAGGCGAGTAGGACTTGGTCACCAATGGTGACTCTCTGTTGTGAGAGCATCGACCCTGTCCGAAGTATTGAGCATAGGCCACGCCTTCACAGGGGTGTCTGTCTCATTGTCCTGCGTCCGAGTAGGTTCTTGCACGCTCACGGGTGATTCCGTTGCGAGCGAGAACCGAAGTATTGGTTTCGCCTATCGGCTTCCTCTCTCTTTTCTTTGGCTGAGTAGGGATCCAGGAAGGGTTACATGGACTCCAAAAAGTACAGACTACAGGTTACACAGGAGGAGGACAAGTACGGGATACTCTTCTGGCAGTACTCTCTCTCCTATAGGGTAGCGTACTAAGGACTTGTTATAAGATATGCCTGGAAATTACAACTCTAAAAATGAAAAGATAATAAATAGCCGAGCTTTCACGGCTTCACATGGCATGAGTTGGTGAACCCGATTTTGTATTGTGTTTGTATGGATCTAGATTAAGGTTCAAAGATCAAGTCCCGCGCATTTGCGCACATTTTGTTTCTCCCTTTGATTACCCTGCTCAACCGAGCCTCTCTACTGTTTTACACTCCTTTTATTCCTCGTTGACCACCGTATTTGTCATCTAACATCCGATCCTCTCTTGTACTTCGCGAAGTTGATCCATGGATGGTTTCTGTCGGGACCATGGCGACACCCACATCGATTCCATGAACTCAACTCCGCCAATAAATTCGAGGCGATTCCCGAGAACCCGATCCGGACTTTACGGATCGATCTCCAGACTCCTCATTTTCTACCTTTCTCTTGGTCACCCAATAAACTGGGATCACTTTTGTCCCACTTCCGCCGTTGTGAATAGGAGTCGATTACAGTCTACATCCTTTTCCATTCACAACATGCTGGGGTTGACCTGAATCCCTGCTTCATCACGGCAGCTGAACGTTAATTGCAAGTGATCTGATTCGGACCATCTCATTATGCAGATAGAAGACAGTGCGAGCCCTGGAGACTACTCCGGAGTTCATCTCGTCCGACTCAGACCCTGACATGGCTCCAGGAGGAAAGGGCAAGGGTCAGCAGCCACCACCAGAGGGACAGGTGCCAGATCAAAACCAAGTCAATGCATAGTTATTGGCATCTATCCAGGCCATACAGCAGCAGCTGACCGAGCAGGCCCTAACACAGACCGCATTCCAGGATATGTTGAATGACATGATGAGCCGTGACGATGGAGGAGGAGGCAGAGGCAGAGGAGGCAGGGGAGGAGGAGGTGGAGGTGTAGGTGGTGGTCCTCCTGATGATGACCTTGAATTACCACCACCAAAACCAACACTCAAAGAAACATATAATCCGGGAGACAGCCAGATGACCGAGCGGATTCTCATTCCACCGGTACACGCTCACTTTGAGCTGAAGCCCCAATTTATTGCCCTTCTCCCAGCATTTCATGGAAACACAAGCGAGGAGCCGTACATTCACCTGCAGCAATTCTCCTGCATCTGCCGTACTACACACTATCCCAATGTCCCTCTGGACATTGTAAAGATGATGGCTTTCCCCTTCAGCCTACATGACAAGGCCCTCTATTGGGTCAATCATTTGGGAAAGGTCGTGACGACCTGGGAGGAGTTGAAATCTGCCTTCCTGCTTAAATATTACCCTCTCGATCGGCTCAACCAGATGCGAGCCCGTATCAGTAATTTCACCCAAGGACCCCACGAGTCGATACATGAAGCTTGGGAGAGATTCACTGACCTGCAGGAGAAGTGTCCCCACCATGAGATCCCTAAGACCAGCTTGGTCCAGCATTTCTTTAAGGGACTAAACATTGAAATCCAATGGCTTGTGGACGCAGCATGTGGGGGCTCCCATTTTAACAAGGATGAAGATGTAGTCTGCCAGATTTTTGAAGAAATGGCCGAAGGAGAGGCCGCCCTCTCTTCATCCAAGGCGTATCAGAAGCAGCCCCAGATCCTCCAGAAGCAAGTGCACATGGCTGCATCCAAGGAAGCAGAGAGAGAGATGAGAGCTCCAACCTCAGCATCATCGGGTGCCGTCTCTCTAAGGTAGATATCATTGAGAAGCGATCACAGGACCTTGAGAAACTCGTTGTGATCGAGAAGAGGACCCAGAACCTGGACAAGCTAGATCAGATCAACAAGTACATTGAACTGTTGGTCGGCACTATCAACTCTGTCCAGTCGGCGACACCATCGGAATCTCCCGCTGAGAAGAAGGACGAGCAGCAACCGCAGCATCAGCCTCAGCCGAGCCAGCAGCCACCGGCAGTCCAGCACGTGTACTACGTGCAGGCGCCCGACCAGGGCCAGCCGCAACAGCAGATGGTAGTGTACCAGCCAGAGTTCCTCTCAGTACCTGATCCAGTCTTCCCACCACCACCCCTAATTCAGGAAGTGAACGGGGTATGGGCTCATGATGCACAGTCGATCCGTCCTCAGGGACAGCCCCAGGGTCAGCAATTTGCCAATCGGTAGTACCACCAACCTCAGGGTGGTCGTTTTGGTCAATCCTCCCAGCAGCACCAGCAGTACCAGCAGCCTCCCCAGTTTGCACAGCAGTGGAGGCAGAATTTTCCTTACCAACAGCAGCCGCAGTACCGCCACCCACAACCGTACCACCAGTACGCGGCTGCCCCCTCTCAGCAATATCAGCAGTATCCTCCTCCATCCTACCAACAACTTCAACTTCCTGCACCACCTCAGAATCACCAGCCACAACCTCCACACCCATCCAACCATCAGCAGCGTGGTCTGCACGCTGAACCTACTGAATCACCCACTGTGAATCCCGCCATGGATTGCCTGGCCCAGCTTGTTAAAGGGCTAGCAGATATGACAAGAGGCTCGACGATCTGACCGCCACTAGAACTACCATTCCAGCGCAGGTCGAAGCCAACCCCAATAATTTCAAGAAGAAAGAGCAGGTAGAATGTGATGTCCAGTCCTGTGTCTGATAATGCTATTACTGTGTATTCTAATGCTGTTACTCTCAGGAGCGGTAGGGCCTTGCCTCCGCCTGCTACTACCAGATGTGGGGTGAATAAAGAAACAGGTGGATCGTCATCTTCCGCATCAGTTCGTGCCAGCTCCAGGGGCGGGTGAGGAGGAAGAAGAAGGAGAAGCCAGTCCAGCCGTTGTGCCATGTCAGCAGCAACCTCAGCCCAAAAATCAAAAAAATCAGTAAAAACAAAAACAACAAAAGAAGCTCGTAGCAGAAGCGAAGCCGCGCCCAGCATTGGAGGAGCCGCCAGCAGCAGCCGATCCCTCGCCAGCCGATGGAGCAGACACTACCCCTTTTATGATCGCCCAACAGCACCAGCATGCCAAGATCCAACTTGTACTCCTTTTTGTAGTCCGGATGTACAACATTCTGTGGGCAATGATTTTGATGTAAATAAGAACTCTGATTTTCCTGCTAGTAGTGTACATATTCCTTTTCCTCATACAATACAAAATCCAAAAAAAAATGCAAAACGAAAAAAGGCATTGTCTGATCCAGGTGTTGTGGATATTTTGGATAAATTGACTGTTGAGATTCCCTTATTGAAGGCCGTGGAATACATGCCTGCCGTAAGAAAGGATTGAAGGAGGCATGTACTAACAGGCATCGCCCAGCGCAAGAAAACAGACGCCAGCAAGTCGAGAGGCATGTCCTCACCTTGGCCACGGTAGCAGCCATCGACAATCTCCCCCAGAAGAAGCAAGACACAGGAGCGCCTCTGATCAGTTGTGAGATTTTTGACCTGGTCTTCGAGCGCACTCTCTTGGATAGCGGGTCTTCCATCAACCTTTTGCCCTCGTCCATAATGCAAGAATTCGGGCTGGGACCGCTCAAGCAGACACGCATGATCCTTCAGTTCGCTGACCGATCCGTCAAGCGACCCGAGTCCTGTTGGAAGACGTGGTAGTTAAGGTGCTGGAAATGAAATTCCCAGCTGACTTTGTAGTCCTTGATATGGACTCGCCTGCACCCCTGCTCCAGACCCCTATCATCCTTGGCAGACCATTCCTTCGTACTTCAGGTGCAGTGGTTGATTACGGGTCTGGGAAGATCACTTTCAGCTCGAACACCCAGCAAATCACGATAAACATGAACAAAGAGCCGAATGCCGCAACTGATGAGAGCCAGGAATTATCAGAAGCAGACTGTGATTTTATTGCAGAGATCAGAGACTCAGCTTTATCATTGGATGATTCATGGACCCGAGAAAATCCTCACTCTTGAGGAGGACTTAAAAAACGCAGTCAGCATTATGCTCCGACGATTCATGGGAGACAGATTTCTCAGATGCAGGCGCATCTTCTTGAGCATTCACTCCAGACCGAACATGATCAGCTTAGCGCAGAACCGTTCGGTGCATCACCGGGATCTCAACAGGATGATGAGGATGGTAAGTATCGCAAGGAAATACATCTTACCACCAGCATAGTATCTGAAGTGACAGATAAAGTGGACAGGTCTAAACCAGAACTCAAGCCACTTCGGTAGGCCTGAAGTATGCTTTCCTTGCGGGTGAAGAACAAATGTATCCGGTCATCATCAGCAGTAGGCTGAATCCGGATCAGGAATCTAGTCTTCTCGAGGTTCTAGAAAAGAACCGCAAGGCACTTGGTTGGAGCGTATCAGATCTCCGAGGGATAAATCCAGCCTTGTGTTCACACCATATCTATCTAGAAGAAGATGCCAAGCCGTCCCGCGAATTTCAGAGAAGGCTGAACCCTAACCTTTGGGACGTCGTCATGAAAGAAAATCACGAAATGGTGTGATGTAGGCTTCATCTATCCCATCTCCGATTCAAAATGGGTAAGCCCACTGCATGTAGTTCTCAAGAAATCAGGGCTTACCGTGGTTACAAATGACAAAGGAGAGGAAATTTCAACTCGGATACCAACATCCTGGCGGGTGTGCGTTGACTACCACCGTCTCAATGCAGCAACTAAGAAGGACCACTTTCCCTTGCCATTCATTGATCAGGTTTTGGAGAGATTAGCAGGCAAGGAGTTCTTCTGCTTTCTGGATGGGTACTACGGGTACAACCAAGTGGCGATCGCTCCTGAAGATCAAGAGAAGACTACCTTCACTTGCCTGTTCGGCACCTATGCCTTCAAGAGAATGCCCTTTGGTTTGTGCAATGCACCTGCAACCTTCCAAAGATGCATGTTAGCAGTCTTCGCCGAGATGGTAGGCAGTTTCTTCGAGGTGTTCATGGACGATTTCTCTGTCTATGGTGATAGTTTCGATGCTTGTCTTGAGCACCTAGACAGAGTACTTCAGAAAGTGCCGAGAAGTCAATTTAGTGCTCTCATGGGAAAAGAGCCATTTTATGGTCACTGAAGGTATTGTGTTGGGCCACGTCGTTTCCAAACGTGGCATGGAAGTCGACCTGGCCAGGTGGATGTTATTTCAAATCTTCAGCCACCTCAGTCAGTGAAAAATATGAGGTCATTCCTTGGGGCATGTGGGATTCTACAGGCGATTCATCAAGGATTTCAGCCGCATTGCCCGACCTCTGACAGGAACTTTTATGCAAGGAAACAGAGTCTCACAGCCAGTTCTCCTTGCTTTCAACCAGTTGAAGGAGCTCATCACTCAGGCTCCAATCTTGCAGCCGCCCGACTGGACTCTTCCTTTTGAAATAATAACTGATACGTCAGACTTTGCAGTCGAAGCTGTTCTTGGGCAGAGAAAAGACAAAATGCCCTACGCCATTCACTATGCCAGCAGGACATTAGATGAAGCATAGAGGAATTATACAGTGACAGAGAAAGAACTGTTGGCTGTGGTTTTCGCCTTAGAGAAGTTCAGATCCTATTTGTTGGGATCAAAAGTCACCATCTTTACAGACCACTCTGCTATCCGGTACCTTCAGCAGAAGAAGGATGCCAAGCCGAGACTGATTCGTTGGATCCTTCTCCTCCAGGAATTCGATTTGGAAATAAAGGACAAGCCTGGAGTTCAGAATGTGGTAGCAGATCACCTCTCCAGAATTGAACAACATGAGTCTCCCCTGATCAATACACCTATCACAGAAACCTTCCCTGACGAAGCCATCTTAGTAGTGGATTCTCTTCCTTGGTATGCTGATATAGTCAATTACCTTGCCTCTGGGGTAATACCTTCGGATTGGACGAAGAACAAAAAGAACAAATTCATGTCGACCATCCGCTTTTACCAATGGGAAGATCCCCTTTTATTCAGAGAAGGAGCAGATTGTATCTCGCGCAGGTGCATCCCTCAGACGGAGCAATCAAGTGTCCTCGAGCATTGTCACTCGCTCGAATCTGGTGGACATCACTCTGGAGATCGTACGACAGCAAAAGTTCTTCAGTGTGGCTTCTGGTGGCCCACTTTATTCAAGGATGCAGCAGAATTTTTCAAACGATGTATTGACTGTCAGAGACTGAAAGGTACACTTACTGCCAAAGATTCAATGCCCCTAAAAATCATTCAGATAGAAGATGTTTTTCGATGCATGGGGCATTGACTTCATGGGACCTTTCCCTAACATTCAAGGATTTGAGCACATCCTTCTTGCTGTCGACTACGTGAGTCGTTGGGTCGAAGCTATTCCTGCCCGAGCCGCCGACAGCCGAACAGTATGTCAGTTTTTGAAGAAGAACATTATTTCGCGGTTTGGGATACCTAAGATCCTCATCTCAGACAGGGGTAGCCACTTCATCAACAAAGAGGTCAAGAAGTTAACGAAGGAGTACGGCATCGACCATCGTGTCGCGTCTCCTTATCATCCGCAGACCGATGGTATGGCGGAGTTATCAAACAGAGAAATCAAGACTATCCTGCTGAAACTTGTTAGGCCAAACAGGAAGGACTGATCTCAACTCTTGGACTCAGTCCTATGTGCTTATCGAACCGCCTACAAATCTCCTCTGGGCATGTCGCCCTATCGTCTTGTATATGGAAAGTCGTGCCATCTGCCCGTGGAATTAATTCACAAGTCTTTATGGGCAATCAACAGTTGTAATTTGGACTCACGCAGAAGTGGTCAGAAGAGAAAAGACGATCTGAACAGGCTCTTGGAATTCCGAGACTATGCATACGATAACACCTTGATGTACAAGGAGAAGGTGAAATGCTGGCACGATCGACACATCAGACGAAAGACCTTTGATGTTGGATAGAAAGTGTGGTTATTTGATGCAAAGTTGCGGATATTCCCAGGCAAATTAAAGAGTAAATGGACAGGGCCCTTTCGAGTTTGTGAAGTGCGTGACAATGGAAGCATCGCTATATCAGAATTGTCCCCTGACGCACAGCCCTTCGTCGTCAACGGCCAACTACTGAAGCCTTACCTCGAACCTGATGCATTCTTGGCCGTTGTTGACTCTATTCAGTTAGTGCACCATGATGACAGCTTCACAACACCTGCAGCATCGAAAGATTCAGACGATGTACTCCAACCATTGTTTCTCTGATTTTCTTCTTTTCCTTTTCTTTTTCTTTTCCTATCTAAAAGGTGCCGCCCTTGTAAATAGTTTTCTATACTTAGGACGTACTTTGTCCTAAGTATAGGGGGGATGTGCACCTACAGTTTTTCATGTCGGTTCGATCCTCTCTATTGTCTCCTCTTCTTGTCTATACTTAGGAGTATCTTACCCTAAGTATAGGGGGAGACAATCTGAGTACGATCTGTATATTTCCACCCTTGACCCTCCCTGCTTTTTGTACAGTCTGCTATACTTTGGATTATTTGATCCTAAGTATAGGGGGGACGGTCAACTTCTCATTCATTCATTTCATTCATATTTATTCTTTAGATCTGTCTATACTCAGTACGAGTTATGTCTTTGCTTTTTCCTTTCGATCTATGAGGACATAGCTCAAGCTAAGTATAGGAGGGTCGTATATACTATGTATATACTATAAGCCATAACTCATACTGAAAAATAACTCATACCTCAATATAAAATACAGTGTAAAAATAGCTCTATAATAATGAAAGATGACTGTGAGTTCCTCAGACTCTTTGTAATTATACTGATTATTAAGTCAGAAAAGCGTTTTTTGCAAAAAGTTTTCTTTGAAAAATCTTTTGAAAATAGTGTGTACAAATATTCAACCTTTGAAAAATTAGTTTTGTGTGAAAAAATTATTTTCTTCGATTGAAACTAAAATGTGTGAAAATTAGTGTGCAAATGATTGTAAAAATTTGTTTGTCAAAATGATTTTGAAAAATCTATCTATGTTGTGTAAAACCTTTGTAAAAGGATTTTCAAATGCGTGTACAAGTTTGCAAAATTATTTTGGACTAGAGTTCTCAAAAATCTTTTGGAAAGGATTCTTGAATAAGTCTGAGGAGTCCGCACAGAAATCTCTCATTTGTAAATAAAGAATAATCAGAAATAAAAACTTATAAAACCATATTGTAAATCTAATAACAGTTTCTCTTCTTTTGTACATACTGATTAATAAATCAGATACCTATACAGGATGATTTGAAAAAAATAGTGTGACCAGTTTTGAAAAAATTGATGTGAAATGATTTCAAATGTGTGAAAATGTTTTGATTGAAAATTTTTTTCTTTGTATGGAAGAAAGGATTTGAAAAACTTATGTGCAAATATTTTGAAAAATGCTTGCCAAAACTATTGTGAAAATTGTATATATAGTGTGAAAAATCTTTGCAAAAAGAGTTTTCAAATGTGTGTAAATGATCGCAAAAATTATCGTGTACTATAGTTTGCAAAATTATTTTCAAAAACTAATAAGAACACCATTGCAAATACTTGTAAATCATAAATAAGACATATACAATTCTTTCTGTGCAATTCTAAATAAACTACTTCATTCAAACCTGTAAAGTTTTTAGAAAGTCATACATTTTGTGAATAAAATGGCACGCCCGTATAAATAATTGTATATACTTTTTGTATGTATCCAGTTCTTAGTTTATTTGCAAAAATTCTTTATGTAAAATATTTTGTTTATTCTTTCAAACTCTTTGTGAAAAATTGCATCATTCATTGTGCATAGCATAAGCATACCATTCATATTCTTTTTTAGTGAGCTTGATGTTTGAATCAGTCCAATAAAGTCTCAAATTGGAGCTTGGTTAGACCTTACCGCACCTAACTGCACTGGAACCTTACGGGAGCTAGGTTTAAGGTACTTCAGGTCTATGCAGACTTAATTCTTTGAGAAATCTGGGATGGGTTCAAGTCACCTCAGTGGACTAACTAGAACTTTTCGAGACACACGTACGACTCTTGCCGACCGTGACCTAACTTGGACACTTGCACCTTTCACTTGGCTCAACTCAGTTGGAGTGGTGAGGGGTTGGATTTGCCAGTCTGAGACGCACACGGGTGGAAACATTCGTCCTCGTCTAGGGAGGGAAGTGCACCCCAACCTGGTCCAATAGCCATGAGGTCTAAAGACAGGAGATTGTGGGTTGCGATAAAGCTTCAAAAGAGGATAGTCTACTGGCTCAAGAGGAAAAACTCCTTATGTAAATGCTACTGTGAATAGTATGTTGAAAAAAAATGGTCAGGCCTGTACAAAAATAAAATGCCTGCAAAGTATGTAGAAAGTCAATAAGCAAGCTTGAGTTCCAAAGACAAATATGTGAGCCTGCAGCTGGATGACTTGACTACACTGGTCTTGCATCCCAGGATAGGTGGCTACAATGGCTACCGTCCATTCTTCTCTTCACCCCCTCCTCTTGAGCTGGTTGCCACTTGAACTTAGAAGGGAATACCCTGCTCCTCGAGGAAAGAGCTGTTGGATTGGGGAATCATTGGGTTGTCATTCTGGAGAAGTCAGTTCCTTTGTCATTTCAGTTGGGGAGAGCCACTATCAGTTACACTGTACAAGTCAGCTTCATAGTTATAAGGGTTTGCGTATGATGTAGACTGGTTCTGACCAGGCTATTGAGGTGGGTTGAACCGAGTTCTGTGACTATCGAGGGCTGTTGTATTTTAGAGATGGTTCCCAACTAGGTTCCTCACACATCTACACCCAAGGTCTGACAAGAGCTCCAAATTCAGATTTTGTAAAGACATGCATTGCACTGAAAGCACCCCTATTCACTCTATCCTTCTTTAATTCTCCTTTTTCTTTTCTTTATTATTTTTGTACTTATTGCATAAGTGTTTGCTTGCTAGGGACTAGCAAAGGCAAGTATAGGGGGGTGATGAATCTCCATTTCATCACCTTTATTCTATCATTTTGGCCTAAAAAACCCTAACAAATGCATGAGAATAGCATCAAATTGTACTAATAGCATTCATGATTCATTGTATTAATTATACATTAAATACTGTGTTTAATGCCAAAATTATAGAATAAAGAAAAGAAAAGAAAAAGGAATAAAATATAGAAGATATTTTATGACCCAACCCCGAGACCAAGGCCAGCATGGTATTGGTCGACCAGGAATAAAGTAGGGGGAGATAAGGGCCAGTATACAATAAATACCTCATTTATTTCTTCATTTATTTATGCATTTTTGACACCTATTTTGTACATAATTACTCATCAAATAAAGAAACTTTGTTCATAAAAGTTGTAGATAATAATGTAAATAAAATTACAAAATTGAGTTTGTGTAAAAATAATACTTAGTGTACATTCTATACACAGAATAAAAAGCCAAAATCTCAACTTCACAGACCCATATCTTGCAAATAAAAACCCCAAATCACTCAAACTCACTTTAATTGTATATAGCTTTCCATGAACTATTTAATAAAATTGGTTTCATAATTTTTGGAGTCCATGTGCAAAAGTTAGGTTTTTGGCCCTCCTTGTACATAATACCTGAATAAATTATTACATTTATTCATTATTCATTATTGCAACAAATTTATAATTTTAGAATTTTGTAAATGATGTATATAATGCATACACACATTAAAAGTAAAGGAAAACCAAAAATAATTTCAAAAATAAAATAAGTCTACAAAATTCATAGACAAAATACCTATACTATATATCTTTATATAAATAAAAAGGATTTTAATCTTTGTTCTTATATTCTTTTATATTTTTATAATAATGTATACATTATACATAACTCATTAAAAATGTAAATCCAAAATAAAAATCAAGAAAATATATTAAATAAATTAAGAATACAAAACACATAGGTAAAATACCTATAAGGATACCTACATATACCTATACCTATTTATTTAAAAATGTAAATAAACTCTTAAAAATTAAATAAAAATACCTTTATACTCAAAAAAATAAATTATAAATTTATAAAATAAGACAATAAAATAATAAAAGAAAATAAACAAATTAAAAATAAAATACCCAAAAATACATGTAAATACATACATATACACATTATTATATTAAAACCATAATAAAACACTTCGAAAAATTCAATAAAAATCATAAATAAATACTAGATGAAATAATACACATTTTTTATTTTATAAGAAAAAAATAATAAAATTATTTGCTATGTCAAATAAATCAATTTCTAATCAGATCTCCTATTTTGGCGTCTAGCGACCGACGTGGACCAATGAGCAGCCGGCCTTCGTTGACCCCCTGGTCAACTGTCCCATCCAAGCCCTGCGCCTCTGAACTGTCAACTCCCCGATTTTCCTCCAATTTTTGCGGCCATCCCTTCCATCGTTCAAGCTCGCTTCCTTCACAAGAAATTCCCTCTGATCATCCATGATGCCCGCCAAAATCTTAGATCAAGTAGATACTCATTGGATTAAGAAATAATCGCCGGTCAATAAGGCACCTTGCCAATGTTTATAAATAAGTAGCTCCGCCTCCTTCCGCGAATTTGGCCACTTTTAATCCAACCTTAAGCCTTGATTCCAGTCCTGGGACATTCCTCGTGACAGGGGGGTGTGCTGGTGTCTCGAATCGGCCGGAGGGAGGAAGATTTTGTCGCGGCGGAGCTCCAGCGTCCGCCCTGCTCCCTGGAGGCCCCCAGGTATAAGAGTTGTCCCTTTTTATGCTTTTTAGTTAGTTTTTAATGCTAGCTTTCCATTCCAGTTATTAGATTAGGCTTTAGTTAATTCCCCTAGCGTAAAAATCCAAATTTGAAGTTCGCTAGAGCTCCGCTCCGGCGACTTCTTCACCGTGAAACCGACTGTGTCCGCCCGCCATTTGCATCCCATTTCGTTCCTCGTCGCATTCTCCATCGAACGCACCCTTGGTCCAACCCAGGACCTTCGGTCTTGGCGAATCGGGGCTCCACCTCCGCCGTACGCCGGAGCCCCTCCGCCCCACTTCATCTCGCTGCCAAGCTTCAAAACCCCGGGTCGAGGAGGTAGCTCTCTCGCCCCCGGTTCTTCCTATGCAGGTACAACGAAGGATAGAGCCCATCTGGGCTCGAATCGATCCAGGAAGAGGTTCCTGGGGGTCCCCTTTTTCACCGACCTCGACCGAACGACTCGGACCTCCAGGAGCCATGCGAACACCATCAGACGATGCAGAAGCTTCCCATCTACGTCCAGAGCACTTCAGATGCACGGGAGGTGCCCGGAGGAGCCTGAGCTGCTCGATCAAAGCTCGTCGGGGGCGAGCTTCTTCCCCGTTCTTCCAGTCACCTTCAGCGCCGTTGGATCGGGAGGCGAGGCCCAGATTGAACGGCGATCGTTCGATGAAGACATGCGTCCACCATCAGATCAGCCATGAGCTTCTAATCAGGACCCTTCATCGACGAACCGGCATCCGTCGTCCGATGGGCGACACGTGGATAAGTGGCGCATCCAGCGCCGCAGGATGATGCGCCTTTAGGGGGTAAATTTCACATCTAGCCCCCCCCCCCCCCCCCGCTTTTTGTATTTATTGTTTAATACCAAAAATAAAAGGGTAAGTTGTAAATAAGTCGTAGAAATTGCAGAAGGACCCTTAAGGTTTTTGGATTTACATTTTAGTCCCTCCGCGCCTCACGTGCAGCAACCACGTGAGGCGCATGAAGTTTGCATGTGAACCATGCCGTGTTTTATTAATTGTAAAATGATCTTGAAAATAAAAGTTAACGTTCATTTTTATTGTAATTTTTGCATGTATGCCCCTGTCAATTATTCTATTTGCAAAAATACCCCTGCCAGGCCATTTATTTTTGAATGCTTTGTCTATTTATTTTGTGCTTCATATTTCTTCGAAAAATTTTGCAAAAATAGACATAAGCTCCTGTTTGGTTGTTCTTGCACGCGATATTTTTAATTTTTAATTTTGTTGCATTTTTGCATTTATTAAAAATCAAAAATATGCTTTTTATTCACTGTCTAGCTTATAAAATTCCAAAAAAATATTAAAACATCTAGAAAAATTCCAAAAAAATTAGCTATGGTGTTTTTTGACATATTTCAGTATCAATCCAAAAATACCTAAAAATCTCAAAAAGAAAACCTTAAAAATTTAAAAACACCCGAAAACTTCAAAAACATGTATAAAATCAAAGAAAAATCAGAAAAATATGAACTCAGTCCCTATTTTTGCTATATTTTATTATCTTTATTAGAAAAATAGTGTGGAAAATTTTTGAGCATGTTAGCTATTTTTAATGCCTATTTTTCTGATAGCCAGACCCTATTCCACTGTTTGCTCTTATTTTGCTATTTAAAAATACTAAAAATGTTTTCAAAATGCCCAAAAATCACAAAACAGTAAAAAATCATGAAAATACCAAAAAAACTTTATTCCTGAATTTTTGACTATTTTTGAGTATTTTTATAAATATTATAGTACCTCTTTATGTATATGTATGTATTTCCTATAAAAAAATATAATATCTATACTTATATATACCTATATATATTGTATGTATTACAATCTATATACTAACCCTCTATCGGTATACATATATTTATAAATTTATATTATATATATATATATATATTACCTAATTATATTAATAAAAACAACAAAAATAATAATATATATAATAAAATAAAAAAATAAAAAAAATAAAACAAAAAATTCTAGAATTCAAAACCCACTTCACACAAGGATGACTCTGTGCTAGATGTACATTGTAGGCTTTTGTATTTTGTATTGCTCTCTGTGGTTCGACCTCTACATGCTTGTTCTATACATTTTATGGTAGAGTAATAAAGGTTAATTCACATTTCTTTTTGAGCTTGATTGTTTTATTCTTTTATTGTGGGTTAATTGCTGATTAACTCGGGTATTCTACGAGCGGTCGCCTCAGCGACACTCTTTATATTATTCATGGTCACCCTCGTGGAATATTCCTTGTTATCACCGCCCCGCATGGAAGAAGGATAATCGGAGGGGAAGTTCCAAGGCTCCGCGGCCTTGCATCGCCGCCACCATGCCACATGGAGCTCCGGGAAAGCCGCCCCCATCAAGCAAAGACAGTAGGGTCCTACACCTTGCAACCGCAGGTATCCATCCATTTTCTTTCATTTATTTTTTCGATATCTGAGCCCGGATTACGATAGATAAGCATGTGATTAGGTTCGTTAATCACCATACTTAGACGCCTTTCTCTAATTCTTCCCAAATTCGAATCAACCCACTCCATTTTTGTTGTCCATTTCATGCATTTCACTACCACGACTATTCTGGAAATTAATTTTTTACTTGCAAATACCTTGGTTTCTTTGGCCCATTCTTTGCGAATCGAGCAAGAACTCATTCCATTGCAGGTCTACTCATAATCTGGAGTACCATTTTCATCATCTGGAGCTTTGCAATCCAATGAAAGATCAAAATATCAACCACTTCAACCAACCTCCAGATTTGCCTGAAGTGCCTTCTTCATCAACGATTAGCCGACGCTCTAGATCACCTACGACGAAGATCCACCACAGGCGAGCTCGAGGGGTGTAGGAGACACCCCTCTGGCCATGCCGGAGGCCCAAGCTCAACATCAGTTGTCGGAGATAATTCAAAGAAGAACCGTCGCCGCGATATAGCCAAAAGGGGGAGAACAACAAGAACTCTAGAGTCTATAGTCTTCTGACATGTCTCCCCCCACGAACGGTCCAAATCAAGCCGTCGCTTCTAATCTCAGCTGTCGATCACGAACCGGTTGAAATTTTGCATCTTAAATCCGGCGAAGTTCTTGAATTCAAAATCCACTCCAGAGTTTTCAGAAATTACTTTAGGTCCCCGTACATGGACCTAAATGTAATAAACTTTATTTTCTTTGCATTTCAGTCCCTGCGAGGGACCTTTTTGTAAGAGAACATAAACTTTTATTTTTGCAGTTATACCCCTAGCTTGTAGGGGTTGTTTGGACCTCGATATTGTCGTATTTTTCCGCAATTTTTTTATGGTAACTTCATAACTACCCAACATACTTTTCTTGTATTTTTTTATGATTTTCATCGCTTTGTTGTATCGATTTGATTTTCACAATCGTGAGTTCATTTTAAGTCGATTTTTTATTTTTTTTAAAAAAAATCAAGAATAAAGAGAATATCTTTGAGATTTCCTGTATCAAAGGCCGATGTCTTAATATTCTGCCTCCTTGAGTTTGACCCAGGCACGCTTACCTGATAAAATAATTAGTGTAGACGAAATGGGAGAGAGAAGCCTATTCACTCCAATTTTATCTCTCTCCTATTTTCGTTGATTTTGTTTGATCAACGCGGATCTCTCTTTGTGGTTTTTCTACACCTACAATATCATTAACCGCAGGTTGGGACCTGCATTGTTAAAAGGGTGCCATTGCCGGGAAGGCATTATTTTTACATCGGTTTATGACTTAATTTTAAAAATTCTTGATATTCTTGATTTTACAGATTTTATTCCTTTCTCAATCTTCGATTGATATTCGATTTACAGCTTTTTTCCAGTTTTTACGGTTTTCATGTATCTTCAGATTTTTTAATTTTTTACAGCATTTCATGTTCTTCTTCTTTTTCCTAACTAATTTTTGCAGGGCCTGCAGGTTCAACTGGCTTCCTCGGGAGACGAAGCAGTTGAAAGTGCAGAGACTGATCCTTTCTCTCACGGGTCGGTTGTTGAGGGCAGAATTAGTTAGGGTTTCTCTTGTAATATTTTTGTAAAAAAATATAAAAAGGGGGGGCACTTGCCTGTGTTTTTGTATTTTATAGAAAGGGGCCCTGTAAGGGCATCCCGACTTGTACCTCTCCTCCCTTTTTTCGGGGTCTGCTTCACCAAGTGTCGTGCATTCGGGGGAGCAGGGCACCCATCGCGCTTTTTCTCGAATCTCCGGTTTTTCACGATTTTTCACGAGGTTAGGTGCATGCTTAGAGTTTTCAATTTTTTTTCCTATCTGATTGCGCCTTCGTAGATAGTTTTAGGACTCGCATCCTAGGTGCATGATTTTAGAATTTATAAAAAAATAAAGACATTCGTTAGACGCTTGTCTAAAAAATATCCAAAAAATAGAAAACCAAAAATAAAATTGGGACTGCTTAAGTATCTGACTTTAAAATAAACGTAAGGATCATTTGATTTGGGAGAGCAATCCCCACATTTCAACTGCAGGTACATCTCCAGATATTGTGACTTGTGAGTGAGGGACGACACTTAAGGATAGAACCAAAGTACGTGTTTCCTTTAAGATACTACTTAGTCTATACACATGATCACTGATTTTCAATGGGTACGCTTGGGTAGTCGGAAACGGTTCGAGTTTACTTAGCAGAGTGGGGGGTTTAGAGGACATTGCATAAGGCTCTGTCCCTCAAATAACATGGGTAGCTGGAAACGGTCTGTACTTACTCCCATTTTGGCTGAGAACAAGTGGTTTTCTGTAAAGACTTGGGACAGTATTATGGGGAAATTTTGGGCACCTATCAACTCGCCATAACTGATGAATATACTTGTATGTCAAAATAACCCTAAAACCGACAAGATAAACGACCGAACTCTTACGGTCATCATCGGGTTGTGTTGGTGAATACGGGGTTTGCTTTGTATTTGCTTGTGAGGCATGAGTTACCGCGTCTTGTAGGCCTTCTCTCATCTCTCTTGATTTGACAACGCGCTCTCTTGATTACTCTCTTGATATCGAAGATGACGACTCGACAGCTATTTTGCTCAGACTCCGTGAGCTCTCGATCTTTCACCATTCGTCGTACATTTTCACAAACTCGGGATGACCCTCTTCTCGAGTTGGTTCTATCTGATCCCGAGGAGAGTCGGACCCAGTCTCCCTCATCTCCCAGCCCGTCTTTTGAGGTAGACCCTCGCCTCAATCTGTCGTCACTTTCTCCAGCTAATTTTTCGTTGAGTTCTTATGAGAAGTTTTTTCTTTCTACAAGATTTGAAGCATATGGCTCATGGAAAAGGACCAGCAGAGGAGAGGCCAGCTGAGGAGCATCATGCTGATGGAAGATCGGATCCAGCCGCAGACATCACAACTGGGATTCTCGATACACTACAACAGATGAATATCCAGATCCGAGACCAATTCAAAACATAGAACGAGTTGCGATCTGAGATCGTTGCGCTGAGAGCAGGAGCCGGGGAACCCATTACCACCTGCAGTGGTCTCGTTACTTTACGAGGTGAGTATGACCCAGGAGCTAGGACACTATACCATTGGATTCGGTTACTGAAAAGCGAAAAAAAGCGGGAGCCGCTAAATAGTGGTCTGACAAATCAGACTCACTATCGCTGTCGCGACTACTCAAGCCTCTTCGTTCGTCAACAATTAACCCACACAATCAATAAAGCAATCAATAGCAAGGATTAAAATTTATTATACCCTACTAACAATGTATAATGGCAAGCAAGTAGGGGTCGAACACAGGAAACAACGGTGCAGAGTGAAGATAAAAGTCAAAGCCCTAGGTCTAATAAACCACTTAGCCGATCTAATTTTTTTGTGGGTTTTTAATTTTTAATTTTTATATATATTTTTTTAATTTTTAATTTTGTATTTTGATTTTTAATTTTCTGATTTTTATAATTTTATATTTTATATTTTTCTATTTTCTTTTTCAATATTGGAAGATAAAGACAATATAATAAAAGAGGTGATAAAATATTTATAAAAAGATGCAAAAATAGTCAAAAATTCAGAAATAAAATCTTTTTGTCTTTTTATATTTTTCTACTGTTTTTGTGATTTTTAGGTAATTTTCAGAAGGCTTTTGGTATTTTAAACAACAAAATAAAGCAAAATAGTGAATAAACTGTTGGCTGGGGGTAAAATGGTAATTAAAAATAGCAAACAACCACCAAATTTTTTCAAGCTAATTTTAAAATAAAGAGGATAAAATATAAAGGAAACAGGAACTGAGTTTGTGATTTTTGGAGTTTTCTAGGATTTTATATATTTTTTTGAAGTTTTTATGTATTTTTGAATTTTTAAGGTTTTTCTTTTGAATGTTTAGTGGTTTTTGGATTGAAAATAAAGTAGATCAAAATACACAGTAGGTGATTTTTTTAGAATTTTTAGAGGTATTTTAATATTTTTTTGGTATTTTCTAAGCTAGACAGTGAAGAAAAAGCATGTTTTTGATTTTTAATAAATATAAAAATGCAATAAAATCAAAAACTAAAAATATGGCGTGAAAATAGAAGCAAACAGGAGCTTAAGTTTATTTTTGAGAATTTTTGGCATTTAAAAGATGCATGAAATATATAGATTAATCACACAAAAATTCCTAAGCCTGGCAGGGGTATAAATGCAATTTTATAAACAACCAGGGGCTCAGGCATAAATTTCACCAAAAAGACACGCGCAGAACACGTGATATATCATTCACAGGGGCATAATTGTAATTAATGAAAACCGGCTGGGCATACATGCAATTTTTCCAAAAACATATTTAATTAACTACGCACAGGGATATAATTGCAAATCCCTAAAAGTTCGGGTTAAAGAGTGCAAAATGCCCAAAAGGCACGTGCCCCAGTCACGTGAGGTGACGTGGCGCGGACTAAAGTGCAAATATAGAAAGTGTGGGGGCCTAAATGCAATTATTACAAAAAAATTTAAACTTCAAACGAAAGTTTTGAGACTAAAAAGTAAATACAAAAATGCTTGGGCTTAAGATGCAAAATACCCAAGCTCCCAATCGTGCGGCCGATGGAGATTCACTTGGACACGTGGCGAGCATCGAGCGGCTGGTACCCCATCGTCCTGGTCGGCTGAGATTAGAACTTGGATGGCTGATCGAACGGCTGGGCACAACAGGCGATCGGATGGCTGGCGTAGCGTCTGGAGATGGCTTCTGATCCAACAGCAGGGGGAGGTTCACGAAGAACACCTCCCCGGCGAGCTTTGATCGGCGATTGCGGCCGACACACGGCCGCTCCGGCCCTAGGATCAAGGGCAGAACGATCCTAGGGCCTCTCCGCGTCTGATGGTGGCCTCCGGCGAAGCAGAGACGGCGTGGGGTGCTCGGACGGCGAAGGAGACCTGGGCGGTTGTTCCTGGAATCGTCGAAGGTCAATGGAGCCTTCTCTGGGGCTCGGACCCTGCAAGGTTAAGTGCGCAAAACCCAGGCGAACAAAAAGGTGGGATCTGATGGCTCGATGGAGGCGGAGGGTGGTCGGGCGATGAGCTCCGGCGAGCGGCGGAGATAGGAGCTCTGTGGACTCGATCTGGGCGAGGTCGAGGTGAGATGATGGGTGCAGCGAAGCGACGGAGTGAAGGGGGAGAGAATGGAGGTGATAGGTGAGCGGAAGGGCGCGTGGCGTGGCCAGAAACGATGGGCAGAGCTCAGCTCCGCCGTGGCTTCGATCGGGAAATCACGGCGACTATCGAAACGAAATGCCAAACTGATATGGACCTAACCTACTCTAAGCTACAGCTACAAGAAAAAGCAAAAAGAAGAGGGAGAAGCTCACCGGAGATGGAAGTGGATGGCTTCGGGCGGAGCTCCGGCGAGGGTCGAATCTCTTCAATTCGATGCCAAGCGCTTCAAACCTAGGCTCGATTCGACGCATGCTGTCACCAGGAGCACGAAGGGCTAGGGGTTTGAGGGTGGAAATGGCGGAAGAAGGATTAGGTTTGAATCGAAGTCCGGGGTACTCTTTTAAAGGGTTGACGGGCGGCGTGGAAGACGAGGCTCGAAACGCCTCGATCAGTAGTCTTCAGCCCCAGATTTCACTAGGGCGTGAATCACCATTGATCAAGGAGCAAAAATGTAGAAGGCATCGTCATGGATTGGTGCAAGGTCGAGCCTAGGAAATTGCGACAAGATGAGACAAAACGTCTTCTGACAGGTCAAGGGGAGGAGGTCAGACAGTTGACCAAGGTCAACTGTCAGACCAACCTGGTTGGTCCACGTGGACCAACCAGGAAAAATCCCCTAAAAATTATTTCAAAAATAATAAAATAGTAAATTGACGAATTTCATTTTGGTTGACAAATAAAAAAAGTTTATTAATTTATGAAGTATTTTATTATGAATTTTAATTAATTTTATGAGATTTATTTTAGAAGTTACTTATTTTGACCTATATAAGCATAATATCTACATATTTTGTTCTTTTATTTTTATTTTGTGTACTTTAATGTTATTAATTATGTTTATTAATTTATATAATTATAACATATTCTTATCCACATAATTATATTTTTATTTTATTTTATTGATGTGTTTTGTATATTTAATAAAATACAAGGATATAAAGTATAGGTATATGTGTGTGTACTTTACCTATGTATTGTGCATACATGTATTTTATTTGGGGTTTTCTTTGAGTTTTATTTTGATTTCAATGCACATAATTAATATAGGTAATATTTACAAAATAATAAAAAATATAAAATTAAGAAAATAATAAATAAATAATAAAATGAATATTTTAAGTTGTACAAGTATATAATAGGGGTCCAAAATTCAACTTTCAAATCGTAGCTCGCCAAATGCGAAACCACCGCCATTAAATAGCTTATTTTATTCTATATACAATTAAAGGTGATTTGAGGAATTTGGAGTTTTTGTTTGTGAGATACAGGTCTGGGAAGTTGGGATTCTGGCTTTTTATTCAGACTAGAACTTTTTATCTGTACATTATTTTTCAGTGAAATTAAGTTTGTATTTTTCTTTATAAAATTATCTATAACTTTCATGTACAAAGTTTATTTATTTGATGAATAAAAAGTGTAACCAAAAATAGGTCTCAAAATGAATTGAAGGATGAACAGGAACACATTGTATTTGACCCTTATCTCCCCCTACTTTATTCCTTGTCGACCTAGTCATTGAGATGCCTAGGTCTCGGGGTTTCAGGTCATAAAATATTTACAATATTTTATTCTTTTTCTTTTCTTTTATTTATTCTGTAATTTTGGGCTTTTAAAAACCACATTTTATACACTATTTACACCTATGTGCATGAATGCTAAAATGCAGGAATTAAGACTATTTACAGGCATTTGCCAGGGTTTTTGAGGACAAAATGATAGAATAAAGATGATGAAATGTGGATTCATCAGTTACCGCCAAATCAAGGGTCATATGAGCTGAGACCATCCTCTATCTCTTTCCTTCCCAAGTTGTATGGGAACACTACAGAGGAGTCGTTTACCTTTTTGCAACAGTTTGAGATGATTTGTGATACAACTAGTTACCCAGGAGTTACGCAGGAGTCTGTTCGCCTCAAGGCCTTTCCCTTCGCCTTAGCAGATAAGGTGCTCTACTGGTTGAGTCACTTAGGGAGGGATATTTCTACATGGGTGTTTAACCCAAAAAATCGAGCGGTCGTATTGATCCACAAGGCGGGTCAACCGTCGATGCGTTGACCACTCAAAAATCCGGATTAAAATAACAATTAACCCACAACAGATAAATAAAGCAATGAAAGTAAATGTGCGGAGTTAAAATTTATTATAACTCTACAACAAAGATATGCATAGGTGCAAGTATGTGTAGAGGTCGAACACAGGGAGCAGACAGGTAGAACGGGGCAAAATGCTCAAAATATGTGTGAATGTGATCAATTGGCTACAAGAAGGCTATGTTTTTGTGGGTTTTTTATTTTTAATTTTTTTACTTAATTTTTTAATTTTGTATTTTGATTTTTAATTTTTCTGATTTTATATTTTCTTTTTATATTTTTATTTTTTATATTTCCTTTTTTCAATAATTAAGTATATATACAATATAAGAAAAGAGTGGATATGGTATTTATAAAAATAGGTAAAAATAGCCAGAAATTAGGAAATAAAATGATTTTAGTCTTTTTATGATTTTATAATGTTTTTGCGATTTTTGAGGATTTTTCAAAATATTTTTGATATTTTTAAAAGTGAAAATACAAGAAAAGAGTGAATACAATAAAGATCTGAAACTAAAATGGGAATGAAAAATAGAAAACAATAACAAAAATTCTCCAAATTAATTTTCAACAGAACAAAGAAAATTCAGGAAAAGAAAACACATTTTTTGGATTTTTATGAATTTTATAAATTTTTATGAAGGTTTTTAGAGTTTTTATATTTTTAGGAGTTTCCTTTTATATTTTTAGTGATTTTTGGTCTAAAATTAAAACACTCTGCAATATGCAAAATATATTTTTTTAGGAAATTTCTGGGGTGTTTTTATATTTTTTATGGATTTTATAACGCAAACAATGCTGAAAATGAGTATTTTTTATTTTTTTATAAATACTAAAATGGAATAATTATGAAAAATAAAAATATGGCAAGATACTGCAATGCAGCAGGAACTTAATGTGATTTTTGGGGATTTTTGGGATTTTATAGATGCATGCAAAAATTAGAGGCAACGGAAAGAGAATACAAGCTGGCAGGGGCGTTTTTGTGATGTGAGCAAAGTCCGAGGGCCCCTGCGCAATATCTCCACAAAAATTATAACTAATCAAAAATATTTTAGGGCCAAAAATTTAATCCAAGACATGCAGGTGTATGCGTGCAAAATCTCCAAGGACGCGTGACTAGCACGCGCACCTGTGAGGACCAAAGTGAAAATGTCAATAGATCCGAGGTGTTAAATGCAAAATGCCCAAAAGTTATACAACAGCCAAGAAAGTATTAAGTATCAATATTAAATACAAAATTTTATGGGGTGCAATCGACAAAATACCCATGCGTAGCGGGATCTAACGGCAGCTGGAGCTCTAGAAGAACACGGCCTGATCTGATGGAGTAGGAGGAGCTTAGATGATCACGTGAAGAACTGGCCGCCGGCGATATTCGATTGCGCGATTAGGTCTCCTGAGACATTCAGAAGCCACTCCGATATCCGCCGAAGCTTCCTGAGAACATCTTCCAAAAGATGTCGGCTTCAAAATGGCGTGGGAAACGCTGGCAAACTACCGCGACGTGGGAGAACGGAAGGCCGCTCCAGGTAGCTTGGGCTTCCACAAAAACGAACCCAGATGGGGTTTCTCAGCACCTGGACCTGCAAATAGAGTTCACGGACAACAGTAAAAGGTTCCAGGGCCAGCGAAAGGTGGGTGGACGGTGGGCGTAGTGGTCGGAGCCTCGAAGCTCCGGCGAAGGTTGTTAGAACCAAGGAACATGATTAATCGATGAAACCCTATCCTAAACTAACCTTAGCATGTCGGATAACAAAGAAACGCGATAAAAAATGAGACAAAACAGGACCTCAAGCCAAGACAAAAGGCGAGATAACCTCACGGCCAAGCTTGGCCGGAGATGGGTGGAGCGCCTCCACGTCGCTCCTCCGCTCCTCCTAACGGGGAGGTGAGGTTGCTGTCACCTCCCTCTAACCTCCACACACGCAAGAAGGGCGGAAGAAGGGGCAAAAAGGGTTCAAAGGGGAAAGGAAGGCGGTTGGATTGTTTTGAATGGGTGTGCGAGGCGGCGCAAAGATCGAAGATTATCGGGTGAATCGTGGGTCCAAAGGCCGAAATAAACCCTGGGCATGTATCCTTGGTGGTAGGGATACAAAAGTCATGAAGGTTGCAATGCCAAATGGTCAAAGACACGTTCTCCAAAATTCGGAGAAAATGCCAAAAAAAACCAATATCTGACACAGTGTAGGGGGCGTGTCAGAGAGTGGGCGAGATGGCAAGAAGATCGAGGTGTATCCCGCGAATCAACGATCCAATCCTTGATACAAAGTATGGGCCTGTATGTTGGATACAAAAAATGGTGAACAAAAGTCAAGAAGGACATAAGGCCAAATAATGAAAGACGGGACCTCAAAAAATGGGAGAAAATGGCTAAAAACGCAACTCTGACAGGTTGCAGGAGTGGGTCAGAGAGTTGACCCGCCGGTCAACTCTCCAGACCCCCTGGTTGGTCCACGTGGACCAACCAGGAAAATCCTGAAAAAAATGTTTTCTAAAATCAATTAAAAATATCAAATTAATTTATTATTTTTTGGTTTCAAAATAAAAAATGTTTATTATTTATAATTTATTTTATAGTGATTTATTTTTTAGAGTATAAAAATACAAATTACCTTTTATAGCCTTATAGGTATACATATCTATATATTTTGATATTTTATTTTTATTTTGTGTATTTAATTTTATTTATTTTTGTTTATTATTTTATAAATTTAGAAGGTATTTTTATACACTTAAAAATATTTTTATTTTATTTTTCTGAAGTGTTTTATACATTAAAAAAAATAAAAGTGTTAATTCCATAGGTATAGATACTGGTATTATACCTATGTACATTATTTACAAGTATTTTTATTTTGAGTTTTCTTTGAGTTTTTATTCTGATTTTAATGTACAAATATATTATAAATAATATTTACAAAATTATAAAAATATAAAATTATAAAAATAATGAATACATAATAAAATGAATATTTTAATCTATACAAGTATATAATGAGGGTCCAAAACTCAACTTTCAAATCGTAGCTCCGCCAAATGCGAAACTACCGCCATTAAATAGCTTATTTTAAACTATATACAATTAAAGGTGTTTGATGCATTTGGAGTTTTTATTTGTGAGATACGTGTCTGGGAAGTTGGGATTCTGGATTTTTATTCATACCATAACTTTTTATCTGTATATTATTTTTCAGTGAAATCAGTTTTGTATTTTTCTATATTTAATTATCTACAACTTTCATGTACAGAGTTTCTTTATTTGAGGTATAAAAAGTGGAACCAAAAATAGGTCCCAAAATGAATAAAGAGTGGATTAAAATATAAGGTATTTGAATTGTATTCCGGCCCTTATCTCCCCCTACTTTATTCCTTGTAGACCTATTCATCAAGATGCCTAGGTCTCGGGGTTTTGGGTCATAAAATATTTACAACATTTTATTCTTTTTATTTTGTTTTCTTTATTCTATAATTTTGGCTTTAAAAACTGCATTTTGTACAGTATTTACACAATTATGCATGAATGCTAAAATGCCTAAAATAAGCCTATTTACACGCATTTACTAGGGTTTTTAAGGCAAAAATGATAGAATAAAGATGATGAAACGTAGATTCATCATCCCCCTATACTTGACTTTGCTAGTCCCTAGCAAACACTTATGCAATAAGTGCAGAAAAGAAAATAAAGAAAAGAAAAAGAAGAAAATTGGAATAAGTTTAATTGTCAAACTTGTCTTCACAAAATCAAAGTTTGGAGCTTAAGTCGGACCTTTGGAATTTTAGTGCGGGCGGAACCTTAATGAGAACCAGATTTGAAATTCAACAGTCCTTGAGAATCCCAAAACTCAACTCAAGTCTCCTCAATAGCTAGGTCAGAAATATCTCAACTCATACACAAACCCTTACGACTATGAATCTGACTCGTACAATGTAAGTGATAGTGGCTCACCCCAACTAGAATGACAAAGAAACTGACTTCTCCAGTATGACAACCCAATGATTCCCCAATCCAACAACTCCATCCTCGAGGAGCGGGGTATTCCCTTATAAGTTCAAGTGGCAACCAGCTCAAGAGGAGGGGGTGAAGAGAAGAATGGACGGTAGCCAGTGTAGCTACCTATCCTAAGATGCAAGACCAGTGTAGTCAAGTCATCCAGCTGCAGGCCCACATATTTGACTTTGGAACTCAAGCTTGCTTATTGACTTTACAACATATGTACATACTTTTGCGGCATTTTATTTTTGTACAAGCATGTCTTTTTTTTCTTTCTTTCTTTCTTTCTTTTTTATTGGAATACTATTCTCAGCAGCATTTACATAAAGAGTTTTTCCTCTTGAGCCAGTAGACTATCCCTCTTTTGAAGCTTTATTGCAACCCACACTCTCCTATCTTTAGACTTCCTCATCACTGGATGGGTTGGGGTGTACTTCCCTCCCTAGAGGAGGACAAGTGTTTCCACTTGTGTGCGTCTCATACCGGCAAATCCAATCCCCTCACCACTCCAACTGAGTTGAGCCATGTGAAAGGTGCAGGTGTCCAAGTTAGGTCATTATCAACAAGAGTCGTACGTGTGCTCCGAAATACTCTACTTAGGCAATCAAGAATCCATTGAACAAAGTCTCGTGATCCTCAAAGAATTAAGTCAACTAGACTTGAAGTACCTCAATCCCAGTTCCTATAAGGTTCCTGTTATTAGGTAGATTTTTAGGTCCAATCAAGCTCCAACCTCCGGATTTTACTTAGACTTGTTCAACTATCAAACTCAATCCAAAAAATGCTCAAGCTATGCAAATGATATGCAGAATGCAGAAAATATTTTTGTGATGCAGTTTTCAAGATTTTGAACTTTTTATGGATTTTTGAAAAGATGATGCATATGCATTTTTTGTATTTTTCAAAAGATTTTTCAAATGTTTTTGGATTTTAGTTTTGCAAATATTTTTGAGATTTTTGAAAACAAAAAGATTTTGGTTAAAAGCTAGGTATAAATATTTACACAGGGATGCTTCTTATATTTACAAGAATTGGATTTTAAGAATTTACAGGGTAAGTGATCAATTTTATAAGTACATAAATAGTGAATTTTTAGGTGTGATGTATATATTCCTCAAACTTATTTGACACAGTTTTTTCAAACAATTTTGAAAACTATAGTCCAAAATAATTTTTACAAACATTTTACAAACATGTACACACATTTGAAAATCATTTTGCAAAGGTTTTCAAATAGTATAGATAGATTTTTCAAATATTTTTGCAACCATTTTTCAAACTATTTGCAAATCATTTTTCAAACATTTTATTTCACACAAAGAAAATAAAATTTTGCAAACAACACATTTTTACAAAGGTTGAAAACATGTAACAAAACGTTTTCAAAATAGTTTTCAAAAGATTTTTCACAAAGATTTTCAAACTATTTTTCAAACATTTTGCAAAAAAACATTTTCACCTGATTTATTAATCAGTAATTACAAAAAGAATTTGAGGAATAATCACATCTTTTTATTAAGTTTTTTAATGAATTTTAAAGAATTATTAGCCATAATTATTAGGAAAATACGAAAGTACGAGTTATGGCTAAAGTATATACGTAGTATGTACGACCCCCCTATACTTAGCTTGAGCTATGTCCTCATAGATCAGAGAGAAAAGAGAAGACATAACTCGTACTGAGTATAGGAAAATCTAAAGAATAAATGAACGAAGAAACGAATGAACGAATGAGAAGTTGGTCGTTCCCCCTATACTTAGGATCAAATAATCCTAAGTATAGCAGACTGTACACAAAGCAGGGAGGGTCAAGGGTGGGAATGAACATATCGTACTCAGAGTGTCCCCCCCTATACTTAGGGTAAGATATCCCTAAGTATAGACAAGAAGAGGAGACAATGGAGAGGATCGAAAAGAATGAAAGAAACTCGGGGTGCACACCCCCCTATACTTAGGACAAAGTACGTCCTAAGTATAGAAGACTGACAAAAAGGGGCGGCACCTTTTCGGTAGATGAAGAAGATAAAAGAGGAAAAGAAGAAAAGAAGAAAAGAGATGAAAATGGAAACAAGATCAGACGATGGAAGAAGATAGAGAAGGATATACACATCACTCCCCCTATACTTAGGGTAAAAGAAGCCCTAAGTATAGGCAAAAACAGGAGTAATGAAACGGCACGACGACTGAACACTCGGCTCGTCCACCCCCTATACATAGGACAAAGTACGTCCTAAGCAAGGCAAACATGAGGAATGGGTAGACGAGCAATACGAGAGAGGGACGGAGGTACACAAAAGTGAATATACAACCGAGATGGATATACATAATGGTCAAGAAGGTTGAAAGCGAACCTTCTTGCGGGACCACTGAGGAATAGGTCTGATGTGATGCAGGTCGACATCGCGGTCCACAGTGGACGGAAGCTGATCAGGGTCGACAGAGTGAAGATCCTCAGGGGCCCTAGGGTGTGAAGGCACAGACTGGTGAGTGGAAGAAGTATGGCTAGGTCCGGCCTTGGAAGTCTCACTGATGTCAAAGTAAAATTGGACGAACTCATCATCATCGGAAGTAGTGTAGTCAGTATCGTCCTGCGAGGTGTCGTTCGGGTCAAAATCAAAAGGCACGAACTCATCAGTGGAAGTAGTCGAACTCTGTTCGTCCTCTATTATCTCAACCGGATCGTCTTTCTCATCAAAAGGCCCGAATTCTCGAATAAAAGCTATCAAATCAAATTCGGCCTTTTCAGTCTTATCTGAATCTGAGTGAACAGGAACGGACTCATCGGTGAAAGAAGTCGAAACATGTCCGTCCTGTCTAGCCTCTACATCTGCCCTCCGCTCAATAGTATCAATCGTGTAAATCCCGCGGATGTCATCAACACATCACCAAATCCCAGAAGAAGGAACTCTGAGGTCCATGCTTTCCGAGTCTTCCTCAACAGGGAGTAATTCTCGGGTCTCAGTGGAATCCAATAAACAACAAAATTCTCTGATAGTATCATCAAGGTCATGGTCCTCGAGGTCAGCCAAAACAGGTTTGGTCGCATCAGGTGCAGGTCTTTGGTCAACAGTAGGTGTGGTGATCAACACTTCGCTCACGTCAGCAGGACGGAAGCGAATCTCTCCTGATCCGTAGTCAATAACGACCCTCGCGGAGGTGAGGAATGGTCGTCCCAGGATGATTGGAGAGTGCTCCCCAGTGGAGGTCTCCATGGGCAATACAACAAAATCAACAGTATAGCTAGTGCCATGAATCGAAATGACAGCGTTTTCAAGGATACCCTTCAGCCTCTTGATTGATCCATCAGCAAACTGAACGATCATCCTGGTTTTCTTGAGAGGTGCTAAGTGAAGAGACTGTACCAGCGAGAAGGGTAATATGCTAATCGAAGCACCGCCGTCTAGGAGAGTGTGATCACAAGTATGGTCAGAGATGGTGCAGCTAATGAAAGGTGTGGTTGTGTTCCTCTTCCGAGGAATGGGACGGTGTGTGATGGCATGGGCAGTGGCCATGGTCAAGATATGACGCTCACATCTGCTCCTCTGCTTTCTCTTCTTGGGAAGAGGAGCAGATAAATCAGTCATGACCTGCTGAAGTGGGGCACGGATGATCTCATGAATAGTGGCCACCACTTCGGGTTCAGTCAACATCTTTTTGAATTTTTGGACCTCCTCCATACAAGGGAGGAAGTCAGAATCATCATCTACACGAGGCATGCCAAGAGCAGTCTGTACAGCGGCATCCTCAGGGTCAAAGGTAGGACCGAGTGTGAAAGGATGTGTGGTCAAAGGATCTGGCAAGTGGGCGCTCTCCTCACAGTCTGACTCGATCAAAGGTATCCCGAACTCTTTTTGTGTTTTTAAAATTTTCTCATTTTTTTGTATTTTGGGCGATTGCAAGCTCTCATGATAATCCTCAAATGATTCCAAATCCTCAAAGAAGGGAGCGACATTTTAGTTCTTATTTTAACTAGTAAGGTCGGCAATCCTCGACTTCATATGCTCCATCATCTGATTCAAGGTCTCAAGTGTGGATACCATGAAAGGTGACTCCAAGATCTCAGGATCGAGTGTGTCGAATGTGGGCGGTAGGTGCGGACAAAAATCACATTACTGATCAGGATACTCAAGGAAGAGCGGGTTGTCGAAATGTGTAGGAGATGGTGGTGGAAATGATTGGTGAAGGTCAAAGTTCGAATCCTGAAATAGTGGGTTGGTCGGATATGTACAAACATCAGGAGCAAAGTCCTACTGGAAAAAGTGAGGTGGACCAACGGGAGCGAACGAGGGGTCCGCAAAGTCCAGACAAAATATACTCCAATCGGCCATCTCGCAACAAAAGGAAAAATGATAGTCGGGAGATCACGAAGGTCAAGTCAAGAGAAGTGTGAAGAAGGCGCAAATGCGCAGAGATGATCTGGTATGCACACAAAACAATCACAAATAAAAATGAAAATAAATCAAACCCTCAATTCACCTACTCAACTCGGTGAAGACCACAAATGCGGTCTTTTTATCTTGTCTGTTTTAGAGTTAGGTGAGAAGTCAAAATTTGTGCACACACTTAGGGGGCTGAGATGGGATTTGGGCACTAGTTCTTAGGGTGTGCGCGAGCAATGTAAAACGAATACAATGAGGGGATTACTCGCCCCAAGACAATAATTTCTTTTTGATTGATTTTAGGTCAAGTAATATTAGCAGTCCCAATTTTATTGGTTATCACTTTTTTTGGATTTTTAGTAAAAATGCACAAGCCTAACGAGGGTTCAATTCCTTTAAGCACCTAGGTTGGAAAAATCAGAGGGAGAGTCGGAAAAGCAATGCAAGCGGCAAATCAATGATGTATGCTAAAGAGAAATGCTCACCTTGCCTCCAGCACACTACATGCAAAAATGCTCAGCAGAATTGAAACCTAAACTATATGCAAATGCAAAGCCGATGAAATCACCCTAAGTTTCAGAAATTGCTATTATCGTGAAGAACCACAAGTCGATCACCGATCCTCAATCCAAGAGTCCGGTCTAGGATCACCCCTCCTCCTCTCGACAAATCAAATTCGGGAGAAGCGCTTGGCAAGGTGGGCTCGCGGCACGTAGGCTTGAAGATGATGAATGATTGTTTTATAGTTTGACTAAGTCCAAACGAGGCTATAGGTACATGCAAGATATATTAGGTGTTTAGCCTTAGTCTATCGCAAGCAACTCCTAAAACTAGGGGCTCAATTACACAAAAGAAGTAAAATCAAAATCGGAAAACAAAATAAAAAATGCGAAGAAAACGCGAGAAAAGCCGCGGTGAGCCCCCAAGTGAACAATCACTTGGAAATTGGGCCCGAATGTCCGAAGTGTCCAAGTACCTGTATTATTACAAATATAGGCCTCTCACTCACTTAAAACTACAAAATCAAATGCAATAAAATAAATGCTCAGGAACGGTCTTCAAAATTCCCTCCAAGTTCGCCTTGGTGCGAAGCCCAAGCCACCTCACGTGGATGCACGGGCGCTCCTAGAAAAGAGTGCCTCCCTGGTTCCGCATACCTCGCACAAAGTCAAACAAGAGGGTGGTTAGACAATTCAAAGGATATATCAAAAATGAGCAACAATAAAACAAGCAGAAGTAAAAAACGCGAAAGTAGACAAGTAATCACAAACACAAGCAAAAACCGAACTACGCGTTGTTGCTCCCCGGCAACGGCGCCATTTGTCTAACCCAAAAAATCGAGCGGTCGTATTGATCCACAAGGTGGGTCAACCGTCGATAAGTTGACCACTCAAAAATCCGGATTAAAACAACAATTAACCCAAAACAGATAAATCAAGCAATGAAAGTAAATGTGCAGAGTTAAAATTTATTATAACTCTACAACAAAGATGTGTATAGGTGCAAGTATGTGTAGAGGTCGAACACAGGGAGCAGACAGGTAGAACGGGGCAAAATGCTCACAATATGTGTGAATGTGATCAATTATCTACAAGAAGGCTATGTTTTGTGGGTTTTTTATTTTTAGTTTTTTTATTTAATTTTTTTAATTTTGTATTTTGTTTTTAAATTTTTCTGATTTTATATTTTATTTTTATATTTTATACTTTTTTATATTTTCTTTTTTCAATAATTAAGTATATATACAATATAAGAAAAGAGTGGATATGGTATTTATAAAAATAGGTAAAATAGCCGAAAATTAGGAAATAAAATGTTTTTAGTCTTTTTATGATTTTATAATATTTTTGTGATTTTTGGGGAAAGGATGTCAAGATTAGTGCCACTCTCAGGCCCCTGATATATAATGGTAGTTGAGTGGAAAGTCAAGTGCAGATATTCGCGATTGATCAGTCCGCCCGCTTTCACTATACATCTTGAGGAGTAAGGGTTATCTGTCAACTTTTCCACTATCACCCCCAAAAAACCAAACTCTGCCTTACGTAAAGTTGCCAGAGTATGATTAACCTCAGGATTTGAAATTATTGCTTATATACCCGGTATTGGCCATAAGGATACAATAAAGATCTGAAACTAAAATAGGAATGAAAAATAGAAAACAGTAACAAAAATTCTCCAAATTAATTTTCAATTAAAGATAACAGAAGAAAGAAAATTCAGGAAAAGAAAACACAATTTTTGGATTTTTTATGAATTTTATAAATTTTTATGAAGGTTTTTAGAGTTTTTATATTTTTAGGAGTTTTCTTTTATATTTTTTAGTGACTTTGGTCTGAAATGAAAACACACTGAAATATGCAAAATATATTTTTTTGGGAATTTTCTGGGGAGTTTTTATATTTTTTATGGATTTTATAACGCAAAACAGTGCTGAAAATGAGTATTTTTTATTTTTTATAAATAATAAAATGAAATAACTATGAAAAATAAAAATATAGCGAGATACTACAATGCAGCAGGAACTTAATGTGATTTTTGAAGATTTTTGGGGTTTTATAGATGCATGCAAAAATTAGAGGCAACGACAAGAGAATACAAGCTGGCAGGGGCGTTTTTGTGCTGTTAGCAAAGTCCGAGGGCCCCTGCGCAATATCTCCACAAAAATTATAACTAATCAAAAAAAATTTAGGGCCAAAAATTTAATCCAATACATGTAGGTGTATGCGTGCAAAATCTCTAAGGACGCGTGACTAGCACGCGCACCTGTGAGGACCAAAGTGAAAATGTCAATAGTTCCGAGGTTTTAAATGCAAAATGCCCAAAAGTTATACAACAACCGAGGAAGGATTAAGTATCAATATTAAATACAAAATTTTGCGGGGCGCAATTGCCAAAATACCCACGCGTAGCAGGGTCTAACGGTAGCTAGAGCTCTAGAAGAACACGGCCTGATCTGACGGAGTAGGAGGAGCTTGGATGAACACGTGAAGAACTGGCCGCCGACGATATTCGATTGCACGATTAGGGCTCCTGCGACGTCCATAAGCCACTCCGATAGCCGCCGAAGCTTCCTGGGAGCATCCTCCAAAAGATGATGGCTTCAAAATGGCGTGGGAAACGCCGGCAAACCGCCGCAACATGGGAGAAAGAAAGGCCGCTCCAGGTAGCTTGGGCTTCCACAAAAACGAACCCATATGGGGTTCCTCGGCACCTGGACCTGCAAATAGAGTTTACGGGCAACAGTAAAAGGTTCCAGGGTCAGCGAAAGGTGGGTGGACGGTGGGCGTAGTGGTCGGAGCCTTGAAGCTCCGGCGAAGGTTGTTAGAACCAAGGAACACGATTAATCGATGAAACCCTATTCTAAACTAACCTTAGCATGTAGAATAACAAAGAAACGCGATAAAAAATGAGACAAAATAGGACCTCAAGCCAAGACAAAAGGCGAGATAACCTCACGACCAAGCTTGGTCGGAGATGGGTGGAGCGCCTCCACGCCGCTCCTCCGCTCCTCCTAACGGGGAGGTGAGGTTGCTGTCACCTCCCTCTAACCTCCACACACGCAAGAAGAGCTAAAGAAGGGGCAAAAAGGGTTCAAAGGGGAAAGGAAGGTGGCTGGATTGTTTCGAATGGGTGTGTGAGGCGGCGCAAAGATCGAAGATTACAGGTGAATCGCGGGTCCAAAGACCGAAATAAACCCTGGGTGTGTATCCTTGGTAGTAGGGCTACAAAAGTCGTGAAGGTTGCAATGCCAAATGGTGAAAGATGCGCTCTCCAAAATTCAGAGAAAACGCCAAAAAACCAATATCTGACACAGTGCAGGGGGCGTGTCAGGGAGTGGGCGAGATGGCAAGAAGATCGAGGTGTATCCCGCGAATCAACGATCCAATCCTTGATACAAAGTATGGGCGTGTATGTTGGATATGTGGTGAACAAAAGTAGTATGGGCGTGTATGTTGGATATGTGGTGAACAAAAGTCAAGAAGGACATAAGGCAAAATAATGAAAGATGAGGCCTCAAAAAATGGGAGAAAATGGCTAAAAACGTAACTCTGACGGGCTGCAGGAGTGGGTCAGAGAGTTGACCCGCCGGTCAACTCTCCAGACCCCCTGGTTGGTCCACGTGGACCAACCAAGAAAATCCTGAAAGAAATGTTTTCTAAAATAAATTAAAAATATCAAATTAATTTATTAATTTTTGGTTTTAAAATAAAAAATGTTTATTATTTTATAAATTATTTTACAGTGATTTTTAATTATTTGTTAGAGGTATAAAAATACAAATTACCTTTTATAGCCTTATAGGTATACATATCTATATATTTTGATATTTTATTTTTATTTTATGTATTTAATTTTATTTATTTTTGTTTATTAATTTATAAATTTATAAGGTATTTTTATACACTTAAAAATATTTTTATTTTATTATTCTGAAGTGTTTTATACATTAAATAAAATAAAAGTGTTAATTCTATAGGTATAGATACAGGTATTATACCTATGTACATTATTTACAAGTATTTTTATTTTGAGTTTTCTTTGAGTTTTTATTCTGATTTTAATGTACAAATATATTATAAATAATTTTTACAAAATTTTAAAAATATAAAATTATAAAAATAATGAATAAATAATAAAATGAATATTTTAATCTGTACAAGTATACAATGAGGGTCCAAAACTCAAATTTCAAACCGTAGCTCCGCCAAATGCGAAATTACCGCCATTAAATAGCTTTATGTAAACTATATATACAATTAAAGGTGAGTTTGATGCATTTTGAGTTTTTATTTGTGAGATACGGGTCTGGGAAGTTGGGATTCTGGATTTTTATTCAGACCATAACTTTTTATCTGTACATTATTTTTCAGTGAAATCAATTTTGCATTTTTCTATATTTAGTTATCTACAACTTCCATGTACAAAGTTTCTTTATTTGAGGTATAAAAAGTGGAACCAAAAATAGGTCCCAAAATGAATAAAGAGTGGATTAAAATATAAGGTATTTGAATTGTATTCTGGCCCTTATCTCCCCCTACTTTATTCCTTGTCGACCTATTCATCAAGATGCCTAGGTCTCGGGGTTTTGGGTCATAAAATATTTACAACATTTTATTCTTTTTCTTTTCTTTATTCTATGATTTTAGCTTTAAAAATTGCATTTTGTACAGTATTTACACAATTATGCATGAATGCTAAAATGCCTAAATTAAGCCTATTTACACACATTTACTAGGGTTTTTAAGGCCAAAATGATAGAATAAAGATGATGAAATGTAGATTCATCAATGGGACGATCTAAAGTCCACATTCCTGCATAAATATTTTCCTCCGGGACGGATGAACATGATGAGGAGTCAGATCTCCAACTTCACACAATTACCGAATGAATCTTTCCATGAGGCATGGGATCGATTCAAGGATCTTATTGAGAGATGTCCTCATCATGAGATACCAATGAAGGTGCTTGTACAAAACTACTTTGTAGGACTCCAACCGGATATTCAGGGGCTTGTGAGTGTCGTATGTGGCGGCAGCTATCTGAATCGGGATGCCGAGTCTATCTGGTCCACAATCGAAGGGATGGTAGAAAACTCGAGAGTTGTCGACTCTACTCGCGCATTCCAGAAGGCCCCTCAGCCACAGCATCACCGAGAGCATAATAAGGTGGCAAACATTTCAGATTCTGAATCAAATACCAACATGGATTTTATCAGCGAGATGTTAACGTTGGTAGATGTGTTTCAGAAGCAGGTTCAGGACTTGCAGCCGCTGTGAGAGTTGGAGAAACTCTCATTTCTGCCTCAGCAACTGAGTGATCTTACGAAGAAGGTAACAGAACTGCAACTTCAGTATCAACAGGCTCAAGCTTCTTTGACTTCACAACCTGTACAGAGATCTTTACCCGCTCTGCCCACCCGACAGATCCATTTTGTCCAGAGCGAGCCAGAGACTCTGTAGATTGATTGGCAGGAGGATCAATCTCATGCCAATTCTGGTCAAATCACCAGTCCTGTAGACATCGATGTTGAGCCTCAAGCCACTCTTGAGGTCAACGGAATATGGTACACTCCGATTTAGCACCCGAGCATACATCATCATCAGCAACAGCAGCAGTATAGTCATCTGCATCATGGACGTCCACATTTTCAGCACCGACAGCCTTACACGCAGCAACAGTCTCACCAACATGCATATCAGAGACCACAATCTTTTCAGTATCCTGCTACACATTCACAGACACATTATTACGAGCAGCAGCAGCATTCTTCCTTCACAGCACAGAGATTTCCTTAGCCTCACACCTCATAGCGGCACATTCCTAGGGAGGAGAGATTAGATAGCCAGGGTCACCACACAGAGTCTGAGATGTCTTCACAGGCCATGGCACTGAACCAGATCATGGATATGTTGAGCACACTCCAGACTGCACATAGGATAGAGATGGAGTAGGTTAACCGTCGTCTGGATGAATTAACCATGCCTAAGACCACTCTCCCAGCCCAGCCTCAGATGAACCCGAACAACAAGAGGAGGCATTCAGATCAGGTAGACATCACTACAGGTACGATCTCTTTTCCTGAATTTTTATCTAACTTCATTCATCTCAGGAGCGGTAGATCACCACGAGCACCTGATAGAATAGAGGATAGGGCACATGATGAGGAGTGAGAGCCAATCCATGATCGCACACATTCTGATGCTGAGGAGGAGGACCACCACGATGACGAGGACCACCGCGATGATCAGAGAGAGGGGAACGATGCAGAGACAGTTGACATGGACATGGGCGAGTCAGATGACGATATCACGCCAGACCATGTAGATACTCCTGATAATTCTGTTTCTTTCCTGGTTTTAGAAAGTTTTGTACATAATTCTAAAACTATTGATTTACATACTGATTCCACTTCTGATATGACTAAAGATGTTGATTTTGTCATTCTTGAGATTGTTCCTTTTCCCGATTCCTTGTATGGAAAAGGAAAGAAAAGTATCAAAAAGAACGGTGTTACTCCAGAAACCGAGCGATTATTGAAAGATCACATATTCCTAAAGATTCCATTTCATGATGCCTTGGATCACTTTCCTACGCTCAAGAATCAGTTGAAAAATAGATGTACCACGCGTAGGAAGAAGAAATCACATACAGAGAAACATGTTTTGACCAAGGTCACATCCTGTGCTATACAGAACAAATTGCCTAAGAAGAAGAAAGACTCAGGAGCACATTACGTTAGATGCGAGATTTATCATGCAGCATTCAATCACACTCTATTAAATTAACGGTTCCTCAATCAATTTTTTACCATCTTGTTTATTCGACAAGCTCGAGTTAGGTCCTCTTCACAAATCCCGCGCTATCCTTCAGTTTGCTGATAGATCTGTAAAGAGACCTTGGGCATATTGAGGAACGTTATTATAACCGTGCATGGCCTGCAATTCCCAGTGGACTTTACTGTCCTAGACATGAATTGCCCTACATAGTTACACCTTACCCTGACCTTTTTTGGAGATCGAGAAGGCTCTCTTCGATTATGACATAGGGAAGGTATCTTTTCGCACCAAGGGCGAGAAGGTACATATAGAGATGGAAAGAGAGTCACACACATCTAGTACCGCATCTACAACCAATTCAGATATCTTGAGTTCTTTAAGCACCTGTGATTACATGGATGAGGTTTGCCTTGACGACCTTGAGAAATATCAAGTAGAGACTCAGGATTTCCTAGCAAAGGATGGGTCCGAGACTACAGTTGGTGGTTCTTCTGATGGTACATTATATTTTAGCATGGATGATGAAGAGGAGATGGAGCAGATACCTGGTGATTTTATTGCAGACATTTCAGATTCAGAGAGTTTACACGATTCCTCCACTTTAGATGATTTAGAGACTGGGCTTCATTTAGCTGAGTTATTTTCCTCTAGTCATTCTAAGGATAAGCATAGTAGCAAGTCGGATGATGTTTTAAACATCTTCTGTAGTCCGACTCTGGAGCATATTGAGATGGTGGATAACCATATTGCAGACATATCTACCACCAGCACAGATTCCATTACACATACAAATGAGGTTACAATAGAGCCAGATTCTACCTTACCAGAGATGAAGACATTGCCACCAAACATGAAATATGCTTTCCTTGTGGGTCCACATCGATGGTTTCCGGTCATTATCAGCTCATCCTTAATCAAAGAGCAAGAATCTCGTCTAATGAAGATTCTTGAAAGAAACCACAAGGTTATTGAGTGGACTGTATCCGATCTCCGAGGGATAAATACTACACAATGTTCTCATCATATCTATCTCGATCATGACAACCGACCTTCTAGAGAGTTTCAGCACATGCTGAATCCAGTTTTACGAGATTTTGTCAAGAAAGAGATTACGAAGTCGTGCGACGCACGGTTTATTTATCCCATCTCCAACTCTGAATGGGTTAGCCCATTACATGTTTTCCCGAAGAAGTCGGGAATTCAAATGGTTAAAAATGAGAGTGGAGAGGAGATTCCAAAGAGAGTAACCACATCGTGGCGGGTGTGTGTTGATTATAGCAAGTTGAATGTTGTGACGAGGAAGGACTACTTCCCTTTGTCGTTTATAGACCAGGTCATAAAGAGGTTGGCAGGGAAGGAGTACTTCTGTTTCTTTGACGGTTATTCCGGATACAACCAGGTCACTATTGCTCCTGAATAGCAGGAGAAGACTACCTTCATATGTCCTTTTGGCACGTATGCTTTTAGACGTATGCCCTTTGGATTGTGCAATGCCCCTGCTACTTTCTAGAGGTGTATGCTTGCCATTTTTGCAGACATGGTTGGTGATTTTCTAGAGATCTTTATGGATGATTTTTCGGTCTATGGTGAGTCCTTTGACGATTGTTTAGCGCACCTAGACCAGGTTCTTCAGAAATGTTGTGAGGTAGATCTCGTTTTGTCATGGGAAAAGAGCCATTTTATGGTTATAGACGGGATCGTGTTGGGGCATGTCATCTCTAGGCGAGGCATGGAGGTTGACCCTGCCAAGGTGGATGTCATCAAGCGTCTCGAGCCACCATCCAACATCAAGCAGTTACGGTCTTTTCTTGGACATGTTGGCTTTTACAGAAGATTCATTCAGGATTTTTTCAAGATTGCTCGACCGTTAACTGAACTATTAGGCAAAGACATCGAGTTTCTGTTAGATAAAAAATGTCTTCATGCCCTCCTCAGATTGAAAGATATGATTATCGATGCTCCTATCCTACAGCCACCCGATTGGTCTCTTCCCTTTGAGATCATGACGGATGCTTCAGATTTTGCGGTCGGTGATGTATTAGGACAGAGGAGGAATGGACTTCCTGTTGCCATCCACTATGCCAGCTGGACTTTAGATGATGCTCAGCGCAATTACACAGTGATAGAGAAAGAGATGTTGGCAGTGGTAATTGTATTGGACACATTCAGATCATATCTTCTTGGCTCAAATATTACAATTTACACAGATCACTCAGCTATTAGATTTTTGATGGAGAAGAAGGATGCCCAGGCATGCCTTCTTAGATGGATTCTCTTACTTTAGGAGTTTGATTTAGACATTAGAGATAAACCTGGGGTAATGAATGTGGTAGCTAATCACCTCTCCCGATTACATATAGAGCATCCTTCAGATGAGTACACGCTAGAGATTGCAGAGAGATTTCCAGACGAGAGTATCTTTGTAGTTACAGAGCTTCCATGGTATGCAGATATAGTGAACGTTCTGGTTACACAGAAGAGTCCATAGGGTTGGACGAAGGACCGAGTCGATAGACTAGTTTCCGAGGGACGATACTACCATTGGGAGGATCTGATTCTTTTTCGTGAGGGACCGGATTGTGTTAGAGGTGATGTATTCCTCAGGAGGAATACAATAGTATCCTCACTCTGTGCCATTCCTTAGAAGTAGGGGGACATCATTCAGGGAAGAGGACAACGCAGAAGGTACTTCAAAGTGGATTTTGGTGGCCGACTCTTACTAGAGATGCTTTACATTCGTGAAAAGTTGCCTGGATTGTCAGAGAGTAGTAGGGACGGTCAGTGCTAGAGATGCGATGCCTATACGACCCGTTATTATTTGCGATATCTTTGACACATGGGGAATAGATTTTATGGGATTATTTCCTTCCATTAGTGGCTTTGAGTACATTCTTCTCGCTGTAGATTATGTTAGTAGATGGGTGGAGGCTATACCCACATGAACCGCAGACAGTAGGATAGTGTGCAAGTTCCTGAGGGAACATATTATTTCACGGTTCGGTATTCCACGCATTCTTATTTCAGATGGGGGTAGTCATTTCATTAATAAGGAGGTAAAAAAGCTAGTGAAGAACTATGGCATTGATCATAGAGCAGCTTCTCCTTACCACCCATAGACGAACGGCATGGCTGAAGTTTCAAACAGGGAGGTGAAATCCATTCTTCAGAAAATAGTACGATCGGATAGGAAGAACTGGTCACAGCTTCTAGACTAGGTTCTTTGGTCTATCGTACTGCATATAAGACTTCCTTAGGTACTTCACCCTTCAGATTAGTTTATGGGAAGCCATGCCATTTGCCCGTAGAGATCATGCACAAATCTGAATGGGCTATCAGAGAGATTTCACTTGATATACGGAAAGCAACAGCCAAGAGGAAGACAGATGTGAATGAACTAGTAGAGATTCGAAATTAGGCATACGAGAACACCCTCATTTATAAGGACAAAGTGAAGAAATGGCATGATAAACATATTCGGTACAAAATCTTTGTTCCTAGGCAGGAAGAATGGTTGTTGAATGCAAGATATAGAATTTTTCCTTGTAAATTAAATAGCAAGTGGGAAGGACCCTACATAGTCAGAATGGTGCACGGCAATGGAAGTATAGCTATATCAGATGTGTCACCTGGTGCAGAGCCATTCGTGGTGAATGGGAAGATGCTGAAGCACTTCGTGGAGACTACTGATCATCTGGCCCGTGTTGAAGTGATCTACTTTGTACATGCTTACAACTACTCTTACACTTCATTTTGTCATGTGCAGAGACCTTTGAGCTGTTCGATTTTTAGAGTACACTACTACCTGTACATTCTTCGTAGACCACAATCGTCCCCATTTTTTGCTCGTCTTTTATGCTTAGGATACCAGATCCTAAGTATAGGGGGGAATGATTGCCCATTGATTAGCATTTTCGATTTTATTCCTTTTATTTTTCTCTTGTATATCCTTTCTTTTCCACGAATCATTGGTCGCCAATTTTTTGCCACATTCTTTTTTATACTTAGGATGCCTTATCCTAAGTATAGGGGGACCGAGTGATTTCGTTGATCTCGTTTCTCTATTTCTCTTGTTCCTCCGTTATATAATTTTTCCTCAATCACCTCATTTTTGTCTTCCATTATATTTACGATGACCTGATCATAAGTATAGGGGGGTCGACTGACTTATACTCTTTCATACCTTTTCACCCACTTTTACTTAGCACGAGTTATGTCCTCCTTTTCTCTTTTGACTCTATGAGGGCATAACACAAGCTAAGTATAGGGGGTGCGTATATATTATATACTTGCGTCCATAACTCGTACTTTTATGTATTTTCTATATCTATAAAATCCATAAAAAGTGGGTGAGGGTTAGTTTAAAATTCATCTATTTATCTATTTATTTATCTATTATTTATAAAATCCTTGTAAAGAAGTAAAATATGTCTAAAATCTTTATTTAAAATACTTAATTTAAAAGATTTATTTAACAAAATATATTTAATATCTATAATACTTATTTAAAATATTATCTATTAAAATAAGTGTAAAAATCATTTAATCCTTGTAAAATTCTCTGTATATAAAATTTGTAAAATACATTAGTTATTTAATCCAAATAAAATATGGATAATATATCTTGTAAAATTCTTGTTTGTAAAAATTGAAAAATCCATAAAAATGCAAAGTCCTAAATTTCATAAAAATTACAAAAGCCTTAAAATCCATAAAATGAGTAAACTTTAGAAAATATACTTCACAAAACACGGTTGCATTTTCATTTGCATTTTTCAGAATAAGTTTGATTTCTGGAACTAAACATTGGGAATAGTCTGAAGGATGGAGCTTGATTATGGCCTTTACTTTCATTGTAAGGAGCCTAGTTAGGATCTGGAATTTAGACTCTTCAAGTCTTTGACTTAAAATCTTTGGGTTCCATAAGACCGTATTTGGGAAATCAACTCATGTGTGCCTAAGTAAAACACTTGGCGTCATCCGTACAACTCTACATCTGTGAACCAATCTTGGACACGCACTTTGGACTTAGCTCGACTTGCATGTGGCTACGAAGGGCAATCCATCTTGGTAGTACGTTTCTATCCTTGTCTTTGCAGCATTGACATCTAAAGACGGGAGAGATTGGGGTTGCGATAGTCGCTTTCGGATGAGGGAAGGATTTGCTGAGATAATTTTTCCAAGACCTCAAAAAAGGGATGGAATAAAAGATGCTATATCCGTCGAGGCACAAAGCGATGAATGCAGTGCAGGCAAATTACAAAGCCAATTCAAAGAAGAAGCCACCAAATACAAATATGACCACATTGGTCCAAGCTTCCACCAAAAATGCCTGCGCACCTTAGTGGAGACTTAGCTACACCGGCTGGGCTTCATAAGAGATGCGTCTATACTGGTCGCACTCCAGTTCTTTTTTCATTCTTCTACTTCCTCTCTATATTCGATTGTGGACATAGCACGAACTGACCTCAGAAGGGAATACCTCCCTCCTCGAGGAAAGAGTAGCTGGATGAGGAACCAATGGAAGTGTAAAGCTAGGATAGACGGTTTCTTCGCTTCTTTAAGCAGGAAGAGCTAAAACAATTCACACACCGTACAAACTGACTTCAAGGTTGATAGAGTTTACGATATGAATAAGTGAATCTGATCTGACTGTTGAGGTGAACTTAAATAAGGATTTGTGGAACTTGAGGACTGTTGAGGATAAAATACTAATCCTAGTTAAGGCTCCGACAAAATGCTTGTTTCAGACCTGTTCAAGCTCTGTCCTTTGTCCGTTCTCATGAATTGGTTTAGGATAACAAATTCATTCTAACTTTCTTTCTTTTTCACTTACTTTTCAAATAAGTGTTTGCTAAGGGACCAGTAAAGTTTAAGTATAAGGGGTTGATGAATCCATGATTCATTAATATTTCTGTCGCATTTTGTCTTAAAATCCTTAACAAATACATGCAAATATCCATTAATTCCCATATTTTATCAAAACCTCATTCATGAATAAAAATACACTTTTATGCATCAAAAACATGTAAATAAATAAAAGAATAAAAATAAAGAAAAGAAAAGAAGGCAGATTATAAATATGTATATATGTACAATATGACTTATAAAATATAAATATAGCTGCAAGATATATTTATATGCCTAACCCCCAAGACCAAGTCAGCATGGGTTGGTCGACAAACAAACAAGTAGGGGGAGATAAGGAAAGGAAAACATAAAAATACTTAAATATACACTCCGCACATTCTTCACTATCTATCAAATAAATATCAAATCTTCATTGATTTTTAATTAATTCATATGTGCTTATTTTTCACCAAACTTTTCTCTTAATTATTTCTAAAAACGTATAAAAAAAAGAGTTAAAAATAATGTCTTGTTTATATGCCAAGAAATCCAATTCTCAAATTGATAAATTCTCAATTTCTGGACATCATAACTTTCTATACGAACTCCAATTTCATTCTACTCACTTTTAAAGTTCATAAAATAATATTCTCTAATTAATGGAGTGATTTCACCAAAATCAGAGTCCGTTTGCAAAAGGTCAGTTTTGGGACTTAATGACAACGGGGTTTCTGGGCTATTTATTTTATTTAGAATACACTATTTATACTTTAATAATTTTATAATTTTTAATTATTTTCGTGATCTTGTATTTTAACCATGATATATTTCAGAATTTTTGGATCTTATTTATTATTTTAATAAAATCCAAATGCTTAATTTATAGATGAAATTGAACTAAATAACTTATACCTGTATTTATTAATATATCTAAATTAATTTATTAAAACTCTATAAAAATTCATAAAAACCTTATTTATTATTTTAAAAATTAAGAAAATATAAAACTAATATGTAATTATTTATTTATTAAATTAAAAAAATCCAAAACCTATTTATTAAGTATTATGTATATCTATTTATTACTATAATATTTATATTTCATACAATATTTATTATTTATAAAAAGTAACATAATTTAGATAATTTAATTATCTATATTTTTTGTTTTCATACTTATTTAAAATAATGTTGTTTATCATTTATTACATAATTTATATTATATTTTATCATCTGTCCAACCATGTGCTGACACGTGTCAGCACCTAGTGTCTTCTTCTCCAAGAAGTTGTTGCTGCTTCTGTACTACCGACCAACTTTCAACAAATTTTCCCGCTCACATCCTAACCTATTCCTTTGATCCTAACCCTTCATCTTCTACTCCTAACTACCCTAATTCACGCACACCCTTAGATTCATCCTAACAACCTGTAGATTCATCTATAAATAGCCTTCATGTTGGCGCGATCTAACCAACTCTCCTGAACTTCAAAGTTCCAGAATAGCCTGGTCGAATCCTCCATTTCCTCACCTTTCTCTGGCCACCTTCGGTGGTGACAGCACTCGAGTGCCATCCTGCGTGGAAGAAGGATAATCGGAGGGGAAGTTCCAAGGCTTCGCCGCCTTGCATCGCCGCCACTACGCCGCGTGGAGCTCCGGGAAAGCCGCCCCATCGAGCTAAGACAGTAGGGTCATACACCATGCAACCACAGGTATTCATCCATTTTCTTTCATTTAATTTTTCGATATCTGAGCCCGGATTAAGATAGATAAGCATGTGATTAGGTTCGTTAATCACCATACTTAGAGGCCTTTCTCCGATTTTTCTCAAATTAGATTCAACCCACTCCATTTTCATTGTCCATTTCATGCATTTCACTGCCACAACTATTATGGAAATGATTTTTTTAACTTGCAAATACCTTAGTTTCTTTGGTTGATTCTTTGCGAATCGAGCAAGAACTCATTCCATTACATGTCTACTCATGATGAATCTGTGATTCATCACTATAAAAGTTGAAAATAGAGCTTTGTTCCCGAGTAATTAGCTGCATATTTCCCCATATCTTGCATAATTAGCATTCATGCATGCAAGCATAATATCTGCATTTTAGCATTCATATCTGCATTAAATGAGAAGCCAAATTCACTAGTAAATATTAACATGTATATTAGCTTAAAATACTCTATTTGTATATATTTTATACTAACTCCAAATCCAATAAAATCAACTCCATAGTGTACATATTACTAACACTAATCAAAGAAAAATATAAAAAAAATACTAACTTGAAAAATTGACCAATAAAACTCGAATCCAAGTTTGAGACCATGAACCTTAAAATGCGCATATCTCTCTCATACAACCTCCGAATTAGGTCTACTCACTTTTAAAGTAATATACATTCAAAGATCTTCGAAATAAGACCAATTTTATTAAAATCAGAGCTCGTATGCAAAACTTGGGTTTTGAGCCCCATTTGTATATTGTATATATTGACCAAAATACCCTTGTATTTTATCCTTTTATTTTCTTAATTATTAAAAATCCAAAAAATAGATTAAGTTGTAAATATTGTTTTTAAATTTTTTCTAACTTTATTTTGATTTTACCTCTTAATTAAAAATGATGACAAAAAAATACAAAAGATAAAATGCGGTATTTTATATATATAAGGTGCAACGTAAAATACATTATTTACAGATAATCTCATTTGATTTTTGGCCATTCACGAAAGTTGTAGATTTCATCGAGATGAGCAACTTTCGTGTTGACCACTTTTTGATTTAATCCCTTTTGTTGTTTCTTTTTGATTTATCTTTGGATTTTTCTGAGAGCGACATGTGGTGGCTCCGGAAGCCGCCATGTGTCAACCCCATGGTTTTTGCTACTAATTAAATAAACGCCACATGGCCGCATCCGAGCGCACCAAGTGGCACCATCTCATCCCCCATCTACCCATTCCACCCCACTCTCCCTTGACTTGGGGAGGAGAGAACTTCGACACCTCCAACTTCTACCCCATCTCCTCCACCTTCTCCTTTCTTTCTCCAACCGCCTCCTCCTTCTCTTTATATCCTCTCCATCTCCCACATTCATCCCCATCAGCCATTCTACAAGTAAGAAAAGCTCCAGCTCCGTCAACATTCTGAGGTGACAGCTCGTCCATTGGTATTGAGCGACGACGAGTCCAGGCGAGATCTGCGAGCCTTGTTCGCGTAGCATTCTCCACAAGGGGATTGCATAGCTTCTCGGCTTTTCGCCAAGCTGATCGAGGCCGCGACGGAAGCCACACACCGTGGCTCCAAAATCTGGCAAACCACACAGGTAAGTATTTTCTATCATTCCCTTGTCATTTCATATTTTTATCTAACATTTGTTTATCTTGTTCATCACCCAAACATTCACAACAAAATAAAAACAAAAACCACCATCACAATCATCTCTTTCATCATCATATTCATCATAAACCATACATCCTCACCACCATTCACTTCACATTTTTGCTGTTTACACAAAGAAAATAAAAAATTGAAAAAGAAAATAAAAAAAGAGACATGAGCTTTTGGCCGCCCTTCGCCGCTGCCGTCCACATCCCGACGCCGCCATCCAGTAAGCGGCAGCAGCGCGACCTTGCACCATCCCCTCCGCACGCCTCGCACCCCTCGATCTCAGTCCTTCATGCTGCACTCCGCAGCAGATCACTCCAGCTCCTGGACGCATGTTCTCCCGAGGTGGACAGCTGTCCCACCTCCGTCTGGTGTCGTGCACGCCTACCCTTGCGCCATCGCCCGCCCCACGACCTCCTATGCACGACACCACGTGCACCCAACAGCCACCCAGCCTCCCGTCCGCTCCTCCTCCGCTGCACATGGCTGGGCAGCCCCGCTAGTGCCACCCTCCTTCACGGCCCGTGCCTCCAGCAGAACATCCTCCAGCCCGGCAGCCTCGCACCGCCACCAACCGCCTGCAGCGACGTCGCGCGGCCGCCGCAACCTCTAGAAGGCTGCCTCCGCCCTCTCGCTCCCACCCCTGCCATCTCCCTCAGTGGCGTCGGCTCCTCGCGCCGCCGCTCTCCAGGCCATGTTCCGCCCCGTGCGGCGGCCTGCCTTCCACTCGACGCGCGGCGGTGCGAGCGTCGCCCAGCTCCCCGCGGTACGTGCACCGAGCTGCATCGCCGCCCCTTCCCTTCGTTCTCTGCCTGTGTGAGTGCGCCTAGCGCGCCGTGTCCCGAGACCCTCAGGTTACCCTCGCGCCACCGCCGTCAAGCGGCCGTTGCGCCGCCTTGCGCCACCACGCACCGCGCGGAAGCCTTCCTGCGTCGCCCTCGAAGCCCTTCCCCCTTGCACCCTACCTTGGGGAAGAAGAATAAGCAGAGGTCCATTTCCTTATTTTTATTTTTATTTTATTTTAGTTGTAAAAATTGCATAAAGTGTCCTCTAAGTGTTTTTATTTGCAGAAGTGCCCCTGTGCACAGTTTGACTTTATTGTTTTCATTTCATTATTGCATTTATACCCCTCACTTTGAAGGTTAATTTGGACATCAGTTTCATATCAATTTTTAATAAAAAAATAGCATGTTGTAGAGCAACTAATTATTTATCTTGTGGCTATTTATTTGAATTTTTATCATCATCTGATTATTTATTAATATTCAGAGATCGAAAATCAGTGATATTTTGCCTAATTATGCTCTGAAATTGGCACATATTCATTTATTACTCCAAAAATTGCGAAAACATTGTGAATGATGTATCCTATTGTGCTTAAATTACACTCCAAATTTCGTCCAATTTGGAGTTATCTTGTGCATAAAATAAATTCTAGGGTGATTTATATAATTGATTTTTAATTAAATCCATAACTAACATTTTTGAGAAATCTTAAGTCTCCTGGATTCCTTATTGAAATGTCTATTTGAGATAAATCAATCTCTAGATAATTTAACTTCGTGGATTTATTAGAAATTAAATACCTACAATCGCTCTGTTTTCAGTAAAAAATTCATATAAAAATCATAAAGTGTCAGAAAATTCTAAAAAAATTAGCCTAGCTTAATTTCATCATGTTTAACTTCCGATAAATTTTTCATAATTTTTACATATCATTTGCATGAAAAATTGCATAAAAACCCCAAAAAAAGGTTTGCATTTTTCATGTGTGCATTTTAAATCCAAAAATTCCAAAAAAAAATACATTTTGCACTCGTTGTTGGATTGGTTCTGAGGAAAAATATCACTTGGCTAATTTGAATTTATTTCACATTAAAATTAAATTTGGCTAAGTCGCATATTTTCTTATTAATCTAATTCATCCGCATTAAAGCATTGGCATTTTTATTGCATAAACATTACCAAAAAAATCACTTGGAAAACATCGATCTGATCCCTCTAACCTGATCTTGGGTTGTTCCTTTGCCTCCTTGAGTCGACCCTAGGGCTTGCCCAGACTAAACAAACATAAAATCGTGCTTAATTTCATTAGACGATTAATCGATTTGTGCGGTTATTTTTTATCGATCCGGATTTATCCGACTGCAACGAAACCGTCAATTAGACAACACTAAAAAGGATAGATCCGCAGCTCATCAAATGGCGCCATTGCTGGGGAGGCAAACGGCTTAGGATCATTTTAGAAAATTAGATTTACGTTTTCCATTCACTCGGGTAGTCTGATCCACGAACCACCTTGTAATTATACCATTTTCCAATTATTTTTTGCATTAATTATTTTTCTCTCTTTTTATTTGACATTCTTATCTTTTTATGCGAGGGCCCGGTGGACTTGGAGCGGCTTTCTTGAAGTCGATGCATCTCGAAGTACATCGGAGGCCGACAATTCGTGGATCAAGTCGGCTGTTGAGACGCCAGAAAGATTTTTGTTTTTTTGTAAAAAAAAGTGTCTGCATTTACAGTGGTTCCCGTTTGGGTTCTCGCATGTGTAAAGATAGTGGAACCGTGTCCCCGTGTGCTGTGTGGTTTGAATTGTAAATTAGGCTTGCACTAGCAGCTCCTCGAGCCACTCTAGGATTTGCTTGTACTCGTAAATTCTTAGGACCACACAACCACTTAAAAGACGCACTTAGACCGCAGATCTAGTCAAATCAACATGTACTTCACTCGCTAATAGAACTGCTTGTCTAGGAGCGGATTTTGTCGCTTGCATCTGCATATAGTGTAAAAAGTTCTCAATTCTGTTTTGCATCCTGCATAAAAAGCGAAGGGATCACTGTAAGTATTCTCTACCCAGCATACGCATCATCGTTTTTTGTGCATCGGCTTTTCTCGATTTCCCCCTCTATTTTTCAAACTTAAACTAAACGGAAATTGGGACTGGATGATAGGCGTGCTGTGTGATTGGACTAACAAAGTGATAACTTAACTTAAAATCAAGACTGCTAACATTATTGACCCAAAAAAATAAAAAAAAATGGAAAATCTGTTTGCGGGAGACTAATCCCCGACCTTGTTTTCAGGCTGAGTGAGGGTACTTGAGTGTGTGTGAACACCTTAAGGCAGAGCCCCAAATCCCCGCCTTCCATATCACATTCCGAATGATCCTAGCAAATATCACAAGTTGAATTATTCAGGTTCATTGACTAGTACCAAGTAGCCTACGCATGTCTCAGGTAGATAGGGGCGAAATTACGGTACTTCGTGACAAGTTGCCAGTAACCCCCCGAGGTGAAGTTACGGCCTTGTCAGCCTCCGCCTGCTTGCAGGTAGATAGGGGCAGGTCTTTGAACCCATCAACTTGGGATAGGAGCAAAGAAAGGAAGGACCAGCGATATCTTAGGCGACAAGTTAAACAGGGAAGACGCATCCGGCTTTGAGCCGACTTCCCTATAGGCCGCGTAACCTTTGCTATCTTATCTGATAAACTCACACTTAAAATCAACCAGATTAATTGGACTCGGTTTTGGGTCCTTCACCGTGTTGAGTGCGAAATCGAGGTTTGCTCTTGCGTTTGTCTTTGAGTCTGTCCGTGTGTGTTATCCTGTGTAATTGCATGTTTTCTACCTCAATCTTCTTACATTCATCCTTTCCTCTTCAAGATGTCAGGATATGGGTCCCCATACCTTGTGACCTCTGGTCAATCCTCCTCGACCATATACCGTTCATTTTCGCCTTCTCCTTCTTCCATGTATCCTCCGCCATCCACGGAAGACCCTTACCCGTGGTCGGTTCCACCTCGACCCGATTATGAAGTCAGGACGTCAAATGACTTATCCATTTATTCGCATTTCTCACCTACTCCATATTCTTAAACTCTGGATCCACTTCCATCTTGGGCTGACTGTCCTTATTCTCGAGAGCTTGCAGGAATCAAAGAATCGAATGAAGAGCAAGCCACTACTGAGACAGATGATTGGCAAAACTATATGCCCCCACATACTTCATTCTCACCTCAAGTAGGGATCAGACAACAATTTACATATACGCATCCCGACTTGACCTTAGGGCATAACATGGTCGATCGAACAACCCAAATGGAGAGGCCTGCACATCATGATTTTCCAGATTTGATTGACTTTAGTGATCAAGCCTCCATTAACCAACCTTCATTCGAAGAGCCTATACATTAACAAAATTGGACTCATGAGCTAGACTTATCAGTCCTCGTTTCATCATATGAGGCTCCGACCAATATTTGCCATTTGGATAGTCCATACTCGACCCAGCATTACATGCCAGAGTCTAGGTATGTTGAGTATGAGACCCCAATATCTCAGCAGTATCCTCCAATTGAGCAGAACTCTCCCATGATTTGTCATGAGAATTTTGTGGAGGATGAAATCTCTATAGACTTATTAAAAAATGAATCATTTGGTAAAGAGTTGAGAGATGTCATGGAAATATTGCACTCAATTTCTACCAGCCAGGGTATGAAAGTGGAGAAGGAAGTAAGTAGATCTGATGTTGAAAACCGAGCAAGCATTGAGGAACCCACACTGTTTGTACAGCTGGAGTCCATTCTATCTCCCTCTTCTACTAACCTCTTACCCTCCAATCCAGAGTCTGATCATTCATCTATCAAAAACACCAAAAAATTGAAAAATCAAAAACCCACATAAAAATTGAAAATAAAAAAGACCAAAAAAAATTGGATCCTACCCTAAGGGAAGCACTCGAAGAAGAATTGATTTCAAACTTCCCTTAATAAATGCCATAGATCACTTCCCTGACCTCAAGAGATTTGTAAAGAGTAAATTGATGCCCAAGAGGTCGGGTACTAAGAGAACAAGAACTGAAAGACACATAGTGTCTATGGCCACCTCCTTGGTGATGGGGAGAAAGACCAAGAGCCACAGAGTGAAGCGGTTGCCCTGAGTTGAGTGTGAAATCAAAGACACCATCTTCACCCATGCGAGAATTGATGATGACTCACCGATAAATATCCTCCCGACCTCTGTGTTTGACAAGCTCAAACTCAGGCCAATCAGAAAATCGAGAGAGATCGTTCAGCTGGCTGATCGATCAATCAAACGGGCAAGAGGAAACATTTCAGTCATCATTACTTTCCAAGGTGCTCTACTCCAGGTGGACTTCACGGTCATTGACATCGAGCACCAAGGAGAGTTTTTCCAGTCTCTGATTATTCTCGGGAAGCCGTTCTTAGCCTTGGATAAGGCGATTATTAATTGCGAGACTCGGGAGATCGATTTTTCAGCATTGGGAGCACTCCGACCTCACCCATTCTTTGATGCACTTTACTCTAAGGTGACCCGCATATCCGCTGACAGTCGTGACCATCGAGAGGTAGATGAGTCCCACCTCTCTGCTACACCTGAGAGACCGACTATCCGGACGACCGTTGGTTCTGAGACTCCCTACACCTTCACTTCATCAACTTCTTGCACCACCACCGTGACAGCTTCTAAGGAGTACTCACGATCAGAAGCTATCATTAAGTCGGACATGACCTTTGTTGATTGTCTTGACCATTTTGATAATCCGACACAAGAGCCCAATAATGCCAATCCAACTGAGACCACTAGAACCTTCCCGAGACATGTGCTGACCCTTCATGAATATTATAATATATATGGTGACTCGTCTGATGGGGAACCCATGGTCAGCACCACACCATGTCCCGGACCTTCAAAGGAAACAACCAAGACTAAATTGATTCCACCTAAAAACACGGTTGCTCCCTCTTTTAGTTGGCTATCTAGTGAGAGGAAGTCGAGAATTGATTCCTCGAGATGTTCTCCCGAACCTCTCAAGGCGCATCGCTCTCATCTCCCTCTCAATGATTCAGGTTCTAGAAAACTGACTAAGAAAGTTTCCTTCAACACGCCGGAGAAGGAATTTTCTGAGGAGTCCTCATCTGGTCCGGATAAGGTGATTTATATGAGTGAGCTCAGTTCGGTTGTTCTCAAGCCTTATCTAAGCAAGCAGCCGTGTGTCGACCCTCATTGGACGATCCCTACACCTCAATATTATTTATCTGAGGAAGATTCCGACAGCGACACATATGTATATTATCCACCTCCTCGCGTCCGCAAGAAGGTTCGTCACAAACCTTCTTAATCCTTGTATATTCTCACTCTTTCTTGTATATACTTTATCTCCCTCCCTTCCCTAGTGATTTGAATCACTCGCCCCGACTCCATATAATTTCATTTTGTAACTATACTTAGGATAACCAAATCCTAAGTATAGGGGGGAGAGTGACCCGCGTCTATTCACTGTACATCCTCCATATCACATCGGTTCTCATACTCACTCATGTCCTATACTTAGGCTGATCAGAGCCTAAGTATAGGGGGGGCTGATGCCCACCATGTATATACTCGTCCATTTCCCCTCTTGCCCTCGTCCGCCCCATTTTTGATATTCTTCTCCACTTAGGCTGCCATAGCCTAAGTATAGGGGGGCGGAGCGACTTCTATACATTTTGTGATTTTAGCTCTCCTACGCTTAGCACGAGCTATGTCTTTTGCTCGCTTTTCGTGCTCTGAGGACATAGCACACGCTAAGTATAAGGGGGCATGTATATATTACATATATACTTTACCCATAGCTTGTACTTTCACGCATTTTCGTGTATTTTTTGTATATATTATGCAATAATTACGGGGTGGGTAAAAATTGAAAAAAATTATGTATAATCTTGTACTATATGTATAATACTTGTATAAAAATTTGTAAAATTCTTGTAAAACATACTTTTGTAAAATTTGTTGTAAAATAGGATGTATACCGAAATAAAAAAAACTTGTATACTATGTATATTATTACAAAATAAAATTTGTTGTAAAAATTATTGTATCATAGAAAAAAAATTAAAATGTCGAAAATAAAGGCTTCTTATTTACTCTTGCATCCTTGCATAAAAAAAATCTTGCATCTCATTCATAGCATGTCATCTGCACCTCTCATCTGCATATCTTGCATATGCAAGGTGAAAAGCTAGTGGGTTCTGAACCAAGTTATGAGTAGATATTGAGGATGGACTTGATTTGACCTTAATCCACCTAATTTCAGAGGAACCTTATGGGAACGGGAGTTAAGATTTCTCATGTCAAGTGACTTAATTCTTTGAGTCCGCAAGTCTATGTTCACATTTCATCTTGATTAGTCTAAGTAGAATATCTCATGCACACGCATGATTCTTTTAGACAGTGACCTAACTTGGACAAGCATAATGCACGTAGCTCTTCATTGATGGGGTGGTGAGGAAGTAGAATCCTTTAGCTTGGAGTAGCACACGGGTGGAAACACCCGTCCTCCTCTAGGGAGGGTAGTGCATCTCAACCTAGTCTGGTGGTGTTGAAGTCTGAGGACAGGACGCTGTAGGTTGCAATAATGCTTCAAAAGAGGGATAGTCTACTGGCTCAAGAGGAAAAACTCATGATGTACATGCTGCACCTTGTATATAGTTCAAAAAAAAGAAAAAATGCAAAAACTCTAAAAAAATCAAACAGGACCAAGTGAAAACAAAATACATGTCGGAGTATGTATATTAGCAAGAAGTCTGCAGCTGGATGACTTGGCTACACTGGTCAGGCATCCCGGGATAGGTAGCTACACTGGCTACCGTCCATTTTTTTCTCTACCCCCTCCTCTTGAGCTGGTCGCACTTGAACTTAGAAGGGAATACCCCGCTCCTCGAGGAAAGAGTTACTGGACCGGGTTATTTGAGTTACCTTGTTAGAGGAGGCTGGTTCTGAGCCATTTCTGATGTGGAGAGCTATTTTACACTTACACAGTATAAGTAAGAATCATAGTCATCAGAAATTTGCGTTTGAGGATTTGTTCTGACCTGACTGTTGAGGCGTCTTGAATAGAAGACTTGTGGAACTTGAAGTTTGTTAGGTCTTACATTCAGATCCCAATAAGGTTCCGCCACACAATTAATCCAAAGTTCGAGTCAAGCTCCATTTTCAACTTTTGTTCATGACCTTGGTATGGAAACCAATCTCATTCCACTCTTGCATTTCATTTTAGTTGCTCGGGGACGAGCAAGGTTTAAGTATAGGGGATTGATGAACATCACTCTAAATGTTAAAATAGAGCTTTGTTCCCGAGTAATTAGCTGCATATTTCCCCTTATCTTGCATAATTAGCATTCATGCATGCAAGCATAATATCTGCATTTTAGCATTCATATCTGCATTAAATGAGAAGCCAAATTCACTTGTAAATATTAACATGTATATTAGCTAAAAATACCCTATTTGTATATATTTTATACTAACTCCAAATCCAATAAAATTAACTCCATAGTGTATATATTACTAACACTAATCAAAGAAAAATATAAAAAAAAATACTAACTTGAAAAATTGACCAATAAAACTCGAATCCAAGTTTGAGACCATGAACCTTAAAATGCGCATATCTCTCTCATATAGCCTCCGAATTAGTTCTACTCACTTTTAAAGTAATATACCTTCAAAGACCTTCGAAACAAGACTAATTTCATTAAAATCGGAGCTCGTATGCAAAACTTGGGTTTTAAGCCCCTTTTGTATATTGTATATATTGACCAAAATTCCCCTATATTTTATCCTTTTATTTTCTTAATTATTAAAAATAAAAAAAACAGATTAAGTTGTAAATATTATTTTTATATTTTTTCTTACTTTATTTTGATTTTTCTCTTAATTAAAAATGATGACAAAAAATTACAAAAGATAAAATACGGTATTTTATATCTATAAGGTGCCACCAAAAAATATATTTTTTACAGATAATCTCATTTGATTCTCGACCCTTCACGAAAGTTGTAGATCTTATCGAGACGAGCAACTTTCATGTTGACCACTTTTTGATTTAATCCCTTTTGTTATTTCTTTTTTATTTATATTTGCATTTAGCTTTGGATTTTTTGAGAGCGACACGTGGTGGCTCCGGAAGCCGCCACGTGTCAACCCCATGGTTTTTGCTACTAATTAAATAAATGCCACCTGGCCGCACATGAGTGTGCCAAGTGGTGTCATCTCATCCCCCATCTATCCATTCCACCCCACTCTCCCTTGACTTGGGGAGGAGAGAACTTCGACACCTCCAACTTCTGCCCCATCTCCTCCACCTTCTCCATTCTTTCTCCAACTGTCTCCTCCTCCTCTTTATATCCTCTCCATCTCCCACATTCATACCCATCCGCCATTCTACAAGTAAGAAAAGCTCCAGCTCCGCCAACATTCTGAGGTGACAACTTGTCCATTGGTGTTGAGCGACGACGAGTCCAGGCGAGATCCGCGAGCCTTTTTCGCGTAGCATTCTCCACAAGGGGATTGCATAGCTTCTCGGCTTTTCGCCAAGCTGATCAAGGCCACGACAGAAGCCACACATCGTGGCTCCAAAATTCGGCGAACCACACATGTAAGTATTTTCTATCATTCCCTTGTCATTTATTTTTTTATCTAACATTTGTTTATCTTGTTCATCACCCAAACATTCACAAAAAAATCAAACAAAAACCACCATCACAATCATCTCTTTCATCATCATCTTCATCATAAACCATACATCCTCACCACCATTCACTTCACATTTTTGCTGTTGGCACAAAGAAAATAAAAAAATTGAAAAAGAAAATAAAAAAGGAGACAGGAGCTTTTGGCCGCACTTCGCCGCTGCCGTCCACAACCCGATGCCTCCATCCAGTAAGCGGCAGCAGCGCGCCCTTGCGCCATCCCCTCCGCGCGCCCCGCGTCCCTCGATCGCCGACCTTCACGCCGTACTCCGCAGCAGATCGCCCCAGCTCCTGGATCGCTTGTGCTCCTGAGGTGGACAGTCGTCCCACCTCCGCCTGGTGTCGCGCACGCCTGCCCTTGCGCCATCGGCCGCCCCACGACCTCCTGCGCACGGCACCACGCGCACCCAACAACCACCCAGTCGCCCGTCCGCTCCTCCTTCGCTGCACGTGGCTGGGCACCCTCGCCAATGCCACCCTCCTTCACGGCCCGCGCCTCCAGAAAAACATCCTCCAGCCCGGCAGACTCGCACTGCCACCAGCCGCCCACAGCGACGCCGCACGGCTGCCGAAACCTCCAGAAGGCCGGCTCCGCCCTCTCGCTCCCACCCCCGCCATCTCCCTCAGCGGCATCGACTCCTCGCGCCGCCGCTCTCCAGGCCCCGTTCCGCCTCGCGCGGCGGCCTGCCTTCCACTCGGCGCGCGGCGGTGCGAACGCCGCCCAGCTCCCCGCGCCACGCGCACCCCGCCGCATCACCGCCCCTGCCCTTCGTTCTCCGCCCGCGCGAGTGCGCCTCGCGCACCGCGCCCCGAGATCCTAAGGTCGCCCTCGCGCTACCGCCGTCAAGCGACCGCCGCGCCGCCTTGCGCCACCACGCACCGCACGGAAGCCTCCCCGCGCCGCCCTCGAAGCCCTTCCCCCTTGCGTCCTAGCTTGGGGAAGAAGAATAAGCTGAGGTCTATTTCCTTATTTTTATTTTTATTTTATTTTAGTTGTAAAAATTGCATAAAGTGTTCTCTAAGTGTTTTTATTTGCAGAAGTGCCCTTGTGCACAGTTTGACTTTATTGTTTTCATTTCAATATTGCATTTATATCCCTCGGTTTGAAGGTTAATTTGGACATCAGTTTCATATCAATTTTTAATAAAAATAGCATGTTATAGATCAACTAATTATTTATCTTGTGGCTATTTATTTGAATTTTTATCATCATCAAATTATTTATTAAAATTTAGAGATCGAAAATCAGTGATATTTTGCCTAATTATGCTCTGAAATTTGCACATATTCATTTATTACTCAAAAAATTGCGAAAAAATTGTGAATGATGTATCTTAGTGTGTTTAAATTACAGTCCAAATTTCGTCTTATTTGGAGTTATCTTGTGCATAAAATAAATTCTAGGGTGATTTATGTAATTGATTTTTAACTAAATCCACGACTAACATTTTTGAGAAATCTCAAGTCTCCTGTATTCCTTATTGAAATGTCTATTTGAGATAAATCAATCTCTAGATAATTTAACTTCGTATGGATTTATTAGGTATTAAATACCCACAGTCGCTCTGTTTCCAGCAATAAATTCATATAAAAATCATAAAATGTCAGAAAATTCTAAAAAAATTACTCTATCTTAATTTCGTCATGTTTAACTTCCAGTAAATTTTTATAATTTTTACATATCATTTGCATGAAAAATTGCATAAAAACCCAAAAAAAGGTTTGCATTTTTCATGTGTGCATTTTAAATCCAAAAATTCCAAAAAAAATACATTTCACACTCGTTGTTGGATTTGGTTCTGAGGAAAAATATCACTTCGTTAATTTGAATTTATTTCACATTAAAATTAAATTTGGCTAAGTCGCATATTTTCTTATTAACCTAATTCATCCACATTGAAGCATTGGCATTTTTATTGCATAAAAAATACCAAAAAAACAACTTGGAAACCATCGATCTGATCCCTCTAACATGATCCCGAGTTGTTCCTTTGCCTCCTTGAGTCGACCTTGGGGTTTGCCCAGGCTAAACAAACAAAAAACCGCGCTTAATTTCATTAGACGATTAATCGATTTGTGCGGTTGTTTTTGATCGATCCGGATTTATCCGACTGCAATGAAACCATCAATTAGACAACGCTAAAAAGGGTAGATCCGCAGCTCATCAACTCATAATCTGGAGTACCATTTTCATTATCTAGAGCTTTGCAATTCAAAGAAAGATCAAAATATCAACCACTTCAACAACCTCTAGGACTGCCTGAAGTGCCTTCTTCATCAGCGATTAGCCGATGCTCTCGATCACCTACAGCAAAGATCCACCACACGCGAGCTTGAGGGGTGTAGGAGACATCCCTCTCACCCTGCCAGAGGCCCAAGCTCAACATTAGTTGTCGGAGATAATTCGGAGAAGAACCAATGCCGCGACATAGCCAAAAAGGGGGAAGAACATCAAGAACTCCAGAGTTTACAGTCTTCTGACACTTGTCCCCCACAGACGGTCCAGATCAAGCCACCGCTTCTAATTTCAGTCGTCGATCACGAACCGGTGGAAATTTTGCATCTTAAATCCCACAAAGTTCCTGAATTTAAAATCTACTCCAGAGTTTCCAGAAATCACATTTAAGTCCTTGTGAAGGGACCTAAATGTAATAAACCTATTTTCTTTGCATTTTAGTCACTGCGAGGGACCTTTTTGTAGCAGAAAATAAACTTTTGTTTTTGCAGTTATACCCCTGGCTTGTAGGGTTGTTTGGACCTCGATTTTATCGTATTTTCCGCGATTTTTTTAGGGTACTGCCCAAGATACTTTTCTTGTATTTTTTGTGTGATTTTTCATTACTTTGTCGTGTCGATTTGATTTTCGCAATCGTGAGTTTGTTTTGAGTCGATTTTTTATTCTTTTTTGTAAAATCAGGAATAAAGAGAATATCTTTGAGATTTCTTGTATCAAAGATTGAGGTCTTAATATTCTGCCTCCTTGAGTTCGACTCAGGCATGCTTACCTGGTAAAATAATTAGTATAGACAAAAATAGGAGAGAGAAGCCTATTCACTTCACTTTTCTCTCTATGTCTCTCCTATTTTTGTTGATTTTTGTTTGATCAACGTGGATCCCTCTTTGTGGTTTTTCTACATCGACATCATCATTAACCGCAGGTCGGACCCACGTTATCATTCGCACGTCGAGGTCGGTCAGCCTTGGAGCTCGGCAGTGCATGAAGGCGGCACTTACATGGTCAGAGGACCATGGATCACACCGGGGAACTATGACCATTGTCGCCTCGACAAGCCACCCTCCACTGTCACCGGAGGGCAGAGGAGGCTAGGGTGGAGCCCCTTGATTGGTGGGTGAAGAACATAGGTGGCGGAGGAGGGCCTTTTAATAGGAGGCGGTGGGCGTTTGTAGGTGATGAAGGTGAGGGTTTGTAACAGAGATTTATTGGCGGGGGAGTAATGGAGGTGAGTGTTGAGGGTTATGCGAGGATGGCAGACGTTAGGTCTATGGAGGGGCGGCGTTAGGTGGCAGTAAAGTGTAGTGATGTCGGAGCTAAATTAGGAAGGGGAAGAGGTGCTACGAGGCGTAACAGACAGGGAAGTGGTGCGTGGGAGGAGGACGATGAGTGATAGTCGTTGGATCTTGCGATCCAATGGTCTAGTAGGGGCGCGGGTGAATGGCTGAGATCAGATCATTAGATCTGATCCAGCAGTGGAGGTAGAGGCGGTGGCGTGCAGTTTAAGTCCCATCCTACAGCGGGGGGTGAAGGGATGACGTGGCGAAGTCTCTGCCATTCGATGCGGTTTCAATCATACAGTTGAGATGCTGGCGGGAGCGGGTGGATGAGATTAAATTAGGGAGAGGGGATCTAACGGCTGGTGATGGGGTGGGGTTCAACGTGAGAGATGGATGCGACTAGGAGGTGATCCAACGGCCAAGAGAGGAGCCATGTGGCGAGAAGAGGGAGCGGCCACATGGGAGGCCCAGAGGGCACCACATGGCTGCACAAGAAAATCAATAAATTTAAAATTATGAAAAATAAAAAAGAATTAGTTAGAGGTAAAAGTAGGAAAAAGTCAAAACATAAAAGTTGTAGATCTCAATGAGATCTATAAGTTTCATGTTGGATAAAAAGCCAAAAGATGTCATTTGTACAAAAGAGTATTTTTGGGGAGTAATTTTAAGAGATAAAAACACTTCCTTTTTTGTTTTGATATTTTTTGTATTTGTTTATTTCTTTTAAAGATTAGAATAATTATAGACAATTAATTAACCTAATTTTTATGGGTTTTTAAAAAGATAGAAAATAAAGAAGAAAAAGGTAATAATTACAATAAATATAGTGTTAATTATACACAGTTTATACACAATATAATACAAGATAATATTAACGAATTATCAATGATTTTTATTGAATTATTTAAGCAAGGAGATTAACAATTGAATTTTAGCATAATGAATACGAGATTCATCAATGCTCAATGCTTTCTTATAATCGTCGTAATACTTTTAGCAGACTTCTCAAGCCATGTGATATTTATTCTATGAATTAGATTGATTATTCACATGTGTTATTTGTGATATAATTGTTGTGTCTATATTTGTGAATATCTATTGCAATTATAATCTATTGAGTCCCATTGTTATCACTGCTCTTCATATTGAGAATTATTCTTGACAATCGAAAAGGATTGGTGTTAAAAAAAGAACTCTTGCAAAATATATTTGTTTTTGTCGCTAACATGTTCTGTAGGAGCTTGTTGGTGTTTGATCCTCAAGTTTGCAGAAAATAATGTGATCCGTAGGTTATGCCGACCAAGTGGAAGTCTGAAGAAAGTCGAAACTCGCATGTTCTTCTGTAAGGACTACATTGTGTGATCTATATTGTCGACATTGGTGTCTGATCCAAGATTGTAAAGCTGAAAGCTTTGTAACTGGTTGAGATATTCACGTAACTAACCCATGTTTTATATTGAAGTAGTTGTTTGGCTTGGCCAAATGGGAAATTCTTAGTCAAGAGAGTCGGGTCGTGGCTTTTACCTAAGTGGGTTTCCATACTAAAATACTGTGCAGTATGCTGACTAGCATCATTTTTCTGATCAGAATAATTAAATAACCTCGAACCACTATTCATCACTCCTGTAGTGGTGCCGTGATCCTTAAACTCACATCTCTCTCTCTCTCTCGCTCTCCCTCTCTCTCTCCTCGCAAGAGTTCCAACCCTAGAAGCCAACACTCCATGCTCCTGCAACTTTGAGTCACTGGCGTCAAGGCCCTCCCAACATGCTCGGTTGCTCCCCGTGTCTCTCCCTACGCCCCATCGAATTTCCCTACGCGATTACGCCGAATCACTATTGTTGCTCTCCCTATGCCCATTGGCACCGATGTTGTATTTTCCCTTGTCATGATACCACCAATATATTTAGATATTATGCAATCAACACAAAGTAAAAGTAAGATACTAGGAGTAAGATTATTCACTCAACATTTTGTTGATTTCAAGTTTATTATCAACTTGAAAATGAAGTCAGCTTCTACAAGATACAGCTTCCTATTGTGATCCCAGACAACATCCTTTCAATAGAAATGATTCCATCTGTGCTTCATTGAGAGATCGCCTTTTTCTTAAAAAAATTAACCTCCTTGTTATCCTCTAAAATCTCAATAGGATTGCCTTCAATTTTCCATTGATAACACCTCCTTCAGACATTTCCAATAGAACTGCAAACTATACAGCAGAACAATCCGATGTGTTTATCAAAACGCAGATCCTTTACATCCGTTGATAACATTTCTTCTAGCATCCTTCATTTTTCATCTTTATCCATCAAATTTGAACCATGATTACTTTCAGCAAATACATACAAGTAAGAATCGATCGGGCGTAATGGAGATCTAACGAGCGAAGAACGCAAATTCCTTAACAAGGGAGGAGTACGCAGGGGACAAGAATACTCTACTGTACGACATAGGTGCCGATAGTTCAAATTTCTGCTTTTTTTACGATTTCGATTTTCAAAATCCAACATTGTGGAGTATATCTTTGACCAATTTCTATATATCCTCCAAATTTCGCTTAAATACGAGGACATTTGCTCTTTTATCTTAGTAGTTAAAGGTCATGTCAACTTTTAAGCAAACTTAAATTTCATTTAAAAAAGTACTGAGCTTTTGACCATTAAGATAGAGTAGCAAATACTGTCGGATTTAAAAAAACTTTTGGAGAATATGTGGATATAATCCAATTGGATTTTGAAAATCGAAATAGCAAAAAAAAGTAAATTTGGAATTAAAGCACCTCTAAGGATCCTTGTCGGCAGGGAGGTGGGGAGGTAGGCTGGGAAAATGGCACGTATTAGCAAGGTTTGAGGATAGGGAGGCCTTGGCAATTTCATCTTGCATTTGTGACAAAAGTTACGACAGGTATCCAAAGATACGATGTTTTATTCAAAATAATATAAGAATCTGAATATAATTACAAAGGTATCGAATGGCACATGGGTAAAATTCCCCCTTTAAAAAAAGAAATTGTCCATTACATGTGGGATCGGTGAGGACCAAGAAGCGAGATTTTAAGAACTGGATCAGACTTTGGATCGGTGAATGACTAGCTTGGTTTGATCGGGTTAGTCCGTTGGCTCAAATTTGTTGGATCGGTTATGACATTAGCATGGCGTTATTATTTATATCGACTCGAAAAAATAGGATCAAGCTTAATTTAGAGATTAGATTGGTTTCTGAATTGAGAAAGTTGGATATTGTGTGTGTGAGTGAAATCAAGAAAATCAACCGTAGACTTTACCAAATCATTCAAGATACAAATGAGAAAAAACTACTACATGATATGCATAACTTAGTGTCGATGGTTTGTATATACTAATTATAGAACTATTCGAGAACCTGACTAAATTATGTATCTTTTTTTTTTTGCTTTCAACTTACAATTGTAAATTACATGTTTTGTTTTTGTATTTACTAATCGAGCTTACTTTTATGGACAGAGTTGATGTTCTATTCTCTTTTATTTACCTGACACAAGCAAAAAAATATCTTCATTCTGAATCAACTATGCCACATTTTCCAAGGCACAAAAGAGAAATGGTAATTGGTTAGTGATGAGAATTTGAAGAAGGAAGTATATCATGGTGGTGGCAGAGACGAAGGGGACGGTGGCGACAACCGGGGTGGATGCCAGTGATGGAGGTAATGGCATCAGCAATTGGAGGTCATGGTGCGGTGACAAAAGTGATGGAGATGATGACCAGAGGTGATGGCAGCAACGATCGCGATGACGAGAGGCAAGGCACGGGATGGGTTTGCCGTTAGGGATTTGAGTTTGAGGTTCAGTACGTTAGGGCAATGGAAGTACAGGATGAGTTTTCATGATTCAGTTGGGTTAGCTTTACAATTTCATTTTTTTTCTAATTCTATTTAGGTATTTATTTATTCCATCAAACTAGTTCGATCCAAGTTAAACTGATCCGGTTGAATCGATTCGGACCGACGGTCGAATCTTGTTTCATTTTTTATTTTTTTCATAGTCGATTCAGTACCGATTCCGAACGGGCCAGTCCAATCGACCGGTCCGGTTCGGTTCTTTATACCTTGCAAGCAGTAGAAAGAAAGCAATCCATCATTTTCCCCCCTTTTCTTAGTTTATGTTATATCGAAAATAATCAAGTCGATAATGTTGGGACTGGCAAGTTGTCATTATTCCGATCAGATATCAGCTTGCGCTGGACCACGCCACAATAAGTAAAAGGTCTAGTGCGCTCACGCCTAATCCGCGCCCACATGACGAACGTGCTGTAGAGTCATAGACGGGGTTAGGGAAGGTGACGCTCTGTTTGACTTGACCCCTCACGCGGAAAACGCGCCAAAGCAGGACAGACGGGGGGATTGCCACCTGAATGTCCGGTGACTATTCACCTAACTTTACTTACATGGAATCTATACATCTGGATACACAAAGATAGTTAAATATATACAATTCTGTAAATAATAACGTCATAAATAATAGTATCATTGATTACCTTTTTTGTGAATTTAACGGTTGGTAAAACAGCGGAGGATCATGTTGCTACCTTCAAAATTAGTTGGGATCCAAATATGTTATCTTTTCAAGTTTGAATACCACATTGATAATAGACGAAACGGTTGAGGACATTCCTCTAAACTACCCTTTTGATAAATGCATACCCGAAAGTTTTGAGGTAGGGGTGAAGAAAGTCCATTCCTCTTTCACTGCTAAATCGTCATAGGTAGTGCCCCTTCTTCTCCAATTCTATTGCCGAAGAAGAGGCGGAGCAGCATGAAGCTCTCGACCATAGAGCGGATCGTCCTCCTCCTCACCGCCATCTTCCTCCTCATCCTCCTCTGCTCTATCACAGTCCCCTCTCACACCCACCTCCACACCGACATCCCTCCCCCCGAGCCTCTTCGAATCCTCGTTGGCGTCGTCACCATGGCCGACCGAATGGAGGTCCGCTACCTCCACCGCCTCGTCCATTCCATCCAGCTCCCCATACCCAACGCGCAGATACATATCAAGTTCATCTTCTGCCGTCTTACCCGCGACGAGCAGAGGGCCCTCGTCGGCCTGGAGATCCTCCGGTACGACGACATCATGGTGGTGGACTGCGCCAAGGAGAACATGAACAGCGGGAAGACCTACCTCTTCTTCTCCTCCGTGGCACGCCGGTTCAACCGCACCGGGGGGAGGCCTCCGTACGACTACGTCATGAAGACGGACGACGATACGTACTTGCGCTTCCCCCAGCTCGTCGCGTCGCTTCGGCCGCTGCCAAGGGAGGACCTCTACTTTGGCCACCTCCACCTGCCCAAAGACCCCGCAAGGTATTAGCTTGGATGGTAGTTTATTTTGGACTCGGAACCAACAAGTTGGAAAGATCAATTTTCCTCGATATCAATGTCTTAGATCACATGCACAGGGACGTTGAAGGGATATTCATGTGCGGGATGGGGTACGTGCTTTCATGGGACTTAGTTGAGTGGATCGGCGAGACCGAGATCGCGCGCAACAACACGGCGGGGTTGGAGGACAAGATGGTCGGCAAGTGGCTGCGAGCGGGGCAACGCGGCAAGAACGTTTACGACACGCGGCCGTCCGACGCGCAGATAGCCGAGTGGCGTAGCGGCGGCGACCGCATCTTCGATAGCCGCTTGTTGCAGTACGACCTGCCGGCACCGCCGTTGCGGCTCGTTCCTAATACCATCTCCGTCCATAGACTCAAGGACCGGGCCAAGTGGGCAGCGGTGCTCAAGTATTTCAATGCCACTGCCGGCGTAGATCTCAGCCCCATAGGCTCTTCTTCCTCTTGATACGTTTTTTATTATTAACTTTGTCTACTTATTTCTACATAAGGCTTTACCACTCAAAAAAATCATAAGGCTTTGTTTTGGTTAACATTCAAAAGGCGCATCGGGAATATTTTTTCCTACTCTTATTATTGTTTGTTTGATCGGAATCTCGGTGGACAGGTTTTTTTAATCGACTAACATCTCAGATTAAATAGTTGGATAAGAACAAATAAGAAGAAATATCATGTAGTCGCATGTTCCACTAGTCAAAGAACTAATTATCATGAAGAAAGGAGGAAAAGTTTTTAAAAGTCATGAAAGCTCAAAGATAGGAGAGAAGTGTGAGATTGCAGTTCCTTAACAAAAAGAAGGGTGTTTTTGCAAAAAAAAACCCATTTTGAAGAAGTTGAAGTAAAGCTCTCAAGTTAAAGATTTTACTTTCTTACTTCTAAAGCAGTAACTTAATTTTTTGTCTCAATCTTTTCTAGTCAAATAACCCTTCAGTTAAGGAGAGAACCCTAACCCCTCCCCCCCACCGATGAACCCTAACCCCTCCCCCCCACCAAAACCTCCGCCGCCAAACCACACTCCTTCTCACCATGAACCCCAAACAACCCCACTAATTGTCTCCCATTCTCCACTCCCGAACCCTATTTCAACTTCCCCTTCTACTCCTGTTGTTCTGCTTTCCCAGCACCAGACCAACCCGCATCAACCCTTACCATCTTGGAGAGACATCTGCGGCGTCGAGCCTACGCCTGCTACAACTGCTCAGCCTCTATCCTTTGCGCCCCCTTCCATCCTTAATGGAGAAGAGGTCACGTTTGTTACGGAGGCCGAGGCTCGTTCCATCGACAGTATCTGGGAGAATACAATTGTATTCTATGTCTTGGGAAGGCGGCCATTCCTCAAGCATCTATCGGCTTTCGTCGAGAAGGTATGGAAGCCCTCCGGTGAGTTCAAGCTTGTCCCCCGACCAAACGGATTTTTCTACTTGAAGTTATCCTTGCCATCTGACTGTGATCGCATCATTGCTGCTGGACCTTGGCTTTTCCAAGGTCGTTTTATGGTTTTGAGAAAATGGAATTCGGTCGTCTGCCTGGAGAGGGATCTCCTATCGGAGATTCCACTTTGGGTGAGGTTTCATGGCCTGAGTCTAGGTCATTGCAATGAATTAATTTTGAACAAGCTTTCAAGTCTTCTCGGAACCCCGCTATTTATGGACGCCGCTACCTCCTCAGGCAGGAATTTGGATTATGCTCGTTGTTGTATTTCGATTCATGCCTCGAAGGTTATACCTGCATCCCTTCCTTTGGTATTCTTCTCCGTATCTCGGCAAGATGTGCATGTTGAGCTCGAATGGGTCCCTCCAAGATTCTCTACGTGTGTCGCCTTCGGGCACAACACCAATTTCTGCCTCGCATGCGAAGATGGCCTCCCATGGTTGTTCCGCTCATGGTACTGCAGGGTCCCCAATTCCCATTGTTGATCCTGGTTGCAAAGAAGATGCCGCCCACAATGCGTTGGAGCTTGGCCCTTCGATCCCCACCTCTCATCCCCACTCGGCGGCATCTTATGGCTCAACATCGAAGGTAGATGCCTCGGCTTGCTCTCCTACACCCAGCCTTAGACCTCATAAAAAATTGCCTTCATCAGGAAAGGCTTCTTCGTCCTTTGCCTTTGGTACAAGGCCACTCCTAAATAAGATTGCGTACAACAGGAGATTGTCGGGCTCGGTTCAGGGCAACTCTGCTTCTCCCTCCATTGATTTGAATTGCCCCTCCTCTGATGCGGAAGGTCTGCACACATCACAGGAATGTGAATTACCAACATCTGTTGGCCCTAATCTTCCTACCTCTAGGGAGATTCCATTGTCCTATGGTGAGACTAATCAGGCATGGGTTACCTCTACTCATAAAAAGAAGAAACCCCAAGGGTTCCGGTCAAAGATAAAGGGCGAACTGAGCCCCCCAATCCCCATTCTTTATGCCTGTGGTTGTGCAACACCCGGGGCCTTAACAAGCCTCGAAAATTTAAAGCCATCATGAAGGAATATTCTATCAAAAATGTGGAATTGGTCGGCCTCGTGGAGACCAAGATAAGGCCTGCTAACAGGCAAAAATTTGCTCAATCCATCCCGGCGGGATGGGATTATGCACACAACAACACTGAACTTGGCAGGGTTTATTGCATGTGGAAATCTAACTCCTGGACCTGTGATACAGTCGTAGTCCACTCCCAAGCCATTACCTTATGCTGCTCCATCCCAGGGGGCTTTATTTTTCACCTGTCAGTTGTTTATGGTGATAACAATCCTCTTACTAGGAAGGAACTTTGGCAGCATCTGGATGGGATTAAAGATCGCATTCAAGGACCTTGGCTTGTCTTGGGTGACTTCAATGTGGTGCGGTTCTAATCCGAAAGAATGGGGGGTCGTGAGGCCTCTAGAGCCTCCTTAGATGACTTCAACAACTGCTTGCGCAACTGTGGCCTTTCTGACTTGGAGGCCTCAGGCAACCCTTGGACCTGGAATAACTCATCTGTGGGCCATGAGCGCATTGCTGCTCACCTGGATCAGGCTCTCGCTAATGACGAATTCCTCATCTCCATGCCTTCCGTCAAACTATGTTATTCCCCCCTTCCACAGTCTGACTACTCTCTAATGTCAGTGGTCATCTGCACCACCACGCGCAAGAGCTCCCCCTTTCGCTACTTCGACTATTGGGATGCGCGGCCGGGTTAATTCGAGGCTGTTAACTCGGGCTGGGCTATGGAGGTCACCGCGAACCCTCTATTTGCCCCTGCTCGCAAGCTGAAAAATGTCAAATTGGCATTGAAAAGATGGGTTGCTGTGGATGCAAATGTTATTAAAGATTCTAAATTGGCGAAGGACTTCCTCCTACGTGTTTCGGAAAATCTTGGCGATTCACCTCTGGATCCTTACATTGCTCAGTTTGAAAGAGATGTTAAAGGGTATATTCTTGACTTGGAGGATGACCTCGAAGCCATGTGGAAACAGAAGAGTAGGGTGGACTGGCTTAATCTCGGAGATTGCAACACCCACTTCTTTCATATAGCGGCCAAAGCGAGAAGCTCCAGAAACTTTATCTCCAATGTCCTTGACCATGAGGGTCGGGTTATGGATCGTCAACTTCAGGTGGCTGAGGCCGCGGTGATGCACTTCACTGCCCTCCTTGCCCCGGTTCCTACTACTGTCCGGTTGAAATCTCCACCTCCTAAGCGGTGTCTTACGACCCAGGCCTCGACCTGGCTGGTGAGGCCTTTTGAAGATAGCGATGTTTGGGTCGTGGTTTCCTCTATTGGTTCCTCTAAGGCCCCAGATCCAGACGTGTTCAACGCGTCCTTTTTCAAATGCCATTGGCCTATAATCAAGGACTCTGTTCGTGATGCCATGCAATTCCTCTATAATGGGGGAAATATGGTCAGGGAGGTGAATCATACTTTCCTCACTCTCATCCCCAAAAACCCATCTCCCTCCTCCATCAGTGACTACCGACCGATTTCTGGATGCAATGTTATCTACAAGATTTCTCTAAGCTGCTGGCTTCCAGGCTCGCCGAGGTCCTCCCTTCCCTAATTTCCCTTAATCGGTCCGCATTCCTCAAGGGTAGATCTATCAGTGACAACATTCGCCTCGCTAATGAGCTTCTTCATGGATTTGACAAGAGAGCCTCATGCAACAAAGCCTGTTTAAAAATTGATCTATCCAAGGCTTTTGACTCTATGGACCACGCCTTCATTCTCGAGGCTTTAAAGGCTATGGGATTGTGCAACAAATGGGTCTCGTGGATTGCAAATTGCATTTCCACTACATCCTTCTCGGTCCTTATCAATGGTTCACCTTACGGGATGTTTCGGGGCACTCGTGGGCTGAGGCAAGGTGATCCCCTAAGCCCGCTTCTTTTTACAATTGGAATGGAATTCCTAACTTCTCTGGTGGACATAGCGTCGGCCAAAGGCCGTTTCCAACACATGTGTCATGGCCGCTGTCAAGCTCCTTCCCATCTCATTTACGCCGATGACTTTCTCTTCTTCTGTAAGGGCTCGCTCTGCTCCCTCTCAGCGATAAAAGATATCATGTTTAAATTTGAGGCTATCTCCGGGCTCAAACTGAACCCTATCAAAAGCAAAATTTTCAGGCCAAAGTGGGCAGCCACAGATTTTGCAGCCAATCTTCACTTGGGGATGCTTCAACAATCGCTCCCCACCTTGTACCTGGGGCTGCCCCTAGCCTCCTTCTCCTCTCGCTGCTGTGACTCGCGTGCACTTGAAAGATCGGATATGCAGGCTATTCGATGGTTGGGTTGCCAAGTGCCTCTCTATGGTCGGGCGTGCCCAGTTGCTCAATTCGGTGATTCGTGGGATTTTGCTCTATTGGCTTGCAGGGACTCACCTCCCTACCTCTGTGATTAAGCGCATGGATATGCTTCGCGTGCATTTCCTATGGGGCCGCACCCACCACGACATTTCTTGGCATAACTTATGTCTTCCTAAGAAAGAAGGAGGGATGGGATTAAAATCTCTTCGCTCGCTTCAGGATGCCATGACTGCCTCTTGGGTTTGGAGGTTCCTCTCAGCGGACAACTCCATTTGGGCCAAGTTTTTGAGGACTAAATATCTTCGGGAAGCATCGTTTTGGGATACACATGCTACATCTTCCTCCTCAATTTTCTGGTGTGCTATGTTAAGAAGTCGCGATGTTCTGTGTCCAGCTATCCTTGGAGATTTCTCTAATGCGATCTGGATACACTCAAACAGGGGATTCACCTTCGCTAATGCCTTCGATCTCCTAAGGCCTCGTGATTCCCCGATCCCTTGGTTTTCTGTGGTTTGGAACAAGAGCATCCCACCATCCTTTGCCTTCACGTTATTTAGAGCTCTCCGCGGCAAGCTTCCTACCTTGGATAGGCTTTCTAAATCCGGGCTTACCCTCTCTTCCACATGCAGATTTTGCGATCTCGAACCTGAATCTCACGAACATCTTTTTCTTCAATGCCCTTACTCCTACTACGTGTGGATGAACGCTTGCATCAGCATGCTCCCTATCCCGCCATTTGCTCAGGCCTCGCTGGCTGTCTTGGTGGGCTGGATACCTTCTTTGCCTTCACATCGTCAGCGCTCCTCCTATGCCATTCTCCTCGCCACTGTGGTGTGGCACGTTTGGCGTGAGCGCAACCGGCTATGGGCTTCTTCGACCTGTCAACCCATTGACCGCACCATTGCTGATATTATGAGCACTTACAATCAGATCAAGATTACGGAAGATTCCTGAGTTTTTGCTACCCTCACGGTCTTTATCTTGTACAATGCATCCTTTTTGTCGATGTTCCATATATGGCTATGAATGTTAGCCACAATCTTTTTGTATGTTCCCTCTTACTTGTGAAATATATAGCTTACATTTACTTAGCAAAAAAAACCCTTCAGTTTAGTCAATGCATTTTCAACTAAGAAAACTCCTCCGTTGACTATAATTAAGCCTTAAATATAAACCTTATCATTTCAATAAATTCAATCGACTGATACTTCTTCTCAATCAACTGACTAAGTCAATTAACTTTACTGTCTATTAACTACTTTTCACTCCATCATTTAATTGCATTAAATACTTGAATGCTGTTAATTGGTTTTGATGTAGAGTAATTTTAAATGAGTGAAACCCATAATTGCTTGACTACTTACTCAAGTTTCAAATGATTAATCCCATCATGAATTTGCAAGTCATTTTGAATCGGATAACCTTAAAATATATCGCATAATGGCCTGATAAAAGATGTAGCAGACTATTTTCAAATATTGGCAATCTATCTCAGAATAAGAAGCACCACTTGCACATATGTGTTAATGTGGAAACCCTTGGGTAAAAACCATAATCCGAGCCTCCTAACTCAAGATTCTTGATCAACTAAAATATTCAACTAATCCCTATTTGAGTCATTTACCGTGGATAACTTAACCGCTTACAAGTTCTTTAGATCGTACACCAAATGCATTCCATAATTTGGATCACACACCAATTTTCATTACAATAACACAAGCGCTTTGCATCACACACCAAAGACTTTCCACAATTTCAATCATAAATCAATTTTTCATTAAACTATATGTGTTCTTCGAATCACACACCAAAAACTTTCCACAATTCAGATTTCATATTAAATTTCCATGTGATAGTACAAGTGAAATGAAAAAGATCTTATAGAAAATTTTCTTTGACAAGTCCATAGATTCTATATTCTATGGAGTATATTTATCAGAATATGAAAACTGAAAACAATAAAAAGTTAAAACACTCAACCTAGTGATCATAAAAGTATGAGTCGATCACAAGTAATGTTGATTGCAGAGGAAGCATTTCTTTGACAAGTAGTAGAGAACCCAAGAGCAAGCAATAAAATAGTTAGGGCCTAGAAAGCAATAGAATGTTTGATAAAAGTATTTTTGTGGTTCTCGAGGTATACGGTATACAAAACCGACTCTTTAATGTATATCCTCGAATGTATGCTAAGTATAAATAGAGATAGACAATATATACATACATTATAGATGTTGGAGCTCAATAGAGTCATTGAAATGCAATTTAGGACAAAATTATTGTTCAAATATTTCCTTGAAACAATAAATGACTGATCATATCATATAAAGTGATTATCATATTTACAAGTAATCGGTCGGTTAATGAACACTGATCGACCAATCAAGTGATCATTATTTCAATATAATTTAATATTAAAAAAGAAATCGATCAAACATATTCAAATGATCGATTAAAATTTAGGCAGTAACAAAAAGTAATCAATTAGTCAAATTTGGATGGTCAATCAATAAATATCCATTAGTAAAAAGTGATCAATTAGTCAGCATAGGGTGATTGATAAGTCAATTACAATTGACCAAAAGTGATCAATGAGGTATTGACTATTAAGGAGTGATTGATTGATCAACTTTTAGGGATTGCAAGTAATCGACCATGTATCAAGGAGTAATAGATTAGTGTGAATTTATAACATATAAATCATTAATAGTGGGAATATAATATGCTTATGATCACATATGTAGTCATATATATTAGTGAGATTTTAAAAATAATATTACAAGTAAAAAGGAAACATTTTAGGTGTCTTGACAAAACTTGACTTTATATTTCGAGACTTGAAGCAAGTATCTTGATCAACCATGCTAGTTGCAAAGATAAATATATGCTTCCATGCTAGTTGCAAAGATAAATATATACTTCCATGCTAGTTGCAAAGATAAATATAACTTGTACCTATAGCTAATTATATTTCATTATTAAATGATTTTGTATATTATATTTTTCTAACATTCTCCATTTTTTAAATGATGATAAAATGACGTGACAAATATTTTTTTCGAATTTTTTAAAGCCAGAGTTGTTTTGTTTGAGTTTTTATTTTAAAACAAATCTTAGCAAGACTCTTAACATCCCCCACCCCCAATACATACAATGTGAGAAATAACTTTGCGAAATTTCCTACAACGTTGCTTAAGTTTTTCTTTTCTATACCTTTTTGTTATTAAGAAAATTTTTAGAAAACATGTTAACAAGATAAGGTAATTCAGAATAAAATAAGTAGATAAAAAACTTCAAAGGAAATATGATAAAAGATTTGACGAGGAAATATAAATTAAATAGACTTTGTGATGCATAGACATCCACCATGTTCCATAATCTTACAAGTTAAGAAAATGGTGATGAAATTAAAAGAAACTAGCTGAAGTCGATGAAGGAATCATTTTCTACAGCGGAGTCATTTTGGGGAGAGGTGGCGCTTCTTTCTTCTAGGTGAAAGAATTTCTTTGATAGTTTCATCATCGTACGTGATGAATCTCCATTTTATCACCTTTATTCTATCATTTTGACCTTAAATACCTTAGATAATACATGTAAATGGCATTAATTTGTACATATTAACATTTATTCTTTGTTGTATAAATAATGTATAAAATATTGTTTTTAATGCCAAAATTATAGAATAAATATAAGAAAAGAAAAAGAATAAAATACCAAAGGTATTTTATGACCCTAAACTCCGAGACCTAGGAATCTTGATGACTAGGTCGATAAGGAATAAAATAGGGGGAGATAAGGGACAATAATTCAATAAAATTCCCATTTATTTATTCATCATTTATTCATTTTTGGGACCGATTTTATTTTCTACTTTGTATACATCAAATAAATAAACTTTGTACATGAAAATATAGTGTACATAAAAATAATATGCAAGGTATAAGTTATACTCTAAATAAAAAGCTAAAATCCTAACTTCTCAGACCCATATCTCTCCAATAAAAAACTCAAAATGTATCAAAATCACCCTTTTAATAAGCTATTTAATGAAGGTTATTTCAGATTTTTTTGGAGTTAAGGTGTGAAAGCTAGGTTTTGGATCCCTATTGTATATTTTACTCGAATAAAATATCCATTTTATGTATTCTTTATTATTTTTATAATTTTATATTTTTATAATTTTGTAAATATTATTTTATTCCATGTACATAGTTAAAATAGAATAAAACTATAAAGAAAACATTAAAATAAAATATAATATACTAAAATATATAGATGAATATACAATACATATACCTATATAATATAAACCTATATTTAATTAAGTGTAAATATTATATCATAAAATAAAATAAAAATATACTTATATATATAAAAATATGTTGTAATTTATAAAATGAGAAAATAAAATAATAAAATCAAAATATACAAAATAAAAATAAAAGATACGAAATATAGGTAAATATACCTATAAATAAAACCCTAAAAATTAACTTCTAATAAATAAGCTCTAAAAATAAAAATAATAAAATACTACAAGAAATAACAAACAACTGTTATTTTATAACTTTATTTTAATCAAATCTTTTATTATTTATTATTCAATTTCTAATAATTTTTGGGGCTGGTTTTTCCTGGTTGGTCCACGTGGACCAACCAGGTTGCTCCCCGTAGCCCTGTCAGGTCTGATGCCTCCCTCTCCTTCTCCATTTTCCATGCAATGATACGTTGCTCGAGGGCGGTTGAACTCTTCATGAAGGTTGACCCATGTTCATCTGTGAATCACATTGAGCCCTTATGTTGGGTTGATCTCCATCGATTTGCCCTAGATTTTTCCTCGAAGACTCCACGTTCACCATTCTGTACATATGCACCTTCTCCGCCCCTCTTCATTTTTAGTTCCCCTTAGTGTCATTTCTTCTCTTCAAATAGTGTTCTAGGCCTTGAGCACGATGACAACGAGCTCGACTGGCATCTTTTGCAGTGAGAAGGGCAGCGCGACAGGGGTTCCCAGCATCTTCGACCATCTGACCGTCGAGATCAAATCTCATGGTCCTTGACCACTTGAGGTTCATTTCCATCACTTTCTTAAGTAGCCTTAGTCGTAGCTTTTGTTTTATGCTTTTATTTCACATTTGGATCTTATGTTTCGCCTATATTTTAGCTTTTATCCTTCGCCAGAGCTCTTGAGCTCCAACCAACCTTCGTTTTGCCAAACCACTCCTTCTCCGACAACCATCTACGACAATAGCCCAATTGCCTCCCCAGAGCTTGGTTGTCACTCTCTTGCAGGTCCAATGATTAGAAGGAGTAACTGAACCCCATTCGAAGTCAAGAAAGGGCTCCAGGTCTGGCGTGTGTTCCCAGCTACCAGGACTGATTCCTTAGGTCTCATGTTCTTCTCCGACCATCTGTCTCCTTTGATGTCACCTCAGGAAGAACCTTAGCCCATCAGTTGCATGAGGGACGACAGGAGGAGCTCGCTAGCCCTAATGAAAAGTCGTTGGGCAGTTGTTCTACACCAGTTCGTCCACCGCTATTCCCAATCGTCCGATGAAGAACACGCTTCTAGTTTGATCCAGGTGATGAACATCATTTTCACCACTTTAATTGTCATCTTTTATCGCAGTACAGGTGGTGAAAATGGTTCAGAAAAGACCACATCTTCGAATATGTGGAAATTATTTTACTTGGCAAGTAAACCATGGTCGAACTCAGGGACACGAGCCTCTTTGTCTACTTATCACATGTTGTCTTTTAATTGATGTGTGATTATTTCCATGTCTTAGGTCTTCATGCAGATGCAAAATAAAATGCATATAAAATAATGCAAAGAAGTGATGCATGCAAATTTTATTGGATTTTTAGATGCAATTAAATTTGAGATGCATGATGGAGAATATGCAATAAATGATCATGCAGAAGATACTATACAAATATGCCTTAAAATAATGACATCAATGAGCACGACAATAAGGGTCGATTTCAGGGTCAAATTGAGCAATAAGGATGAATACTGGAATCGAAATGAAAGGTCAAGAGACACTATAGATAATCGAATATAGCATAAATAATCCAGTGTCAAATCACAAAGTTAAACAATCCAATAGGTAGATTATGAAACAAGCTTCAAAATGACACTAAAATCAATAAAAAAAGAGATTAGATGCTCAAGATATGAAGTAAACAGTGCAAAGGCATACGTGTAATAAAATGCATCAAAAATAAAAGATAAATATTGCAAAAAGGATCTTGGAGAGACCAAATTGCAAATATCAAAACCCGAAGGGGCCCTTCTGTAAATTCTCCATTTGCGCACAAGGGCATTTCTGCAATTTTGTAAAGCTACAAGGGCATCCCTGTAAAATACCTAGGCACGCACATACGACACGTTCCTGGGGACCTAAATGTAATATTTAAAAGTTGTAGGGCCCTTTGTGCAATTTACATAGCCCCTCAAGTTTTCAAAGCACAAGAGGGTCTAGGATCTGGAGGCGCTTCAGCTTTGGGTAGCATGCGGCGTCATCAGGGTGCTCTCGTGTTTGGTTCGGACAGCCCGAGCCTAACGGTTCGTACTAAGACGTGTGGCGACATAAGGACCGTCCGGTCATATAGGTCGGACAATATCTGCACTCCCTTCTTCCTCCTCTGCCGTTGCACGATGGACGATAATTTCTGGGCTTCGACGACCTTGCCCGAGCTCCTCCTTGCTCGAGCGTGTAGGCAAATGGTCTGTGTAGACTTCTGAAGAGCCGACGATGATGCTTGAGCAGTGGGCAAGGCGCGAGAGTGGCTGGAGAGGGCTATCGACCAAACCACGTCGGAGACAAAGCTTGAGATCAGAGAGGCGATGTAGATTCCAATCATTGAATATCTGCAAGGTTAGCTGTATAGCCGAAGCATTGCGTGAAATGCGGGGACTTGTGAAGCGAGTGGAAGTCCAACAGAGGCGGAAGGAGTGGGGGACCTGGATCTCTTCTCCGGTGAGTCGTAGAGGAGGCGGGGCAGAGGTGATTAGGTTGTGGAGAAGGGAAGCCAGTGAACAGAGGGGCAGGCAAAGGTGAGGGATGGATGGTGAAGCTGGTAGGGGAGTTAGTGCTCGATGAAGGTGGCGGAGTATCGTAGGAAATTTAGAGAAAAGCTAAGAAAAGCAAGGAAGGGGATTATCTGGAGATCGAAGAGTATCCTTAGGCGAAGGAATTGGCTTGGGCTGAGGTCCAAGGGACCTTGGTCATCGCTCAGACTCGGGCAGCTGCCCCGAGGAGCTCGGCGGCGATGTAGGCATCATTACACGACCGAGGAGGTTGTGGGTCAAACCTCGCTGGAGACCCATTATGGCCCCTCGTCCGACCTCCGTTGTGTCACAGGGATATGGAGAGGGGCTAGGGTTTAGGCCATAGATTGGTGGATGAGGGTTGTGGTCGGCAGTGGAGGTGGATTTAAAGGAAAGAGGTCGGATGTTACATAAGGTGAGACATGATTTTGAATGGACAATTTTAAGGGAATGGAGTGATGGCTGGCAATGTTGAGGGACCCGCGAAGATGTAGGGTCTAACGACTGCATGGGGGTGGCTTTGGATCAGTGAGAGGTGTCTGGAGATGGTGGTAGAAATGGAAAGGGTGCGAGTGAATTTCCAATTGTAACGCCTGGAGGTAGGTGAGTTGGAGGTTGATGATGATGCTTAGACCATTGGATCATGTGATCCAACAGCCCAGCTGGAAGCACAGGCGGAGGGCTAGATCCATAGATCTGATCTTGTGTCTATGAAGAGCGCGGAGGTTAACGATGAGGATCTGATCTGGAATCAAATCGATCAGTGGGAAGAGGCGTGATGACGTGGAGGTTGCGTAACCTTCAGATGATGATCCATCCAATGACTAAGATGGAAGCGGGCACGGGCGGTTGGGATCAGATCAGATGGGTCTGAACAAACAGTGGACAGGAGAAGGGGATGAGCGATGGAGATGAAGGCGGGTTAGGAAGATCAGACGGCCAGGAAGGGGGTCGGGTGGCGAGAGGAGTAGGCCACGTGGGCGGCCTAGAGGGCGCCACATGGCCACTCCAGAAAATTCAGAAAATACAAAAATAAAGAAAAATAAAAAAGAATTAGTTAGAGATTGAATTAGGAAAAAGTCGAAACATGAAAGTTGTATATCTTCATGAGATCTACAAGTTTCATGTTGGGCAAAAGTCAAAAGAGGTAATTTGTACAAAGATGAATTTTTGGGAGCATTTTAATGGGTTAAAAACATTGTTTTTCTGTTTTGAGATTTTTTGTATTTTTTATTTCTTTTAAAAGCCAAAATAATTACCGACAATAAGTAACCTAATTTTTAGGGGTTTTAATAAAAAATAAAAACAAAGAAAAAGTTTGTAATTAAATATAATAAAAATAAGTAGCTAATATAGGTTAATTATACACAATTTATATACAAGTCAATACGAATGAATTAGTTGTGATTTTTATGGAATTGTTTAAGATTGGGGATTAATAATTAGATTTTAATATGATGAACCCCTATACTTAAACTATGCTCGTCCCTGAGCATCTAAAGAATGAAGGAGTTGGATTAATTCCTGACAGTGCAAGTGAAAATTTCATGGCTCGATTCTTCGAAGACCCTTAATTTAAGTGATCCTAAAATTCTGGGCTCAACCATGCTCTAGTCAAAAGGAATCCAACTTCTCTAATTATCAGACTCTCTTATTTGTACATAAAATATAAGGATATGAAATTTAGTGTACTAGAATCATGAGAGTCGAGACGAAACATCACCCAAAGTTCCAGTCCAGGAGACTCTCCTCTAGACCTAATCCTCAATCTATGGAATAAGTCTATTCTTTCTTCAGTCAACTGTCTCACTAGTTCGTCAGACTTGAAAGTGTAAATGAATGGCTAGATGATGGAGGGCATAGGATTGTGTCAATTTTTCTCTCCATCACATTGGAACAAGGGACCTCTCGAGTGCCTTATTACTCAACACATGTATATCTTTATTTTGTTGATCAGTTTGTCCGTCAAAAGAATTCGGAGTCATCTGCACTTGTTTTTTTGAGAGTACACCAGGATGTGTCTCTTTTGAGTATCTAAGATACCTTCGACACCCAGTCTTGTATCGCTATACGATGCAGAGATCTTTTTTGGTGCTAGCCTGACTTCTTGGTTCTAATTGTATTTGATCTAAGTGGACACTTTGAAAATGTTTGGGAGCGCTCGCCTTTGGTGGAATCTTTTTTGAATTTGACTTGAAGGATAGAGCTTTTTCTTGATATTTTTCTTTCTTTTCTTTTCTTTTTGGCTAGATCCACTGCTTTTATCAAAAGTTGGCGCACACTGATCAAAAATTAAATAAGTTTTCATCACACCCTAGCACATATGTTGATATCAAATGATAGTACGTGAACTTGTTCACATACTGGTTAGGGTTGTGCTGACACTCAATTTTCTTGAAGACTTCATTAACTTTATCCCATCCTTGAATATCATTAGATCAGGTCTAGACTCAAATCTCCAGTCCTAGTTCCTCAAGTGATAACTCAACTCATCTCATCAATTATGCAGTTGTGAAAGTGATGTGCTGATCATATTCTTTAGAAGGCATAGATGAAGAGTACAATATAGTGCTCAAATCTTTCAAACTAGGGAAGTGTGGATTATTAAGTTCAAAACCCTAATGACTAAATCTGGCTAACTCGGACTCTCAAGATCTCGGAAATCAAGTATCCTCAAATCCACCAGCCTTGAGTGAATGTGAATGTGTCAGGAATACACCAACTTCAGAGTTAGTGAATTTTTGTGATTTTTATCTTTTGTAAATTTTTATGAGTTTTAGTTTTTTCATTTTTTTAATTTCTTTAAGAGACAATGACTGGTCCACGCTCATATGAATAGTTGCATCTACTTCCAGCCAGTATGGGTGTAAGTACGGACCGTTAGACGGACCTGTGTTATTAGAGGATGGAGCCATAGATAGTGTCCTCTAAACTACTCACTCTACTAAGGAAGACCTAAGTTCTCTCACTGAAGAGTAGCTACTCATTTTTAAGCCTTGTCAGAGTCATTACCAAAGAAAAATTTTAATTTTTTAGATTTTTATGGAGATTTTGAAAAAGGTTAATTTTATTTACAAAAAGTTAATCCCTCGATTTTAAAAAGTTTTTTACAATTTTTTTACAAAAATCAGTTCACAGATCAACTTAAACCAAGCTCAAAAAGTTTTCAAAAATTTTAAAACACGAGCTATGGTTAAAGTATATATACAATCATATATGGTATACCCCCCTATACTTAACTTTTGCTATGTCCTCATAGCACAAGTGATATGAAGCCATAGATCTGGTTAAATACAGGGTGATATAGTGGAACTGAACAGAGGGTCCCCTTATACTTAGGTCAAAAATGACCTAAGTATAAGAAGAAAGGTAGAGGGAGTAATGATGGGTTGGATTCCCTCTATACTTAGGCTGAAAATAGCCAAAGTAAAGGATCTGGAAATTGGCTGGGGGTCCGAGGTTGTTAGGGTTAGGGGTGTTCATGTACATATGTCATGGAGATGGGAGAGGGGGTGAATTTTTGCGGGAGGGGGTGAGTGTGTATGAGTATACATAATGATGAGGGGTGGATATACAGAGTGCATGTGAATGTGTATTGGGGGGGGGAGATTATCTACTGATCTACTCTTTTTTTCTTCTTATTTTTTTACTCACGCGAGCCCTCGAATGAGGACTGCTAGAAATGCACATGATACCTATTTTTTAAAATGAAAATGCATGAATGAAGAGCGGACTAATGTTCCTTGAATCCCTCTTGATTTTCTTTTGTGGCTCCTCTCAGCGGGAGCTCCCAACTCCATGCCTCCATGTCAATCAAGCATCCTCAATCTTCATAGGCCCTACCACAAAAGAATAATGTTAAATATCAAGAAAATTAATCAACGAAAATAATACAAAAACAACATTACGAGAAGGCCGGAAAATTTTGAAAATATTCATGTCAAAAATATTTCAACAAAATACAACAAATAAATAAAGGTGAGTCATGTCCCTGACAACGGCGCCATTTCATGAATGTCATTTTCACCACTTTAATTGTCGTCTTTTATTGCAGAACAAGTGGTGAAAATGGTTCAGTAAAGACCACATCTTTGAATATGTGGAAATTATTTTACTTGACAAGTATACCAAAGTCGAACTTAGGGACACGAGCCTCTTCGTCTATTTATCACATTTTGTCTTTTAATTGATGTGTGATTATCTCCAAGTCTTAGGTCCTCATGCAGATGCAAAATAAAATGCAAATAAAACAATGCAAAGAAATGATGCATGCAAATTTTATTGGATTTTTAGATGAAGTTAAATTTGAGATGCATAATGGAGAATATGTAGTAAATGATTAGGCAGGAGATAAGATACAAATATGCCTTAAAATAATCACATCAATGAGCAAGACAATGAGGATCGATTATAAGGTCAAATTAAGCAACAAGGATGATTATTGGCATTGAGATGAAAGGTCAAGAGATACTATATAACGCAGAATATATCATAATAATTCAGTGTCAAATCAAAAGTTAAATATGCCAATAGGTAGATGATTAAACAAGCTTCAAAATGACACTAAAATAAATAAAAACAAAGATCATATGCTCAAGATATGAAGTTAACAGTGCAAGGGTATAAGTGTAATAAAAATGTGTTAAAAATAAAAGATAAATATTGCAAACAGGGCCCTAGAGGGACCCATTTGCAAATACCAAAACTCGAAGGGGCCCTTCTGTAAATTCTCCATTTACGCACAAGGGAATTTCTGTAAATCCACAAGGGCATCCTTATAAAATACCCAGGTGTATACGTGTGGCATGCACTTGGGGACCTAAATGTAATATTTAAAAGTCACAAGGTCCTTCATGCAATTTACCCAACTCTCCTCGTACGAGGCACGTGAGGGTCTAGGCTTAGGATGCGCTTCAGCTTCAGGTAGCACGTTGCGTCATAAGGGTGCTATGCTGTTTGGTTTGGACATCTCGAGCCTGACGGTTCGTACTGAGATGCGTGATAATATAAGGACCGCCCGATCGTACAGATCGGATGATATATGCACTCCCTTCTTCCTCCTCTACCACCGGGCGATGAGCAATGATTTCTAGGCTCAGGCGACCTTGCCCAAGCTCCTCCTTGCTCGAGCGTGAGGGTAAAGGGTCTGTGTAGACTTCTGAAGAGCCGGTGATGAAGCTTGAGCGGGCAAGGCGTAGGAGTGGCTGGAGAGGGCTATCGACCAAACCACGCCAGAGACGGAGCTTGAGATCAGAGAGGTGATGTAGATTCTGGCCATTGAATATCTGCAAGATTAGGCGTATAGCTAAAGCATTGCATGAAGTGCGGGGACTTGTAAGGCGAGTGGAGGTCCAGCGGAGGCGAGAGGAGTAGGGGGCTTGGAACTCTTCTCCGGTGAGCCACAGAGGAGGTGGAGTAGAGGTGATTAGGTTGTGGAGAAGGGGAACCGGTGAACAGAGGGGATGGCGAAGGTGAGGGATGGATGGTGAAGCTGGTAGGGGGGTCAGTGCTCGATGAAGGTGGCGGAGTATCGCGAGAAAATTTAGAGAGAACATAAGAAAAGCAAGGAATGGGGATTACCTGGAGACCAGAGAGTATCCTTGGGCGAAGGAATTAGCTTGGGTTGAGGTCCAAGGGACCTCGGGTCGTCGCTCAGACTCGGGCAGCCGCTCCGAGGAGTTCAGCGGCTGTGGAGGCACCATTACACGACCGATGAGTCTGTGGGTCAACACATGGCTGGAGACCCATTATGGCCCCTCATTCGACCTCCGTCTGTCACAGGGAGGTGGAAAGGGGCTAGGGTTTAGGCCACATATTAGTGGACAAGGGTTGTGGCCGGTGGTGGAGGTGGATTTAAAGGGAAGAGATCGGGCGTTACAGGAGGTGAGGCAAGATTTTGAACGACCGATTTTAAGGGAATGGAGTGATGGCTGGCGATGTTGAGGGACACGTGAAGATGTAGGGTCTAACAGCTGCATGGGGGTGGCTTTGTATCGATGAGAGGAGTTCGGAGATGGTGGCAAAAATTGAAAGGGTGCGAGTGAATTTCCAGGCGTAATGCCTGGAGGTAGGTGAGCTGGAGGCTGACGACGGTGCTTGGACCGTTGGATCATGCGATCCAACGGCCCAGCTGGAAGCGCGGGAGGAGGGCTAAGATCATATCCTTAGATCTAATCCTGTGGCTATGAAGAGGGCATGGGTTGACGGCGAGGATCCGATATGGAATCAAATCGACCGGTGGGAAGAGGCGTGATGACGTGGAGGTTGCGTGACCTTCAGATGATGATCCATCCAATGGCCAAAATGGAAGCGGACGCGAGCGGCTAGGATCAGATCAGACGGACATGATCAAACGGCGGAGAGGAGAGGCGGGATGAGCGGTGGAGATGGAGGGGGGTTAGGAAGATCAGACGGCCAGTAGGGGGCTGGGTGATGAGAGGAGGAGTAGGCCACATGGGAGGCTTAGAGGGTGCCACATGACCGCTCCAGAAAATTCAGAAAATACAAAAATAAAGAAAAATAAAAAAGAATTAGTTAGAGATTGAATTAGGAAAAACTCAAAACATTAAAGTTGTAGATCTCGACGAGATCTACAAGTTTTATGTTGGAAAAAAAGTCAAAAAAGTCATTTATACAAAGATGAATTTTTAGGAGCATTTTTAATTGGTTAAAAACATTGTTTTTTGGTTTTGAGATTTTTTTATTTTTTATTTCTTTTAAAAGCCAAAATAATTATCGACAATAATTAATCTAATTTTTAGGGGGTTTAATAAAATATGAAAATAAAGAAAAAGTTATTAATTAAATATAATAAAAATAGGTTAGCAAATATAGGTTAATTATACATAGTTTATATACAAGTTAATACTAATGAGTTAATTGTGATTTTTATTGAATTGTTTAAGCTTGGAGATTAATAACTAGATTTTAATATGATGAATCTGAGATTCATCATACCCTTATACTTAAATTATGCTCGTCCTCGAGCATCTAAAGAATGAAGGAGTTGGATTAATTCCTGACAGTGCAAGTGAATATTTCAAGGCTCGATTCTTCAAAGACCCTTAATTTAAGTGATCCTAAAATTCTTGGCTCAAACATGCTCTAGTAAAAAAGAATATAACTTCTCTAATTATCAGACTCTCTTATTTGTACATAAAATATAAGGACATGAAATTTAGTGTACTGGAATCATGAGAGTCGAGTCGAGACATCACGCAAAGTTCCAGTCCAGGAGACTCTCCTCTAGACCTAATCCTCAATACTAGGGAATAAGTCTATTCTTGCTTCAGTTAACTGTCTCATTAGTTCGTCAGACTTGAAAGTGTAAATGAACGGTCAAATGATAGAGGGCATAGAATTGTGTAGATTTTTCTCTTACTCACATTGGAACAAGGGACCTCTTGAGTGCCTTATTACTCAACACATGTATATTTTTATTTTGTTTATCAGTGTGTTTGTCAAAAGAATTCAGTGTTGTCTGCACTTGTTTTTCTGGGAGTACACCGGGGTTTGTCTCTTTTGAGTATCTAAGATACCTTCGATATCCAGACTCGTATCACTATACGATGCAGGGCTTTTTATGGTGCTAGACTGACTCCTTGGTCCTAGTTGCTTTTGGTCCAAGTGGACACTTTGAAAATGTTTGGGAGCGCTCGCCTTTGGTGGAAGCTCTTTTGAATTTGACTTGAAGGATAGAGCTTTTTCTTGATATTTTTCTTTCTTTTCTTTTCTTTTTGGCTAGCTCCATTGCTTTTACCAAAAGTTGGTGCACACTAATCAACAATTAAATTAGTTTTCATCACACCCTGGCACATAGGTTGATATTAAATGACTCCGAATTCTTATTAATTGTGATTTTTATTGAATTGTTTAAGATTGTGGATTAATAATTGGATTTTAATATGATGAATATGAGATTCATCATCAGGGTCGTCTGATGAAGCAACGCTCCAATCGTTAGATCATGCTCGGGATCTAATCCAAGCTTAACCATGCAAACCGTCATCGTGAACTACGAACATGCCAAGTGTCCAAGTGAGAAGCCCATCACCATCTAATCACAACCTAAGGGGTAAATTACATTTCATACCCCTGTATTTTGGTTGATTGCATTTTGGTCCTATAACGTATAAGTAACATTTATAACTTTTTGTAAATTTTGTAGTAAGGACCTTTCCATTTCTTGTATTATCACTTTAGTCCTTTGCCAGCTCATTTCACGTGGTCTCCCACGTGAGGCGTGCATATTTTACGGGGAAGTACATGTGGCTTTATGTATTTTGTTTAAGTTCTAGAATTTATTTTTGAAGTTATATATTTTTATGAAAATTGCAGAAAGACCCCATACTTTATTTTAATTACATAGATGCCTCTGCTAGCTTAGTGATTTTTGTGTGTTTTCTCTATTTATTAAATATAGAAATTATGTTCAAAAATTACCAAAAATAGGGTTAAGATCACGTTGCATTGTAGTTTCACGGTACATTTTTAGATAATCAGTTTAGAACTTTTTCCTATTTTATAAAAATAAAAAATAGCATAAATATTCCCTATTTAGCTTAAAACCCATAAAAATTATAAAATCATTTTGAAAAATTCCTAAAAAATGTATCTTTTTTTATTTAAATATTTGAATCTTCATACTAAAAATCACTAACAATAGAAAAAGAATAATATATAAAAATTAAAAATCTTCAAAATCCAGTATAAAAAGATTAAAAATTCACAAAAATACCAAAACATGTTTTTCTATCTCCTAATTTTCTTTGTATTATTATCTATCCATTAAAATTGATTTGAAGAAATTTGGAGATCATTTGATATTTTTCACCTTCATTTAAATTTTTGGCCAATTATTAAATCCCTGATTTGGGATAATTTTAAAACCCAAAAATATTTTATTTTCTGTATTTTGAGTATTTTTACTAGTATTTATAATTATATTACTCTATATGGTATATATAGCTTTATATATTTCTATATTATTTATTTAAAAAGAAAAAGAAATAAAAATCAGAAATTAAAAACAAAAATCAAAAATAAAAAAATAAAAAATCCATAAAAATAATAAAAATTAGACAAGTAGCTTACATAGTCATTTTTGCACCTCATTGCACAATCTACCAGTTTTGCTCCCTGTGTTCAACCTCTACATACTTGCATGCTATACAGATCTATTGTAGAGTTATAATAAATTTTGACTCCATAAATTTTATTTTTCATTGCTTAATTTATATTGTGGGTTAATTGTTGTCTGAATTGGAGATTTGTGAATGGTCATTACACCGACTGGATTTCTTGCCTTATGAGATATCTAGACCCTCGTAAAAACCCGTTCAACAGTATGCATTTATATCGAACTCGACATCATACCATCTTCTTCTTCTTCTTTTACTATTATTCCTTTGTCACATGAACTACTTGTTACAGAAGTGCCTTGAGTCATGGGAGAGTATCAACGTACGCAAGAGGTATGCCAACGTAGAGAAGGGACACAAGATGGAGGAGGAAGAGGAGTACATAGGAGCTTTTGGGATAGTCTTCTTCACATCTACTTGGAGGTTGCAGAGAACTTTTGTTTATAAGTTGGATGAAGATGTCACTCTTATTTGCAAATCGAGAATGTGAATGTTGTGGTCTAATTTGAAAAATGCAATGGAGGTCTTCTTTTTTTGCAATTGAAGTGGCGAGAGAAACCATCAATAATGCCTTAAGATTGGAGGGGTGTGCGAGGCTGGAGAGTATAGTCTTTATAGGACCCATGCGAATCGAATCGAAGGTAGATGGCTCGATCCAAACCAAAGTGGGAACAAATTCATAAAAGTAGGGAGCATGGGAATGAAAAAGGTGATGGGTTGGCTCTTTGTGGTGGTGGAGGAGGAGTGTTGTCCTTGATGGAGCCCATGGTTTTCGCTGCCTCTTCACTAAAGAGTTTGAACTTAGTGAGTTTTTTTAGATCCTTGAGTTAGGAAATGTTGAAATGGTAGAGAAAGTAAGGTATAAGAATACCTTAGTGATATTGTTACTAAAGCTTTAATAAAAGACTCGATTAAGGAAACGAGGAAGAGGTTTGAAGTATGGTGAGAGAAGGGTTTAGTAGCTTGGAATGACTCATGTGAGAGTAGGTGCTCATGACAACATTCTCTGAAGATTTGATGAATAACCCCGTCGATAATTGGTACCTCACAAGACAATCAATAATGTATTGGATAACTTGGACATTGTAATGTAAGTATGATTGTTGATGGTGGTATGAACATGGTAACCTTCCTCTTGGCTTCATATATCTTTGAAGTTGGCATAGAACTATGCCATAATAAGGGAGAGATGTACTCAATGGTGCAGAACAAGAGATTGGGGTAGAACTTGGGGTTAAAGAAAGCTTGGATGTGGTGGACATGGAATGGGTGGGAGTAAGAGGGGAACTTATCTAGGAATTAATGTAGTCCAATGGATGAGATGACATAAGTTGACTTTAAGATTGTTATGGTTAAGAAATCTCCGCAAGTTGCCACTGATTGGGCTCTAGTTGTAAACATTTGGCGACAGCAGGAGAATTGCCTATTTAAGCCAGTGATGCAGAATCGTTATTCGGTATTCAGTCAGTGGGGTCACTGAATAGAGAATATCAGTATTCGGACGATTATTCGATTTTGTATTTTTTTAATTATTTCTAATATAAAAATAATTGTTAATACATATATTCTTATATATTTATACATATATTATCATCAATCAACAAGAATCCAACATAAAATTATCCATTAACATACATATACAGAGCTTTGACTTTTTTTGTAATATCATGACAAATGGTAGTTGTTGAGAATTTGGAAAAATAATATAATTCTAGCATTTAACTACCAGTCGGCTAGTCAGTTGAATAATTAGACCTACTATTCGGTTAGGCGGACTAGAGGTTATTCAGTCGGGGACCCCCCACACCTCATAGTCGGACTGAATAGTCACCCTCGTCAGTTGATTATTACAACACTGATTTAAGCCATAACCGATCACAAGACTAGACTGATCGATTAAATGCAAATCATCTATTACCTAAGAATGAATAATCAATCAGCTAGGGGCTTAAATGAAAACAAGTTTTGAGAGTGTTTTGGGAAGCGAAAATGCCTTATGGAGGGCAAACAAAATAGAAACAACAAACCGGCACATAATTTAGATATCTGAAAAGGAAAAAGAGAAAATTGTCTAAGAAATTGTAACTTTTCATGTTTGATTGATCAGTAAAGGAAGAGTGAATGCTCACCAAACCTCATCTTCAATTCCTTCTTATTCAAAAGAGGAGAAAAAGAAAACAGAAAAATAGAGTTGTTCTACATGATGATGTGACCATATATGAAATGTTAGGTCTGTTTGAAAGAGGTAGATAGAAATTTAATATTTGAGAAGATTAGAATAATTTCGCATGAAATGATGTTTTCTTGAGAAGAGGTGTAATGCTAGGATTCTAGACTGGCATGATTAATGAACCTCTATTTTATCAACATAAAAAATAAAAATTGGGCAAAATACCTAAATAAATGTATTCGTGCATGCATTGATATCATTTTATTATAATTACATGCATGGAAATAAAAGGCATTAATTTACACTGTAAAACACTTAAAATGCAAAACTAAAATCTAAAAACAATAAAAGAAGAGGCTGATTGTATGCATGCATATGAATCTAGACTACCCAAAGAAAATCGAGAAAATATACCTACTCTAAGTCCTGACTGTCACCTAGAAACCACGGTTGTATGCCTTGGTTGACTCTATAAAAAGTAGGAGAAATAAAGGACATGGACGATATCTGTGATTTTGTACATAAAATTATATAAATACATAAACGCATACATAAATACACAAACATCAAGAAATTATTTATTTTATACAATCAGATTGATTTAATTTATTTCGCATCAGTTCAATAAAAATGAATAGAAAAATATGAAAAAAAACTTAAAAAAACACCTTGGAAAGTTGATAAATGAAATAAATTCACCTTTTGCTATATGTTTACATTCTAGATTTATATGTGAAGCATATGAACTCCAATTTAACACTACTCACTTTGAAATTGAGCAGGGCTTATTTATGAAAAGTCAATTCTGGGATTAATTTTACAATTATGTTTGCTTCTTTATTTTTATAGATTATATTTTAACTTATTTTTTTGTTTTAATTTTTGTTTTACTTATATATTCTATTTTCCCTTAAAATATAAAAGCAATAGAAAATTACAAATCACAAAGAAACAAAATATGCTACTTAAATACATGTTTATTTGACCGGTATTCTATCTATATTATTTTATATCTTTTTATTTCAAAAAATAGAAAATGATAAAAAATACGTATATTAATATATGCTATAATTATAATTATAATATGTAATATTGATAAGAAAATAAAAGAAAAAATAAATAATCTAAAATCATAAGTATTATATACTTAAATGGATTTTAACTTATATCATACATTCTAGACCTTTTTGGCGAAACTTACTTTGACAAATTGATAGTCCACATTATTCAGAAGAAGTTTTATTTTTTGGGTTTTTATTTTAAATCCATCTTTTATTTTATTTATATTTAATATTGATTTTTTAGCATTACTAATTTTTTATTATTCCACATGGACCATTGACCTCTTCACTTCCTTCCAAACCCAGCCATACCCCCATTTATATATTCCCCTATTGGCCAACAAAAATCACCATGGGGATAAACCTTCAACTCCCCCTCCCTCCTTTCTTTTCCCTTGTCCGCAACACAACCTCTCCCTCGTTAAGAACACATGCCCTCTTCCAGCAAAGCCCTACCTAACTCCCACCACCAACAACTCTTCGGTCCTCATCCATAGCCTCCATCTCGTAGCTCCCTCGTCGTTGTCCTCCATCGTCGACGGCCTCGTCAAGTTGCATATCAATTCCACCTCCCTTAAAACCTCAGCGAACCCTAGTTCAAATATCATTTACCCAAGTTAGAAATCCTTCCCTCTGTCTCCTATCTTTCTAGTTGCAGCATCAATACCATCATGAGGAGAAAGCTGCTAGCATAATCCCTTGGTGGTTCACTACTAGGGATGAAAACGATTGGATACGGATACAAATAAGGATATTTACACTCATAATCCTGAGTAATTGTGTAATTATGTACATGACCTTGTGTAATCACGAATTACACCAGGAACCTCGAAGAGTCACTCCGCCTCACACCCATAACCCTCCGTTAGATATGTCATTTAACCCAACTATACCATTGATTTAATCTAATACATGATTATCTACCGGTTATTAAATTTTTCAAATAAAAAATAAAAATTACCCCACCCCTTCCTCGTCCAACGACCCGTCCATCCCTCACACCACCGCCCTCCTCCTCCCCCATGTCCTTTTGTCGCCACCTGCTCCTCCCTGACCTCTTACTCCTCCTCTAGGTCATCCCACTGCCACCCTCCTCCTCCCGAACCTCCTCCTCCAGGTCCTCCAGCCGCCATCCTCCTCCTCCCTGAAACCTTCCTCCTCCAGGTCCTCCAGCCACCACCCTCCTCCTCCCCGACCTACTCCTCCTCCTACAGGTCCTCCATCCTCTGCCCTCCTCCTCCCCAACCTACTCCTCATCCAAGTCCTTCCGTCATCGCCCACCTCCTCCCTGACCTCCGCCAAGTCCTCCAACTACCGCCCCCAGCTTTGGCTTGATCTCTGGCCTGGATTCCTACTTGGAAGAGTTAATTCGAATGATTCCTACTTGTAATAGTTAATTCGAATCTCGGATCTTAATAATTTTTACATAGTTTGCTATGACCATTTTTGGATAAGTTAATCTATATGATTAACTTGAGATGCAAACATTTTAGTTTCCAATTAGCTATTACGGATTCCCAGTTGATTTTTAGGAGTCCAATGAGTGTCCCTTAGTTCTATGGTCTACCTTGATAAGGAACTATTATAATAAAATGAGACCACACACCTTCTTAACTTAAGTCCCCATAATTTAGAGTTCCTTTTCCATTGTCCTCCCATAAAACTACTTATAGTCTTCCACTTATAGTCTACCAGTTAATAATTAATAAGTAGAAAAATCGTTATCAATAGACCACACCGAGAAAGATCTCCTGGCACAGACCAGAAAACAACTTTCTGTATAATAAGGTTCTCGAACTGCTCGAGTATCAATCTCTATTATACAGAAAACAACTTTCTGTATAATAAGTCACTGGGACTATTTCATCCTTAACCCCCCAAGGCACCTAACCTGACCTCTAATTCTTGCCTCTCCTACATTGATACCCTGCCTGTCAATTTTGATATGTTAAGTTGGCTTTGTCAGTGCTTGGCTTCATTATTTGAGATGTTTTCTAATATAGAATTTCTCAGATTATTTAGTTTCTGGGACTAGAAGATTACGGGATTGTCGTGATTACAGACTTGAGAGACATTCTCCCCAACCTTTGCCACAATGAATGCTATTTTCTCTTCTCTTGCAAGACCAATAGCGATATGTAGTTTAACACCATTGTTCTCTTCTACCAAACAACTCTTAAAGTCAGTATAAACTCTTCAGTTATCTATTAATTAACTCTTTAGTTACTGGCTAATCTCATTGAGTTTAATGTTTGGAAAAACAAAACTAATTTAAGTAAATACTTCTAGCTAAGCCACGATTTAAAATTCTCAATCATTACCTCCCATAGCCAGTTGTCAAGTTGCTTTCAGCACGGATGCCTAAAGCTACAATATAAGTATAATAGGTAATTACAAATCTTTTAAAACCTCAATGATATAGAAAAATGCAAAAATACATGACTCGATAGTAATCTTTATATATTAATTGAAATGCAAAGTGTTTCCATTTTTCCAAGAAAGGCGTCAAGTGAGGTATGAAGAAACCATAATGATGAGCATAAACTATGATTCAGAAATGCAAACAGCTATTGACATAACAGCAAAAATTTTCTTGGAGATCAACCAATTCTAAGGATCCTATGATTATTGTGATTTTTTTGCACCAAATCTACAACCATGTATAAAGATCAATTCGTATATATTGTGCAAAAGAGATGGACTTATTAGTTTATTATCATCAAAATTTATGTAGCACAAATGAATGGGCTAACACTATTATCACCAGCATTAGAGCATGTATCATGCTCACTTTAGTATTCTGTTAATTCATCGTATGGCCAATAATACTGCCACGCATCTCTAGTTGCACAATGTTGCGAATCGCGGAAGCAAGCACGCACAAACACGATCAAACAAGCAAGAACGCAAACACACGGATTTACAAGGTTCATCTGTAACTGGGCTACGTCCTTGGGCGGCGGCGATCGATTTCACTATGTGGTGAAAAGAATGAATACAGAGGATACAAGTAAAACCCTAACCCTGAGGAGTTTATATAGCACTCCCATACAGACAGATCCCTAAAAATAGAAGGATCCAAATACCCGAAACAAATAGAACCGCTCCATAAAATTTTCGCCGGGGGCGCTGCCCCCACACCCCCGAGCCTGGGGAGACCCCCGTCTTGTTGGGGTATAGTACGGCAGGGGGGTGCATATGCAGTTCTTCAACCTGGGTCAGATGGTTAGGATTCAAGGCAGCAATACGTCGACCTTTACCTTCATTTTTGCGTAATTCATATTTACCTCAGAAGGAAATCTCTATCATTTACCAAACCTTCCAATGCTTGAAGGTTATAAATACTTCTTTGTTCTTGTGCAACATCATTGATATTCATGTCATCATCAAATAGTCATTGATAGTCGACATCTAGCATTGGAAAGGAACAGCTATAACACACTCAATAACGACATGGACAAATTTACGATGAGATTATACCTCAAAATTTTATATTAGTCTGACCTTATACAGATACAAAAATGTGTTCACTGTTGTGTCTTAAATTTAGTTCACAAAATTATACCAAGCTGATGCTGCGAAATTTTTACTAAAATACTGCTCAGATTGATAGTTTGAATGCTTAAAATATTTTCTTCTTAATTCTTTCCTGAGTGCTTCAATGTCTACTACGAGAACGAAGATTGTAGCTCCTTGTATTCGAGAGCACGAGCGAGTTCTCCGCTACTTCCTCTTGTATGATGTAGTCTGGATCATCAGAACTGTTAACCTCTTCTGGAAAATCCATGTCGATCCAATTATACATATCTGTTTCAGCTTCCTCACTCACAGATGACACATCTCTCCCTGTAAACAGACATCCTCATTATTAATGCAGGCATTATTTTATGGAAGACCAAACATAACCGTAAACATTCAGTACCTCCTTTAAGTTCCATTTCTTCAAGTTTGTCTCGTAATTCTTTCAGCATTCTGTGATTAAGCACTTCATAGTCTCTGTAATTTTAGTCACAATGTAATTAGAAGTTGCTTTTCTTTAGGATTTCTAATTCAAAGTAAGCTAACTAGAAGAGTAGATGATGTCACCTGTAAGTAAAGATGGCATAGAGAATTTGAAGACAAGATGCCAACAGAAAGGTAGATCTTGCTAAGGAAACTTTGGATGCAACCAAAGACTGCCTCTGAAAGTCATCATCCTCTACGAACCGAACGATCGCGATCTCAACAATAAATGTCAAGCATAGTCCTATAACAGCCCATGGAAGATACAGTCATCATCTAAAAAAATTATTTATTTACAAGATAATGAAGATAACTGGAAGTAGAACCAGGAAAAAAAAGCTTACCCAAATAGAGATATGCTCTGACAGAGAAGGTTTGTTTGGCACTGGTCAAGATGTAACACAGGAAGATCACAGCACAGTAAAAGAAGAAGGATTTGATGAAGCGTGATTCGACTAGAATTGCATTGTGAAGAGCAAAAAGTTTGTCCAGCGCGGCAAAAATGTTGGCCTGTTTGGCTTCAAAAGTCTCCTGCAATAAAAATTAGCATAGAAAATATGAAATCCATAGATTTACATAAACAAATCCTACCCATATGCAAAGCAGCAAACCTGAGCGGCCAGTATCGACTGAGAATTCTGAATTAGTCTGTCGTGGGCTTGCTGAATCTGTTCCTGCCGTCGCAAGAGCTCCTCCTGCTGCTCACGGCTAAACTCTCCAAGTTTCTGCAAAGTTTCTCTGCACTCAAGATTGAACAAGTTCACTACAAATCATTTGAATTTCGTGATAAAAAACAATCAGAAGCTCTTAAATGAAGAACTTGACTTGTGTATGCTTAATTGTTGTTTTCCTAATACCTGCTCTCTTCAAGTGCTTGTGACTGGAATTTAGTAATGAATTCGAGTTCTTCAAGTGCCTTCACTTGCCCACTAAGGAGTTGTTTTTGCTTATCTAATGAAGCCCCAGTGATGAGGCCGATGTCGTCAGCCGTGGTCTGAAGGTTGTTCATCTTTGTAGACATGAGATCTCCAACTTGGTTGATCTCCCTCTCAATCTCAGAAGCCTCCTTTTTCAGCACATCCATCCCATCACTCAAAGACTCATAGGAGCTTTGCAGCATCGACATGCCCATCTCAAGCTTCTCCTTCATCTTCACCTGCCCCTCTTGTAGCTCATTTTGTGAAGCCGCGATCCCCTTAGTCCGCTCGAATATCACTTCTGAATGCTCCAAAACATTGTTGATCTGGGTCTCAATATCGCTCGATCTCTGGGCCAATTCTTGGGTTCTTGAGTCTACAGAAGACAGTGAATCATGTATATGTGCAGAGCTCTGCAAGAGTTGTTCCGTCCTCCCTTCGAGCCCCTCGAGCTTCTCCTCGGTCATTTGAGCCGAAGTCTTCAGCCCATTGATCAGTCTCTCTGTGTCTCGCTTGAATGCATCGGCCCTACAATGATTCATGATTTAATTAGCAGATGAACAAAACAAACTCCACATTATGCATCACAAATAATATGTGTTATTTGTATAAACATACAAAGCAATCCTTTGGGAACTTACTGAAGTTGATGGCATATAGCATTAGTCTGTATGAAGAACTGCAAGTAGATATCATTCTCGAAGTCTTGGAGCTTCTTCCTACAGTCCTTCATCGCAGACTTCGTACCACACGATGGCAGGCTGGGCCTACCGGAGTCCCTAACAAAGCAGTCGCTTAGCTGCCACGCAAGCCTCTTGTGCTTCTCTTCATTGGATATGATCTCGGAGCAACTCGCAAAAAGAGTCCTGTACGCTTCCTGCCAGCAGGTGTTGAGGCTCAGCTGCTTCACCCTCGCATCCTCCAATAGTTTCCTGCCTTCATGGTTCTCGAAGCTCTGCACCGAGAACTCTGCCTTCTCACTTCTTCCGCCCGACAAAGATGTCTGCTCGGAGTGTGATTCAGCAGCAGAAGAAGAGGAGGAAGAGAAAGGCAACCATAAAGAAGAGGTGGAATTAGATGCAGATACTAGTAGGATGATGATGAAACAGATGCGATGCATTGCCCTGCAAAGTTCCACAGAAATCTGTTAACCGCTAATTATGATTAATATATATGAGAAAAATGAACACAACTGAATTACAAAGTTTAAATTCAGATGATCATAAAAAGGAAAGAAAAAAGATGTATAAAAAACTTTCAATTCTCCTTGGATCACTAGAGAGGGGTATGGAAAGCATACAACACGTTCAGATTAGTACCACAAAGAGATTAATACTCAAGAACTACTGCAAATTTGAACTGTGTTGTAAGAATCAAATGATGATTAAAAAATTACTTAAGGGAAGAACGAACAAGGATGTGCAATAGTTATAATAGGAAATTCCAGGTGGCGAACTTTAATGAAGATGCCATATTTTAGACGTAAACACCTGACAAAGAACCAACTCGCAAATCCTCAGCAATAACAATTTGTCTTGGAAAAAAATAAGCAATGAGAAAATCTGGAAGAACCTGTTTGGGAGGCCTGCGTGGAGAGCAAGCGTCTTCGTGCCCACGTTATGGGTGGAGAGGAGAAAGTCTTCCTAAGTGGTAAACATGCTTTATATATATACTCATGGAACCGTTGCTACGAGTCCTATTTGGAGTGGGAAAAGATGGATTGGAGCGGGAGGCGCGTCTGCTGGTGAGGGAAAGATGCCAACTAGGACCCACTCACATGGCCTTATTATCCATCCTTACTTTATCCTTAAAAAACACCTTCATGCATAAAAAATATTCAATAGATTTCCATATATTAGGAATGCGAAAATTACTTTTCTGGATCAAAATTTAACAGATCCGTCAAGAAACTTAGAGAATTACTTTTTCAAGAAGTTTCCAGGGAGAGTCATTGAAACTCTTTGGTGTTTGCTTTGACCCAACACCAGAAAGAAAGAAAGAAGAAGAAAGCGGGCAAAACAAAGGGAGGAAGAGGATACCTGTGAGCATTAGGAACAAGACGAGATATGCTGCTGCTGAAGGAACCGTCAGTATATGTAAGCATTTGATCGGTCCAAAAGTGGTGCCCCTTCGTTTCCATCCACCGTTGATGCTTCTGTCTAAAATTAGAAACATTTCAAGAAGTCTCTCTGTCTAACTTCTGTCAGAACTGTCCATTGATGTGTTGAATGAATCTGTTATAATTTTCTAGAACTATCTAATTATATGCTTTAAAATCCAACCGGACCGATTCGATCTTGGCAGCAGAAATATTGATGTAACCAGAAACCCACCTTAATGAAATAATTAACTGATGTTTCGCCTACCATGCGTTCATTTGCTTTTTTCTAGAGACGTCAAACTTAAGATCGAATCTTATGAACTTATTTTACAAGTCCAGATGCAGTTACTGTTAGGATTAGAGTTAAATTAAGATTAAGAATTCTAATGGGATTGGACTCCTAATCTAATAGTAGTTGAGTTGTATTCTATTTATAGTCTTATTGAGAATAGGACTATGGGGTTGTATTTTTGCTATATATCGAATGGATTGAGGCATATCTAGTGGTCGCGAGAGGTGGCCGACCACCGTTTACATAGAGGAAGAGAGCGAGAGAACGGAGAGAGTTGTACTTGTTCTAATTTAAAGTAATCTTTCTTCTTCGGTGATCGAGAGAGGTGACCGATCACCGTTATATCTAGTTGTTCTTTCTTTTATGTGCTTCCGTGGTGGTGGTTGATTGTGTATATGTATCCGTATAAGGTGGTCCGTATTCGAGGGTTCATCCAGTATCCGAGTAGAGGTGATATCAGTGGGTCGTGTCTCAACATGGGTATAAGAGCTTGGTTTGACGACAGTGAGAGAGACGACATGGCGGATCAGAGAGAAATTCGACGTCGACGAGACGACATGACGTAACAGGTGTGCCTTAAGAGGCTGTGAAGAACCAATGATTACGATGAACTGTTGAGATCGGGAGCATCCGAAGTCCGATTGAGGTGATCCGAGTCTAGATAGGGGTTTTTATGCACTCTAGACAAGTTGGATGGTTCAAATCAGGAAGATTCTGCTTCGATTTTTCAGATTGTGCAAGGAGATACGATAGGAAAGCGGATGGCAAAATTTTCATCGAGGGATGGATCATTCTTTGTGGAACCCTTTAACATGAAGAACGACTTCACCTTATAACAACAACTGGTGAAGAACATACTCATGCAACGATTTGGGAAAGCTCTCCAAGATAAAGAAAAGAAGGCAGAGAAGATGAAACAGGAAGAGTGGAAGGAGATAAGAGATATCGCAAACAGTACAATACAATTGTTCTTGGCAGACAACACTCTTCGCGAAGTCATCGTCCTGGAGGATCTAAAGGAGGTTTGGATAAAGCTCGAGGGATGATACAAGTCCAAATATTTAACGAACCGGCTATTGAAGAAGAAGAAGCTATGTGGTCTAAAGATGACAAAGCTTGAAGTGCACTTGGATAAATTCAACAAGATTCTGACAGACGTACTCACACTTGAGGAGAATAATGAGAAAGGGGAATCCCTCTTCAAGGAGGAGGATGAGGTACCAATCTTGTTGAGTTCCCTTTCATCTTCCTACGATCATAGCTCTAGGGCAAGGAGACTATCACATTGAACGAGACAGTTGCTTCCCTACTTATGAATGAGTCTCAACAGGGGTCGACGGATGAGGTAACGGATGATGAAGGTTATGTGCTGGCAACTGAGGATAGACATTCAAAATCAAGGGTGATAGGATTCGGAGGTCGATCTGAGTCAGAGATCCGATCAGATGCTTCTATTGTGATAAGGAGGGTCACAAAATAACTGATTGCCCGAGACAAGAGAAGGAGAAAGGAAAGAAAAAGGTTGTATTGGACATGCGATCCCACAACGAGCAATTATACAATAAATGTTATTGCAAATATTATTCCTTGATCTGAAATTAATTTACATAATAGGTCCCTTAATACAATTAGAGTTACGTACAATGGTCATCTTGATGATCATATAGCTGTTGATTCAACTGTTGAATCATAGAGGCTGGTGCTTGGATGAATACCTAAAGGTTAGATTGAGGACTCATCAAGCACCGTCAAATAATTATTAAGAGATGATCTCCAACCTGAGTAGGAGATGGCAACCCTTTCTCTAATGGGATGATGTCTAACCGACCTCTTGATGCAGGTCCTATGCATAGGAATAGAGATTCTGAGATGTTAGATAAGTTAGGCCAAAGAGTTGATTTAACGAGATCAAATAATCAAAGACCCATGTCGTATGCTATCACGATATAGGCACGCATCCTATGATCGAAGACAAATGTGCTACTATATGTTTGAGTATGTACATTTGACAGACTGATAGGTTGATGATCTAATCAAGGTCTATACACCGGCGCGCTGGTGTCCATATAAGGGCATATGGGTAATACGATCTCTCAAAGGGATCATACAGTTTCATTTACTGAACCGGAAGACATGAGCTCACTCATGAGATATTGGGAATCAAATTCTGTGCATGGTCGTCTCGCTTTGGAAGCTTGATTTAATTTGTATGTTTGATATATGTTTTTTTAAAGTATATGATCAATACCTAGGTATTATATATACTTTTGAAAAGCATATGATCAATATCAAATCCCAATGATCAAATGAGAAATGATAAAACCCTGAAGAAGATAATCTAAATAGATCTAAAACTTCGGTTTTACTCTAGATATTCCAGTATGCAGGGTGTACAGGTATTAGGAATACATGAGGGTGATGCGATCATAAATGATTGTATAACCATGACACTTCCATTCCGAGAGAGTGATGAAAAGGGTACGGATTTTAGCGACTTCTCTCACTAGTGTAATCTAATCTTGGTCCAATTGCTGGACAGTAATCTGAATGTGATTCAGATGCAATGAGAATATTAGATTTATGGCTTTGATTTATTCAAACATCCATGGGAGGTCTCCGAGATATGGATTTGAGATGTGATCTCAATATCCAAGTCACTATACGTGGAACGTACAATCGCCATGTCCTTATCTACAAGTATCCGCGGAGAAAGCACATTGTTCTTGAAAGAGTTCAAGAATAATTCCACTGTTGAATTATGTATCTGAATATTGAGATATTGATAATTAAATGTGATTTAATTATCATGAACAATATGAATTTGATTCATAGTAGGAGAGTTATCTAAGATGATTAAATGTGATTTAGGTATTAAAGATGTGAATAATGTGAATGTGATTCGTGTTATTTGGGCATATGGAAATAGAGATCCAAGATAATTAAATATGATTTAATTATCAAGGATATAATTAATGTAGATATCACTATCCAAAATAATCGTGGATATTATAAATATGATTTATAATATGTTAGAGAGATTTAGTTGTAAATAGAACTACAAATTATATGTTGTTGTGAAATGGATTCACATTAAATATTTAATTGTAAATCTAATTTACATATTATATTGGATATATGAATATGACTCTATATGCCAATGGCATGATTGAAGTTTTCACAAATTTAATTTGGAATTATTTTTTGTGAAGATAAATGCAATAATTGTTATTGCATATTAATATATATAGATAAAAAGAATATTTTATCTCCTTTTTGGTGGTCGTCCACGTTGACTTGTTCAATGGGGGACGGCCACCCTATATTTAGTAAAGAGACTTAGTTTTCTACATTATCTATGTATATTGTTTAAATTAATATGAATTAATTATTATCTTGAAAAAGATATAATTAATTTATTATTTTTTGGAGAAACAAATTACGACCATTGATTAATAAACTTTTAATATACACCGTAGATTAATGGAGAGCACATGGATTGAGATCCTTATGCATCCAACTAGTATAAAAGGAAGGGTAGCCCTTGCCTTTGAGATTACACAATAATTCCAAGAGGAATCAAAATTCTCTCCATCTCTCTCTACACGCAAACTCTCTCTCTCTCTCTCTTATGGTGGCCGTCCAATTTGATGCCCTAGAGAGAGTCGTCTTAGCCGCTATGTCGTTGTGTCGTCGCTTCGACCGTTCGTGGATCTCTGTCTCCTTCAAGGCGCCTTTTCTCGTGAAGAAGATATCAGATCTCGTGTGACGCAATCAGGAGATTTACCGCTTAGATCTTCAACTCAGATTGCGAGGAGTACGTGTCTCATCAACACACTCGCAAGCGTAGCCTCCGTTGGATCGGACATGAGACAAGAGTTCTCTTCGTTTAGAGACTCGATCGCAACCACGCTTCAAAAGATAACCTTAGTACCTACATGTGATTTAGATGAAAAGGTCCGAGAAGCATTCTCGGATCATGTATTTCATCTATTTAAAGTTTTTAAATTACGCTACCCCGCGCAACTAGTTCGATTAGTCGCTCCCCATCGCATATGATGCAATCTCCAGGCTTTCGTGATGCACTTAAGGATCGTCTCATATCCTTCAAGTGGTATCAGAGCCATTGGTTGAAGGTTTCAGATATGATCCATAAACCTAAGACGATAAGGGCATAAATTTGTTTTGTAGTTTTTCATCGTATGTCCCGCAGACATGTTTTGCGTGATTTTTTCACCTTATTTAAACACGAAATTATCACTTGGATTATGTTTTCCATTAAATAAGAAAACTGGGGGGCTTGAGTTTGCGTGATTTGATTCCATTTGCTCAAGTTATGATCTTTTTAGTGAACATGTATCCACTATTTTGGGGATGGCAAATCTTAACGTAATTAAAGAGTTAATTATGGTTTTAATTCACCTGGAAATGCATGAACATCCCTTGAGTTCTGTTATAAATCAAATTGGCAAATCAAAAAAACTTAACTTGCGTGATTTGGATTTTATCTGTTCGACTCATGCTAATTTTAGTAAGTATGGGTCACTACTGGAAATTAAATACTTGATCATGAACCTTGTGATTGTCATTCGATTTAATTAAGGGAAATTAATGGTTAATTTTTTGGACTAATTATTGATGAATATTATGAAATGATTAATGATGGTGATTATTTCCTTGAATGGCATTACCTTAATCAAAATTGATAAGATAATTGATTTTGATCATAATTGGTTACATCAATTTCAGTGTTGCGAAAGTCAGCCGACTAGTCGGTCTGACTATGCGACTCAGGTGGGTACCCGACTGGAATAGGCAAAGTCGACCTATAATCGGTTGAGCCCAATTGGTCGGGCAAGTAGTCGGTCTAGGAGGTTGCTTAATCTGCCGATTTCTGCATAGAGCATCCGAGAATTGGATTCGGATATTGAGTTAAAGGGTTACTGTTAGAAAATAACCCTCAACTCGACTCGACAGACCCCCAACCCTTCGACTCCCCCCTCCCGTGCACGATACCCCTGATCCCGCACCGCCTCACCGCCTCCAATGTGTCACCGGCGCCGCCTCCAGTGCCTCGTCACCCCTGCCACCTCCAGGCTCTAGCACCTAGAAGCATCCAGCCTCCAGCACCGGCGTCGCCCCCGCCACCTCCGCCCCCGCCAACTCAATCACGGTTTAGGTTAGGTTTTTTATTTTTTTTTATTTTTGCTTATATTTTCTCTTCTTCTTAGGTTGATGATGTTAAACTTAGATGTTAATATGTTATTGTTAGCAAATAACAATGTTAGGTTATGTTTTCTTCAATTTTTTTTATTTTTGCTTAGGTTGATCTTAGATGTTATTGCTTAGATTTGCTTAAGTTGATGATGTTGAACTTAGATGTTAATATGTTATTGTTAGCAAATAACAATGTTAGGTTTTCTTCAATTTTTTTGTTTTTGCTTAGGTTGATCTTAGATGTTATTGCTTAGATTTGCTTAAGATGATCTTAGATTTTATGTTAGGATATATTTTCTCTTCTAATTTGTAAGTTGATCGTAGATGTTGTTGCTTAGATTTTTATTACTAGTTTTTCCATTTTTAGGTTAGGGTTTCTTCTAGTTTGTTTATTTTAAGAGTAAAAATTTAATTTTTCATGATGAAGGCATGTTGGGTATCTTATATATAAGATTACTTTATTGTCTTATTCCAAATGTTGGTTAATTTAGATACTTGTTGTTGATTTGCGTGATGGTTAGGTAACTTAGGTACTTCAATTTGTGAGTTGAGTTATCTTTGTGTTTATTGATTGGCTAATTTGTGAGTTTTTTTATTAGTAACTTGTAAGTTTGGTTAGCTTTGTGTTTGTTGATTAGTAATTTGTGAGTTGTGACTATGTAGACGGATATACCTCCAGCGAACATCGCTTCTGGTAGCGACTCATCTTTTTAAGTGCTGCTAGGATCAACTGATCATGCATGTCAATATGGTTATCTTTCGAACCGTGCAGATCCGAACACAGTTACTTGAAGATTGTGCAAGAAGTTTGTCAAGGGAGGTATGTGCAGGTTCAAGCAATATCTAGCACACCGTAGAGGCAACGTGGATGCATGTCCCAAGGTGGATGAAGAGATGAAGAATAAGATGATCACATATCTTGATGACATTGCAAGGAAGAAGAGCCAGAAAGATGCCGATGTTTAGGAGCTGAGAGAGGATGTTGATATCACTGGAGATGCAGGTTCAGCGAAGAGATCATGAGTATCTGATTCCTTGGAGCAGAATATTGCATTGGAAGGATCATCACGTTATATGACCATAAAAGATGCATTTTCCAAAGAGCATCTGATAGGGTCACCCCGTATATAGACAATCAGGCATATACATCGACGATTCATTTTAATGCATTAACAAAGAAACCCTTCATGCAGATGGTGGAGGCTATTGGGAAGTATGGGCCTGGACTAGACACCCACGAGATATGAGCTTAGTGGTCCACTTCTGAAGAATGCTGTGAAGAAAAATGCATGATGACTTACAATGTCATCATGATAGTGGAAGTCAACAGGATGCTCTTTGATGACCGATGCGTGTACAGACATGCGTGGAAGGAGCATCATCTATTTTTGTGTTAATTGCATCTTGGGGACTTCATTTTTGAAGTCCATAGATGCCTCAAATGAGGCCCACACTGTAGAATGCATCTTGAAGCTGGTGGGTGAGTGTCTTAATGAAGTGGGCATTGATAATGTGTTTAGTTTGTGGAGGATAATGCATCTACCAATGTAGCAGCAGGAAGATTGTTGCTTACCCAATATCCACGGATTTGGTGGACTCCATGTACCGCGCAGATCGAATCCGAACCATCTTCATCTTCGTTCTCATATCAGGAGAACATTCTCTTTGAGACGGTTCTTTCCCAGTCATCATCCACTTCACTCTCATTCCACCACCCCTCTCCTTCCTTAGTTGAGGTGTCAAGTATGAACCACTCGCAGAATCGAATAGATATTATATGGACACAATGGAGCGACCAAATCCGGGGATGGACATGAGCATAACCGAATTTGATAGAGAAACATGATTCCCGGTTATGACTGAGAATTCATTATTCGAGTCATCCTTGACTCGGGATGACTCTCTTATCAAGCACGACCAATTTCCTTTGACCTGACATTCAAGATTTAGAGTCAAGAAAATAGGACTCATGACCTGACCATGACCACATATAATGACTATTACTTGGCTCAAGATTGATTATATGCTAGAGTCATGGCATGACAAATACGGATATTCATCTCCAAGTCATGAGATGATATTGGATGAGATAGCTCATATTAATAAAAGAGATGACGCTTTGACTGAACAGCTTGATGATGTCATCCAAATGGTTAAAATTACGATGAACAACTAAGGAGAAGTGAGGATACCACAAAGCAAAATCGAGACAAATCATGTGAAACTTTTCAGGCATAGACACCACAGGCATCTGACCAGTCCACTGACCATTCTATCGACTTCAACAAAAATACCAAAAATAAAAATACAAATCAGAAAATTCAAAAAATTAGACAACACTGAAATGGAAGTATTTTGTAAACGCATGATCTTAGAGCTTCCATTAATCAAGGCCATAGAGTACTTACCCGTTCTTTATATATTTATCAAGAGTTGATTATCATCTAAGAATATGAGTAAGAAAATATCTCAAAATGAATATCATTTAATCAGTATAGCCGGTTCAATGGTGGTGACTCGAAAGAGTAAAAGTTGCAGAGTCAAACGATTGACTACGATTACCTGTAAAATTGAGAACACTGAGTTTACTCATGTTTGGATTGACGATAACTCCACCATGAACATCTGCCTGGAGTCCATGTTTGAGCAACTCAAACTCAGACCACTCAAAAAGACCAAAGTGACTGTTCAATTTCCTGACCAATCCACAAAAATACTGAGAGGAATTGTTTCTGTCGTCATGAATTTCCAAGATGTCAAACATAGAGTGGACTTCATTGTCCTAGATATTGATCACCAAGGAGAGTTGTCTGAGTCGCCCATTATTTTAGGAAAGTCATTCTTAGCCTCTACTAGAGCGACTATCGATTGTGAGACTCGGGACATAAAATTTCTAAATTAAGACCATGACGATCAAACTCTAAATAACACACCTGACCCTGAGACAACCTAACATGAAATCGATAGTCGTGACATAGAGGAGACCCTAGAGTTAAACTCTTCAAAAACCTCTCCATATACCACAGACATAACCCTAGGAGAGACACCTGAGGATCCGATTAACGAGGCTACCAGAGGTACTACCAAGGTGAATGAGCTTGACCTAGACACATCCAATTCATCGAGCCTAGAAACAATCACTTCAAACTTTCTTGATCATTACTTCGATCCGACACTTGAGCCAACAAAGCCAAAACTGACTTTGAGCACCATCATATACCCGAGATGTGTATTGACCTTACAGGGATATACAACATACATGATAATTCATCGGATGAGGAACCAATGACCACTACCTTACAGACTCAGTTTAGAAGGGCCACACCCTCTAGTTTGATTACTAGTGGAGGGAAGAAGCACTCCAGACCTCTTCCTCTTCTTGTTTCAGGTTCTAGCAAACCGATTAAGTGCATCACCATAGACATGAATTATTCTGAGGACTCCCCAGGGTATTGTGCATGGACCGATGTAATCAGATATGACCAAAGGGATACATATTCATGAGACTATTCATCATCTGAGGCCGAGTTGGTTGAACATGTGGGTAAACAATAATACAAAAACGTTAGTTGGAGAAACTGCACCGAACACTGTTATTCTTCTGAGGATGTCTCCGATGGTGGCTATGAATCTCCTTCTTCAGATTCTTCACATCATTATTCCCGCCGCCCACATGCCTATAAGAAGGTTTGTCGAAAACCTCCTTGAACTTGGCACCTTCTCCCAATCCCATCGATTCCCTCTATACTTATTCTATACTTAGGCTAAGTATAGGGTGAACTGGTGCCCATCATGTTTATATCCACCTTATCCCTTCTTACCCTTGACAACCCCATTTTCGTTCTTTTCTATACCTAGACTGACCAAGAGCCTAAGTATAGGGGGACGATCGATTTCTGCATGCCTCCCTTTTTCTTTTGCATCTTCCTATACTTAAAAAGCACTAAGTATGGGGGATGGGTCACATTTGTGTATATCATCTGCATCGCATACTGCTATATGGTATTGTATTTTCTGCATATAAAATTAACATGGGGCATGTGTAATTTTGTAAAATATGTAAACGTGTATGAAATATATATAGTACTTGTAAATATGTATAGCCAATAAAAATAATAAAAAAATTAACAAAATTCTTAAAAAAATAAAAGAATAAGATAAGAGTTTGCACTTCATACACTTTCACTTCATTGAGAATTTCATGCATCTGCATTGGTGAAATGATCGGGGTTCTGAACAGAGTTGTGAACAGAAATCGAGAGTGATCTTGACTTGGCCTTAATTCACTTAATTTTCAGAGGAACTTCACCAAGAAATATGATTTTAGAAGCTTTAGGTCATAGACTTAATTCTCCGAGTTCCACATGATAATGTACAGACTTAAACTCTTAGTGTCTAACATGATCGCCTCATTCTGGGTATGACTCTTGAATAGGGAATTAATCTGTACTCTAGCACTATGAACTTAGCTCAAATCAGACAGGGTGTTGGAAGAATGTGCGAGTTTTTTCTGGTACCGTGGACATCTAACCATCATAGAACCGATTTAAATAAAGCTTAGGATGAAGAATGGACTATTAGCACAATTTTTCTAAGACCTCAAAACATGAGCAGAACAAAAGGTTCTATATCCATCGAGGCACAAAAGATCCATGCATAGTAACCAAAAATTCATACCAAAAGAAGCCAACTACCAAATATATATTTGACCATAATGGTCCAAGCTTCAGAAAACTTGCATATATTGGTGGAGACTTGGCTATACTGGCCAGACTTCACAGGAGAGGTGACTACACTAGTCACCCTTCAGTTCTTTCCCCTTCTTCTAAATTTCCCCCCTATATTCATTGTGAACTAGCGCATATCTGAACTTAGAAGAAAATACATGACTCCCCGAGGATGAGTTACTGGAGGAGAGGTTTACGCGGTAGTCAGGCATTTCGGATGGGAAGAGCTAACACCCTTCACACACATGAGACAGTTGTTCAATGTTCATGGGGTATGCTTTGGGAGGAGGATTGATCTAAGATGACTTCTGAGCTGAAAGTGTTATAATGATGTGTAGAACTTGGAGGTTGTTGATTTTGAAACCCTAATTCTCACAGGAGTTCTGCCAAATTATTAATCCAAAGGTCAAGTCTAACTCTATTTTCACCTTTTTTTTCTCATGATCTTGGTATGGAACCCAATCTCATTTCACCTCTTCATTTGTTTGGTTGCTCAGGGACGAGCAAGGTTTAAGTATAGGAGTTGATGAATATGTGATTCACCACTCTAATTAGTTAAAAATAGAGCTTCGTCCCAAGAAATTAGGTATATTATTCTATTAATATCATAAAATTAACTTTCATGAACTTGTAAAAATTTGCATAAATTAACATTCATTTCTGCATTCGTCATCATATGTACATTTTCACTAACTCTTCTCGTTTCTAATTAATCTATGATAACTCTAATTGGCATGAAACCAACTTCATTGTGTACTACCACTAACCTTAATCAATGAAAATCTTAAAAATGCTAACTTGTACATATTTGAAATAAATTCAAACCCTAATTTGAGGATAAAAAACCATAAACGTTGATATCTCTCTCTCGTACATTGTCCAAATGTACTTTACTCACTTTTTAATTAAATGTACATTCAATTATCTACAAATTAATGTCAAATTCAAAATAATTGGAGTCCATTTATGAAAATTTGGTTTTGAGACCTAATCGTGCATTGTACATTTTTGCTGATTTTGACCTATCATTTCATGTGCATATTTCACTCATTTTGATTATTTTCTTTTTCATTTCTTTATTTTATTCTATATTTTAACTAATTACATAAAAATCAAAATCCAAAAAAATAAAAAAAACAGTTAGAAATATCATTTCTGACTCGAGAAAACTGGCTAACTCTTCTGTACATATTTCACTCACCTATTTTTTGACCTTTTTAATTCACAAAAATACCAAAAAAGTTTGTATTTGTGTCCCTTATAGTATTCCACATCATGTTTGATTTTTTGCATGTATTTATTTATCTACAGAAAATCAAATAGAAATTACAACGATAAAAAATGGTATTTTATATACATAAAATACAACCAAAAAATACATATTTTTCATTCCACATTTCATTTGCACCTGAGTTCTTCAAGTATATTGTAGATCACATTTAGAGGCATACTTTCCATGTTGGGTATTTTTACATTTAAGGTCTTTTGTGAATTTTTATCTATATATTTATGCATTCTCATTCACCAGTCAAAGTGGGTCTATGCTAACATGGCACCACCTTACTTCGCCACCTCACTTCCCAGGTCAACCTGCTAGCCCGGTCATCCTCCTACTTGTCTTACAGCACCATCCTTCTCAACCATCAGATCCAACTTAGATCTAACGCCCGAGACCCTTCCCCATCTTCCATAGCCCCCGCATGTGCCTATCACATGCTGATACGTAACCCCTCTTCATGCGCTAGGCACATGATCTTCTTCCATCTCAACTGTTGTAGTTATGCCCTCATCCTCCTCAGCTGCACCACCGCTCTCTCCTCCCGATGACCATCTCCATTTCCAACCATCATTCCTTTGGTCACCGATCCCTCTTCTGATCAGCTCCCATCTTTGCACCAAACAACCGCAAAACCAACCACCTACCAGAAACCCATCACCTCCGATGATATCCTTCCAAACTTCTAACCACTACAAGAACCCTAATCCTATCCTATCCTCTCCAACCATTAGCCACCCATCCACCCCCCTTATCCCTTCTCTCCCAATGGTCTATCCAATCGAACCCCATCACCAAACCCTAACCCAACTAACTTTATCCTGATCGCTAACCCATCAATTCCCTACGACTCCTCTCCCTATAAGAATCCATCGTCAACATCCTTCCAGGAATGTCCGCCATATCTGCAACAAGAAAGGGAGAGAGATCTCAAGATCGAGCGGGTAATAGCAGCCTTGATCCTTCACGGTGAAGATCCCCCTCCATGGCACAATCCAGAGGTCACTCTGTCCTCTGTTGTTGCATCGTCCCTCGACAAGCAGTTGAGCTCTGTCATGCCCCACCTGTGACTAGAACAACCATCGGATTAGCTTCAACCACTCCAAATACATGCGACAACTACCCCCAACCTCTGACTTCTTCTTTTCCCTCTTCTTCATCTATTATTCTGCATCTCGTCTTCAACTCAAACACCAAAAGCACCACACATCAATCATCTTCTCTCCATCATTGTCCTCTACCTCATCGCAACATGAGCAATAGATCCCTACGCAACGAGGAAGAAGACCCCAGGGCCGAGCTACAAGAGACTTTGGATTAGGAACTCGAGCCATCTCAATCATCTATCTTTACCCAAAAGTTCGTCATCGGATTAAGCATCCATCGTACGATCCAGATCAGTTCCAGACATGATACCCGAGCCTCGTGCTTCGGAAAACCCCGAAGCAACCAGTACACACCGTGTGAAGGGTCACACCCAAGACTAGCTATTCGAATCGGACACATGTGACCACTCAAGTGCGGGCGAGGAACAATTGCAGTACCCCCTTCCCCTCGCCTTTTAGAAATTGCCAAGAAAACCCCAGTTATATGTGCCATGTGCATGATTCAGGGGTAAATTTTAGAGGCACCCTCATGACTCTCCAGAATTACATGCATACCCCTACCAGGGGAAAATTATAAAGGCATCCAACCGACTTTCCATAATTGCATGTTTGCCCTCAAAAGGTCAAAATTGCAAGTATTTTAATTATTTTTATTACAGTTTGGTCTCTAGACTTTAGTTATACATATCTTGTAAACTGTACATTGGATTTTGGTGTTCTTTATGTCATTTTGATCTTTATTTAATCCTCTATATCTCATAATACCTTATTCATCTCCATAGGCAATTTTGAATAGTAATTAATTTGGGGAATTTCTGTCTATATTTTTAGCATATTTATTCTTAGTCATTTACTCTTTATTGCTCAATAATTTATGATCATCTGGGGAAATTATTTGGGGTTGATTGCATAACTCTATAATTAATTAGTCATTGGGGTTTGAGGATTCATTGAACTAATTGATTTGATTGGCTTGCTTATATACTTAGCTCACTAATTTATCATCACTTTGCATCGTCACTTTACCATATTATCGCATCATCTAAAATTCATAAAATATTGCATTTATTTTTCATAGCATAGCATAACATAGCATAGCATTAATTTTATTTGCATTAAAATGTTTGTAAAACCATGCATCATATTTGTTTTATCAATTAATTACATCTTTTAATATAAAAATCAATACCAACATGAAAAAGATAAAATGCCAAAAATATCGACATTCTTTCTCTGAAAAACTAATTATCTGAATTATTTGGAAGTTAATTTTGAACCATCATATTACCTCCCTGAGTTCGACCTTGGGATTACCCAAATAAAATAAATAATTCGACCACATTGAGAATTAATTTTTCATATTAATTTCTCGGTGTGGTCAATTTTGATGGTTCTTAGATTACCCGACTACAACAACTTTGACAGTCATTATAATTAATTAAATAGGGCAGTTCGAAGCATTCTTTTTTTATCACCCCCCGTTAACAAAACAATGCATTAATAATTTACTTGAAATAACTATGGCATCTTCTGCACTTTTCAAATGCCACTGTTACCGGGAGGCTCGACTTAGGATAAGTTTTAGAGAATTTAGAAATTAGATTTTTCACCTCCTAGGTAGTCTAAATCCGGGCATTCTTGGAACTATTCTCCCTTTATTTTTCGTATTTTTTATTATTTATTTCCTTACTTTATTTGTATATCTTTCTCTAACATAGTCTTATATTTTTGTGTGGGGGCTTGGTGAACCGAAGCATCTACTTAGGTGGTCGAGCAGCTTAGGTACATCAGAGGACGATTATTCACGGACTGAGCCAGCTACAAGGAAACATAATTAAATTATGAATGAGTCAAGTGGTGAGAGTGTGTAGAGTCTTAGGTTTTTATTTGAGCATTTATTTATTTTTGTAATTATTTATAATAATTGCATATTTCTAGCAACTCCCATTTGGGATCTCACATGTGTAACCAGACTTCTGACATTGTTATTTGTTTGTGTGTCGAGACAAGTTTCATCCTTGTGTTAAGGGTGGGGCTCGACTTGAGGATTGTAGTCTATGACCTGCACTCACGGCTATTAGAGCTAATTTTTAGGTCATATAATTTCTTGTGCTCATAATATTCTAGGATCACACTCACATTAATAAGATGCACTATAGGACATTCTACTTAGTCAAATACTTGCCTCATTTCTTCCTAACTAATAGAACTTTATCTAGGAGCGGTTTTGTCATTTTTTTGCATTCATATAGATAAAAGTTTTAATTCTCTATTGCATCCCTCATGTAGAGAGATGAGAAGCATTGTAAGTCTCCTTACTCAACATTATAATTATTTCTCGATTTTGTATCATCTTTTTAGTGGACATAATACAAGTGATAACCAACTAAAGACTAGGATCGCTAATACAATTTTGACCAAAAATTCATAAATAAAAGTGAAATTGATTTTGGAAGAGCAACTTCGTCCTTGTACACAAGTACTTACCTACAGACAGAGTGGGCCAATATGTAACCACTAAGTTTAGAGATGAAATCCTTGGACTTTCCTCCTAAGTCTTCATTTCTGACTCTCGTGGATTTGGGAGCTACAAGGGCTTGCCTTAAACCTTAGAAATACATTTTAGTTGTGTAAACCTGGTAATCTCCTTAGGGTGTGATATTGAAACCTGACAGTCCAGGAAGATCACCTCTTAAATTGGGAGTTATCGGGAGCACTGGTGAGCGTAAGGCGGCTCACACTGCATGTAATGGACACATAATATTGTATTATCACCAAACTTACAATTGAAAAGATAATTGTCTGGGCCTTTGTGGCCTTCATCATGTGAAGTTGGTGAATCTGAGGTTTGCTTTGTGTTTGTATTCAGGGATGTGTGTTCAAAAACCACGCTCTTAGTGCCTTTCTGATAACTCCTTGTTTGACATCGTGCTCGTACACTGCATCTTTTGACATCAAGCATAGAGGATTAGGGTGATTTTTGCCCGGACTTTACGAACCTCTCACTAACCACTCTAAATCGATCGTCCTCACAAGCTAGGTATGACCATCTTCCTGAGCCCCCAATGTTTCATGTTGACTCTTCCCCAGGAACCAAGGAAAATAAGTCACTCTTTATTCTCGAGGGTGGTCAGACCTAGACCAACCCTCTGTTCTCTCACCACATCGAGGGAGACCTTCATCTCAGTGCTTCTAGATCTAATTATTTCAACTCCATTAATTTGAATCCTCTTCATTTTGAAGGTGAAGAAGATGAATCAGTGAGCGAGAGGCCTCCCAAGAAGAACTACGATGATGAGGGAGATAATAACACACTGAAGGGTATTCTAGCTAGATTGGCACAAGCTGAGCAAAGGAATGAAGCTTCATACAGGAGCTTGGCCAATTGAGGAATGGGGAGGAAACGAACCCGAGGGGGAATCCATGAGCAATGCTTATAACCCCAGTGCCACACAGAATGAGAAGTGTCTAAGGCCAGTAGTACCACCCAATGCAGGGGAGCTGAAACATCATTTATTGACACTCTTGCCAAAATTCTATGGCAATATAGTTGAGGAACTGTACATGTGAAGGATATGAGATAATCCTCAAGCGCATCACGGAAGCGTGAGCATCGTATCGAATACGACGAAGAATGACTAGTCGAAATAGTTGTTCTATGCAGCGGAATTTAAAAAAATTTTCGAGCGATGAAACCATATGATCCAAGAACGATTCTCGGGTCGTTTCATCTAGAACAACATCAAGTATAAAGGAACACCTCTTGTAGCATGATTTATCGAGTCTCTATGAAAAGAGACCTCCTGTCTCAAGTCCGATCGTCGGAGAAGACGCTTGCGAGCGCGGGGATGAGTCATGTGATCCTCGCAATCCAACAAGTTGATCCAATCATGATGAACTCCTGATCTCGTCATACGAGATCGAACACCTTCTTCACGAGCGTAGCACTCCAAAGAATACGGAGAATCGAACAACGTCGAGGCAGCGGTGCGGTGGTGAAGCGACGACGAAGTCTCTCCTCTAGGGTTTGGTGGACGGCCACCAAGAGGAGGAGAGAAGAGGCTTGACATGTGGAAGAGGGAGAGAGAGATGTGTCTCAATTGCATAACCCTAGATAGCATGGTATGCCTCTCTATTTATAGGATTTTGAGATCCATGGATCACAATCCATGGGACACATAAAATCAATGGATGAGATTGATTTATGTTTAATCCAATGGTCAAGATTGTTGTTGGTAAAAACCAACAACTAATAATTTAATTTAGATCAAATATATTTGATAAATTAAATACAATTCAATCCTAAATTAAATCAAACAAATAAGGAGATAATTATCATGGAGATTACATCTCCCCATGAAATATGGTGGATGGCCACCAATTCCATATAGGACTTGGTAGCCGTCCACTTGTTTCCATGGTGGAGGCAATCTCATGAAATCTCATGAGATTGCATATCTCCATGAAAATCTCCATTATTTTTCCAACAACTTTTGTTGTGATTTATTCTTCAAAAATAATTCATAATTAATTTTGAGAATATTGCAATCTTGCCATTGGAAATTTGTGAATTACATTCACAACCCAAAACAAAAAATAATTTACATTTTCAATTAATTATACAATGTGAATATAATTCACACCAATAATTAATTAACAAATATAAATCATAATTAGCTCTCTCTAATATATTATAAATCACATTTATTATATATTATGAATAATTGGATATTTCTATCCACATTATTCTTATCCACAATAATTAAATCACATTTAATTATATTGGATAATTTTCACATGCATCAAGATAATTAAATCACATTTAATTATCATTCTATTAATGCTTAGATATAATTCAACTATGGAATTATTCTTGAACCCTTTCAAGAATAATGCGATTTCTCTGCAAATACATGGAGATAAGAACATGGCGATTGTATTGTTCCACGTATAGTGACTTGGATATTGAGATTACATCTCAGATCCAGATCTCATGGACCTCCCACAGATGCTTGATTAAATCAAGACCGTAGACCTAATCTTCTCATTGCATCTGAATCTCATTCAGACCAATGTCCAATACATGGATAAAGACCAGGTCACTTCTCTACTGAGAGGAGTCACTAAAATCCAAACCTGTTTCATCACTCCCTCGGAATGGAAGCATCATGGTTATACAATTGTTTATGATCAAATCACCCCCAAGTATTCCTAACCCCTGTACATCATGCATACTGGAAGACATATGATCAACCTGAAGATATAGATCAATTTTACAATGTCATCTTCAGGGTTTGGTCACCAAGTTTCTCAATCTTGGTCATTGGGAATCGGTATCGATCATATGCTTTCTTAAAGCATATATCATACCTTCAAATTCTTGTCATGCTTCCAAAGCACGACCACCATGAATGGAATTTAATCGGTCCCAATACCTCATGAGTGAGCTCATGTCTCCCAGTTCACATGTGAACCTGTATGATCCCTTTGAGAGATCGTATTACTCATATGCCCTTACATGCACACCAGTTCGCCAGTGTATAGACCTTGGTTAGGTCATCAACCTATTGGTCTGCCAAATGTACACACTTAGACATATATCAACACATCTGTCTCTCATCAGAGGATGTGTGCCTATGTTGTGACAGTATTCAACATAGGTCTTTGGTTATCTCGATCTCGTTAAGTCAACCCTTTGACTCAACTAATCTGTCACCTCTGAATCACTATTCCCATGCAGAGGACATGCATCAAGAGGTCGATCAGATATCAACCAAATGAGAAAGGATTTCCATCTCCTACTCAGGCTGGAGATCATCACTTAACAATCATTTGATGGTGCTTGATGAGTCCTCTATCTAAATCTTTAGATATTCATCCAAGCACCAGCCTCTATGATCCAAACAATGAATCAACAGCTGTATGATTATCAAGTTGGCCATGGTACATAACCCTTATTGTACAGAGGGACCTTATAGTGCAAATTAGTTATTCTTCATTTCAGATCAGAGAATGATATTCGCAATAACATTTATCGCACAATGGCTCGCCATGGGCTCGCATATCCAACAATCTCATACTAGCCCAAAGAGCCATTAATGGGATAATCATTTAAACCCGCACTCATGTGACAATCATGGGCTATTTAGAAAATAGCTAGGTAAGCTGATCAGTCACTCTGTTCCCAAGAGACTATGCCAAGTCCTTTTACGGCACTTGCATATCCCAAGGTAACAGTGCCCACATCCAATGCGAAGGTTGCATATATGCAACCAATACTCAATTTTATCAATTATAGTGTTCTTGACCATACATCTTAATAATTATCATAACCAGTTTTTCCATTATCCTTATCATAAATTCTCTTATTCCTAGAGATCTCTATCTCCTAAGGTATCCACAGTTAAGACCTTTCTAAATCACTATCTATAAAGTCTTAAGTTCTTGAAGATAAGACTTTGAGATCAACATCTCAAAAATCTTTTCATCTTTGAAGATATTGTTATTATTGCAATCAAGTGTTTTATCTCCTTAGTAGGATTAATAACAATTACTACTCCCACTGCATGGTAGATATCTAACTTTCATACATATCTAGCATACACTCGGCTTCTCGTAACTAATGCACAAGGGCAAGTAGTTCTAGCATTTACTTTCTCAACTCTTTGAGGTGCTATCCCTTTAGACAGGTCAGTATCATATCTTAAGGGAATGAAGCCTTTCTTGGAATTTTCCAGAAAATGGAATATATATCCAAGGTGTACCATTAATGCGACAGATCCAATGTCCTCTTCTCTTTGCTTCTGAACATCTTCAGAACTAAGATCTAAGAGGTATCCTTGAGATCATATCTCAAGGTATGGAATAGCCAGTATATAAAACACTTATTATTATTATCCTTATATCATTCTAAATGATCAGGATATTATCTACATTTAGCATGATGAACACAATAGCACTCCCACTAAGCTTCACATGGTTCATCAAGATTCTATCTGAAATCATAACATTTATAATTTCATTAAATCTTATGTTCCAACTATAAGAATCTTATATGAGTCCATCGATGGAATTCCTCAGCTTGCACACCTTGCTTTCCTCATCCATGAAGCCATGGGGCTACTTCACGTGAATATCCTCAAAGACGTATTCATAGAGGAATACAATCTTGACTCACATCTTGAAAATGTTATAGTCAAGTTATGTAGCTAGGGTTAGCTATATTCTAATGGATTTAAGCATGGTCATTGAAGAGCAAGTCTCGTCGCAAGCAATGTCTTCTCTTTGGTGTATAGCTCATGGCTACGAACCGTGCTTTGAAGGTCTCTACCTTCTCATCAGGTTCCCTCTTTCTCCTAAAGATCCATTTACACCTTAATGAGCCTTACCCATATAGGTGGATCATCGAGGGTCCATATACAACACTTGTATATGAAGTCTACATTAGACTTTTATTGCTAACATCCATTTTTCTATGTCATGATCCTTAGGAGATTCATCACATGAAGTCCGATCATTTTCAGACTTAACTGACACATAGAATACATCCTCAAACTTATTTGAAGAAGTATTAGTGTTTCATCTTCAATTATTCTTTTAGTTTCCGATTTTAGGAGCCTCGTTATCTTTTCGAGATTAAATGAGTTCCTTTACTTCATTTTCATCTTGATTCTCAAGAGAGTCATCCTCTAAGAATCACATTCTTAGAGATGAGATCTTTTAAGAATCTCAAGGTCATAAAGTAGGTATCCAATACCATCCTTTATTTTCCTAATGAAGTAGCACTCTCCAATGCCAGATTCCAGATTACTTGCATGGAACCTTATTAAGGATATATATCGTAGTCTCTACTACATATATAACTTGGAAACTAATAGATAATTATGCTAATATTCATCATTGATCATATCATGTCACACATGATCCAATTGTATCTCCCTACAACTCTTATTGAATTTAGGTTTATTAGGAGGAGTGAGATAGAAATGATATTCATATCTCTATAAGGTATTCTATGAATTCATCTAATAGGTACTGACTACCTAGATTAGATCAAATTTTAATATTCCGTTAAACTTTGTTCTAAACCAAAATTGTGAAATCTATGAACATTTCAAAGGTTTCTAAGTGAAGAGAAGAAATCTCATATCACAAATAATCATCAATAGATATCACATATCCACAATGTTTATTTTGATATAGATGATTCACATACATCAATATGTATGAGATCTTGAATACCTTGACATCTTACACCATTCAAAGGAAGGGTGTATTGGAGATTTTTACTTTTGAATACAATATTCACAAGTATGTAAGATTTGAACCTTTAGACAATCTAAAGTTTCATCTCTTATTAGTCTATTGATCACATTAACAGACAAATGTCCGAGGCTTGATGCTAGATCATTGTCAAATAATCTTCATTCTCCTATTGATCTTTTAAGGTTTAACTTCAGTATTAGAAATGTTAATGAGCCATTCATTAATTTTCTAGTTTAGTAAAGTCCACTAGATTTTAGATTACTATCTAAAATATCTCCATCATAACTCTTTATGATAGATCTATTACAGAATTCATGTTTATTTCCAATATTTAGAAATAAACAATGATTGTATTTTGATATCAAGGTCATAGAGACATTTTCTAAGACTAAGGGCTCTCCCACTGAAAATAACAAGTCCATCTATCCAATAGAGATTGTTGCAACAATTGCACTAATATCCATGTGGATGACTATTAAACCTTAAAATCAAATTTTATAGTCTTCTAATACATATGCAACCAATTGCAAGTGTTATTAGAAGAATGATATACAATTATTAGACTTTGATATTATCAAATAAGAAAGTCAATTTCAATGATTATATGTAGATTATTCTGATGCACTATCTGAGTCCTTCTCTAAGGATTCTAGGTAGACTTGATAGTAATACTATCAACACATCAGCTTGTTGCAGTATTGGCATTCATCCAACTCTTTGGATGTCATATGGAAGTCATAGAAGTATAGTCAACTCTTTGACTTTCCTTCTCACATGGGTCGGACCCACGCTTCCATTGTGCTCCCTTCATCTATAAATAACCATTTCTTAATACTAAGGATATCTTATGTTGAACTCAAAAGAATTCAATGTAAGAGCATTTCAACATTTATACATGCTTCATTCAATTCATACAATATGAATATTATTCATCTGACTAGAGTATAGACAGCAGAATGATGACACTCATTACATCTACATACATCTTAAACTCTTAAAACATTGGTTCAGGTAGGTATTCAAATATTTTGAATACATCATCTCTTATAGAGCCACCATTCTACATGATGTAGTGAACCATGTCATTCATGATTAAAATGTCGAGAGCACATATGCATGCCTTAAACATCTTCTTAGATTTTATAAGGATTATTCGACAATTACGATCATCATCGACATATCACTTCCAAAGTACATTAGATGAGATCAAGACTATAGAGACATACAAACTCTAGGGTTGTAGTCCTATTGTCTATTTAATTGTCATTACTCATTATTATGAGGAAACTTGCACATCGCAACCACATACAATATGTGTCCAACTGCAAGTACAATATCTTAATCATGGATCCAATCCATGATATTTTACTAGTTATTATTGAGTATAATAATGAGTGGGTTTAATGAAGAATTACCTGAACTAAGAAATTTACATAAGTGTATATATTTATATATATACATATTTTACTTCGATTTAGGAATTTTTTTGTCAAAGTTATCTTGCCTTGTCAACAATGAAAGTTCATTCCCTTAATCACTTTCAATGTAAGAGATATACTTACCAATATATCTCGAGCAAGATCTGGGATCTCCTTCCTTATCTTTGTCACATCCCAATAATATGAGAACCTGTAACTCGGATAAAAAGAAGCGGGAACACATTCCGCCTTGCAAGTCCAACTTGCATCTCCCAATTTGGTCTTTAACACCCAGGCCCACCACCTCTAAGGTGATGTTGACCCATCATTAATTGAACTAACAGTCAACAGGAATACAACTCGCTATGCGCAATCCAATATCGCCCTAATAATATGAGGATGTGATATTGGGGTTACTACGCATACGTCCTTACTCTTTCGAGAAGCGACGAGCCTGATCCAAATGGATCGTATGCAGGAGATGTCTGCGTCTCCTACATACAATATCTGGCGACGGAATCCTTCGCCTTGACGGGAGACCATAGATGTCACTTATGTGATCCTCCATCTCATATTCAAATTTTAATCAATTATTATGAATCATATTCATATAATTAATTCTTCCACGTAAAATACACATCTATTCATAATAGAGTAGTTTTAATTGGATATAATTAACTTAATCACATTAAAGTAATTATCAATCCAATTCAATTAACAAACTTGATTTTACTTGAATATATGGTATTATCTCAAAGTACGTATTAATTCGAATTTTAATAATTAGAAAATACATCATGATCTCTTAGGCATCATTTGTTCCCTACCCGTTGTCATGGCCAGTACTGATGGGAGTGTGACGGACCGCAACCGGTGTGACCCGCTACCCCAACGCTCCCCGACTAGACACCATATCCGCCTCGGGAAAAAAATAATGCTGATTCAATCACTTTGTACTTGAGATGATCATCGGTTCTTCAACCGAAATTATACCAAATAGTAATAATCAAAATAATTTTGATTATAAGGAAATTTGCTAACCAAATTCCCAATCCTATTCAAGCAAGTTGTTTATTGATTGTGTTTCTAATTATGATCTAGATCAAATCTAATCATTTTATTGGTTGAGGCCAAGTCAATTAAGGAAATAATCATCATTAAATATTTCTCAAATATTTTCCATAATTATTTCATGAAATTAACAATTAATTTCACTAATTGACAATCACTTGGTTTTTGATTAGGAATGTAATTTCAGCAGTGACCCCTACTTACAAAAATTAACATATCTCAATCAAAACAAATCCAAATTATGCAAAATCAGTTTCCTAAGATTCCTAATTTGATTTAAGACAGAACCTAAGTGATATTTCATGCATTTCAAAGTAGATAAAAATAGTAATTAACTCATTAATCATGTTAAGATTCGCAGTTCCCGCAACAGTGAATACATGTTCATTAAAACAATCATATCTCGAGCAAACGGAATCCAAATTACGTAAACTCAGATCTTATGGTTTCCTTATTTAATGGAGAATAAAATCCAAGTTATTAATTCGTGTTTAAACATTTTAAACATGGCCGAATTTATTCACTAAACAGATATACGAAAATGAAACGCGACAAAAAACTTTCGCAACCTTAACGAACCCAAGTCGTCCTATGTTTACGGATCGTATCCAAAACCTTCAATCTGGCTCTGATACCCCTTTAAGGATATGAGATAATCCTCAAGAACATCAAGGAAGCGTGAGCATCGTATCGAATACGATGAAGAACGACTAGTTGAACAAGTTATTCTATGCAGCGGAATTTAAAAAAAATTCGAGCTATGAAACCATATGATCGAAGAACAATTCTCGGATCGTTTCATCTAGAACCACACCAAGTATAAAGGAATACCTCTTGTATCATGATTGATCGAGTCTCTATGAAAAGAGACCTCCTGTCTCAAGTCCGATCATCGGAAAAGATGCTTGCAAGCGCGGTGATGAGTCATGTGATCCTCGCAATCCAACAAGTTGATCCAAGCACGGTTAACTCCTGATCTCGTCGTACGAGATCGAACACCTTCTTCGCGAGCGTAGCACTCCAAAGAAGACGGAGAACCGAAGAAACACGAGGCGGCGGTGCGGTGGCGAAGCGACGACGAAGGCTTTCCTCTAGGGTTTGGTGGACAGCCACCAAGAGGAGGAGAGAAGAGGCTTGACGTGTGGAAGAGGGAGAGAGAGATGTGTCTCAATTGCATAACCCTAGAGAGCATGGTATGCCTCTCTATTTATAGGGTTTTGGGATCCATGGATCACAATCCATGGGACACATAAAATCAATGGATGAGATTGATTTATGTTTAATCCAATGGTCAAGATTGTTGTTGCTAAAAACCAACAACTAATAATTTAATTTAGATCAAACATATTTGATAAATTAAATACAATTCAATCCTAAATTAAATCAAATAAATAAGGAGATAATTATCATCGAGATAACATCTCCCCATGAAATATGGTGGATGGCCACTGATGAATCTACGTTTCATCATCTTTATTCTATCATTTTGGCCTTAAAAACCCTAGTAAGTGCGTGTAAATAACGTTAATTCATGCATTTTATCGTCCATGCATTTATGTGTAAATATTGTACAAAATAATGTTTTTAAAGCCAAAATAATAGAATAAAGAAAAGAAAAGAAAAAGAATAAAATATTGTAAATATTTTATGATCCGAAACCCCGAGACCTAGGCATCTCGACGACTAGGTCGACAAGGAATAAAGTAGGGGGAGATAAGGGCCAATATACAATAAAAATTCCCTTTATTTAATTCATTCTTTATTTAATTTAGGCCCTATTTTTGGTTCCACTTTTTATACTTCAAATAAAGAAACTTTGAACATGAAAGTTGTAGATAATTAAATATAGAAAAATACAAAATTTGTTTCACTCAAAAATAATGTACAGATAAAAAGTTATGATCTGAATAAAATTCCAGAATCCTAACTTCCCAGACTTGTATCTCTCAAATAAAAGCTCGAAATGTATCAAAACACCTTTAATTGTATATAATTTTCAATAAGCTATTTAATGAAGGTGGTTTCGCATTTGGCAGAGATTTGAAAGTTGAGTTTTGGACCCCTATTGTGTACTTGTACAAATTGAAATATTCATTTTAATTTTATATTTTTATAATTTTGTAAGTATTATTTATAATACATGTGTATATTAAAATCAGAATAAAAACATAAAGAAAACACAAAAATTAAATACATGTATATAACACATAGGTATAATACCTGTACATATACCTATATAATTACTACTTCTATTTTATTGAGTGTACAAAACACTTCAGAAAAATAAAATAAAAATATATTTAAGTTTATAAAAATAAGTTATAAATTTATAAAATAATAAACAAAACAATAAAATTAAAAATACAAAATAAAAATAAAATATCAAAATATATAGATAAAGATACATATATAGGTCTAAAAAGGCAACTTGTATTTTTATACCTCTAAAAAATAAATAAAAATCATAATAAAATAATTTAGAAAATAATAAACATTTTTATTTAATAATCAAAAATTAATAAATTCAATTGCTATTTTTTTATCGATTTTACAAATATTTTCTCCAGGCTTTTTCCTGGTTGGTCCACGTGGGCCAACCAGGAGGGCTGGAGAGTTGACGAGCGGGTCAACTCTCTGACCCACACATGTACACCTGTCAGGTCTGCATTTTTGCCCGTTTTCTCGGGTTTATCGAGGCCAAGTCTTTCACCTTCTCATGACGAGTGCTTCATGACTTTTGCTCTCCGTGAATCGAGGATTCACATCGGAGGATTACCTCGGGCTGTGGATCATCGAGTCTCATGTTCTTCCTCGTTCTTCATGCCTGTCTCGTCAACACATTCAAAAACCCCCAACCTTCCTCTTCCTCTTTAAAGCCTCTAGGACCCGTCTTGGCCACCTCTCGTCGAGCTCTAGATCGAGTGTGGTGACAGGGAGCTCTCCAGCTCCTCGGAGGCGCGGTTAGGCGATCGTGGAGTGGTCTCCACCCCCATCTCCGGCCACCTTGGCCGTGATGTTTATCTTCCTTGGCTCCGGCCAAGTGAGGTCTTTTTCTCTTTATTTGCTTGCATTCCTTGCTTAGTATACGTTCTAGGTTTAATTAGCGTCCTCGTTTCGTCGATTAATTCATTCGATTCACCTTCGCCTGAGTTCGCTGGAGCTCGCTCTGGAGACTACCTTCCATTTGCGATTAACCACCGTTCACCCCTCCCGTCGCTGGCCCTGGAACCTTCTACTATCATCTTGCGCTTTATTTGCAGGTCCCAGATGCCGAAGAGCCCTCAAATGGGGTTGTTTATGTTGAAGCCGAGCTACCTGGAGCCACCTTCGACTCCTGACCTCGCGGGGGGGGGGGGGGCGTTAGGGCTCGTCAGCCCATTTTGGCTCCTCTGTCGGGTCGGCGAGTCTTCCAGTCATCCTTGGAAGCCTTCTGCGGCAAGAACGGTGGCCGGAGCAACGCCATTGCATCGATCGAAGTTTGCGTGGTGTTCATCCATGTTCTTGTAGGGGAGGTTTCCGCCATCCGATCCAAGAGGAGTGCCAGAACTAGCAGCCGTCGTTGGATCAAGCGTGTCCAGGTCGTTCATCGCCCGGAGATTATCTAATCCTGGCCATTCGCGTGAAGGGGCATCAGCCGACGGATTCGCGACACGTGGCGTTAAGTAATTCTCATCTGCCGTCCGATCCGTTTTCCCTGGGTATTTTGCATTCTCACCCAGGAACTTTTTGTATTTAAATATTAAACATTAAACTTTCATCTACCATTGTTATACTTTTGTAAAATTTGCATCGTGCCCCCCATATTTTTGTAGTATTACTTTTTAGTCCCTACCAGGTCACGTGCTATGCGCACGTGACTTGGCAATTTTGCAGGGAAGGGCCTGCGGGTTTGAGTATTTATAATTGGTCCTGGAAAGTTTTTATTCATTTATATAGTTTCTAGGAATATTGCACTTTGGCCCTTGTGCTTTCACATAATTACAATTTAGCCCTTACTAGTAGTGTAATTTCTCTTTGTTGTCTATTTATTTCAGGCATCTATGAAATTCGCAAAATCACCCAAAAATTACCATACATTCCTGTTGCATTGTGCTTCCAGCCTAATTTTAGTTTGCATTTTTATTGCATTTTAATATTTATAAAAATTCAAAAACATGCATTTTTGCTATTGTCTACATTAGAAAATACCAAAATAATATTAAAACCCCTTGAAAATTTCTAAAAAATCATCTTTTGTGTGTTTCTGTGTGTTTTAACTTCAATCCAAAAATCACTAAAAAATTCAAAAGAAAACTCCTAAAAATTAGAAAAAACCTTAAAACTTCATAAAAATCTCAAAAACTCCAGAAAATCCTAAAAATATAATTTTTATCTTTAAATTTTCTCTATTATATTATCTTCAATTTAAAATTAATTTGAGGAATTTTGGATTCTGTTTGCTATTTTCCATCCTCATTTTAAATTTGGATTTTCATTTTATTCATTGTTTTCGGTATTTTTGACTTTAAAAATACCAAAAAAATTAGTAAAAATCTAGAAAAATCACAAAAACATTAGAAAAATATAAAAAAACCTAAAAATGTTTTATTTCCTGAATTTTCCTTAGTTTTATCCATTTTTATAAATACAATATCTATCTCTTTTCTTATTTGGTATATTTATTTTATTCTATAAATTAAAAGAAAAAATTATAAAAATATAAAATATAAAAAGAAAATATAAAATCAGAAATTAAAAACCAAAATTCAAAAATATAAATTAAAAATAATATATATATATATAAAGTTAAAAACCCACAAAAAATAGCATTTATAGACAAATCATCACATTCACATTTTGTGCATTCATTTGCCCCGTTCTACCTATCTGCTCCCTGTGTTCGACCTCTACACATACTTGCACCTATACACATCTTTGTTGTAGAGTTACAATAAATTTTAACTCCCACCACTTTTCATTGTTTGATATTTGTTGTGGGTTAATTGTTGTTCGAAGATCTGATTTCTTGTGCGTTGCCTCAGCGACATTGTGATCCCGCCTTGTGTGGATTACTTTAGACCCGTGAAAAATTGTCTTCAACAAATGGCACCGTTGCCGGGGAGCAATAGCACTTAGTTCGGGTTTTTGCTTGATTGTGATATTTGTCTATATTTGTTCTTCATTTATTTTCTTTATTTTTGATATTGATTGTTGAGTTGTCTAACCTCCTCTCTTCTTGACTTTATGCGAGGAACCACGGATCAAGGGAGGCGTTCTACCCTAGGCGCCTGGGAACCCATGTGAAGACGGCATCTGCCAACCTAGCACCAACGAGACGAAGAGGGATTTTTGAAGACCGAGCTCCACCTTAGTTGTTGCATTTATTTTCTGTATTTATTTTTGTAATTTTAAGTGAGAGAGAGAGAGAGACTTTATTATTGTAATAATACAGGTACCCTGAACATTGGACTCTCGAGCCTAATTTCCAGGTGTTTGTACACTTGGGGGCTCACCGTGGTTATCACAGTTTTCTTCACATCTTTTTTATTTCGTTTTCCGATTTTATTTTCTTTATTTTGTGTGATTGAGCCCTTGGCTAGGAGTTGCTTGACGTAGTCTTAAGGCCAAACACCTAATATATTTGCATGTGCCTATAGTGACGTTTGGACTTAGGCAAATTTTGAAAATTGTTCTTCACGCTAATAACAGCTTCTCACCCTAGGGCGATTTCATTGGCTTGTATCTGCATATAGATTAGGTTTCAATTCTGCTGAGCATACTTGCATGTAGAGTGTTGGAGGCAAGGTGAGCATTTACGTTTTAGCATACATCATCGTTTTGCCGCTTGCATTGCTTTTCCGCCTCTCCCTTTGATTTTGATCATCTAGGTGCTAAGTAAGATTGATTCCTCGTTAGGCGCATGCATTTTTCATTAAAAATACAAAAAAATTTGATAACCAATAAAATTGAGACTGCTAACATCACTCGACCCTAATATCAACCAAAAAGAAAAAAATCTTTTGGGGCGAGTAATCCCCTCATTGTCTTCGCTTTTACTTGTTGGTGCACACACTAAGGATTAGTGCCCAAATCCCATTGAGCCCCTAAGTATTTGTACAACTTCTTGATTTCTCACCTAACTCTAAAACAGACAAGATAAAAAGACCACCTTTGTGATCTCTACCGAGTTGAGTAGGTGAATTGAGGGTTTGTATTGTGTGAGTTTTGTCTGTGATTGTTTGTGTGCATTCCTAGATCACTTCTGCGCACTTGTGCCTTTTTCTCACTTCTCTTGACTTGATCTTCGTGCTCTCCCTATCATTTCCTTTTGTTTTTGAGATGGACCCCTGGAGCATATTTTATCCAGACTTTGTGGATCCCTCGTTCACTCCACCCAGTCCACCTCCCTTTTATCAGGAGGACCCTCCTCCTACTTTTTCTGACTTTTGTACATATTCGCCTCAGCCGCAGTATCAGACCTCAGATTTCTACCCACCACCACCTGCATATTTTCCACCTTCACATTCCCCTGAGATTGAGCTGTTGGAGTCACCTTTCATGGAGTCCACCCTTGAGCACTTGACCCAGATGATGGATCATATGAAACAGAGGATTGAACACCTCACTAGTACAAATAAGAGCGACCATGATATTCCATCATTTGATGATATGGGTTCATTCAAGGATTTTCATGAGAGCTTGCAATTGCCCAAAATACAAAAAATGAGAAAATTTTAAAAACACAAAGAGAGTTCGGGAGACACTTGGTTGATTCAGACTATGAGGAGAGTGCCCACTTGCCAGATACCTTGACCACACTGCCATTCACACCCTGTCCCACCTTTGTCCCTGAGGATGCCGCTGTACAGACTACTCTTGGCATGCCTCGTGTAGATGATGATTCCGACTTCTTCCCTTGTATGGAGGAGGTCCAAAAATTCAAAAAAATGTTGACTGAACCCGAAGTGGTGGCCACCATACATGAGATCATCCGTGCCCCATTTCAGCATGCCATGACCAATTTATCTGCTCCTCTTCCCAAGAAGAGAAAGCGGAGGAGCAGATCTGAGCATCAAATCTTGACCATGGCCACTGCCCAGGCCATCACACATCATCCCATTTCTAGGAAAAAGAGCACTGCCACATCTTTCATTAGCCGCACCATCTCTGACCACACATGTGATCACACTCTCCTAGACGGCGGTGCTTCGATTAGCATATTAACCTTCTCGTCGGTACAGTCTCTTCACTTAGGGCCTCTAAAGAAAACAAGGATGATCGTTCAATTTGCTGATGGATCTATCAAGAGGCTGAAGGCATCCTTGAAAACTCCGTCACTTCGATTCAGGGCACGAAGTACAATGTTGACTTTGTCATTTTACCCATGGAGACCTCCACAGGGGAGCATTCTCCAATCATCCTTGGACGACAATTCCTCGCCTCTACGAGGGTCGTTATTGATTACGGATCAGGAGAGATTCTCTTCCATCCTATTGATGAGAGCGAAGTGTTGATCACCGCACCAAAAGTTGACCAGAGACCTACACTTGATGCGACCACACTTGTTCTGGTTGACCCTAAGGCCTATGACCTTTATGAAGATATCAAAGAGACTTTCTTTATGACCGATGATGAGACCCGAGAATTCCTCTCCAAGGAGGGAGACCAGAGAGCATAGACCTTGGTGTTTCCGCTTCCTGTGATTGGCAATGCATTGATGACATCCACGGGATTTACACGATTGATACCCTAGAGTAGAGGGCAGAGTTAGAGACTAGGCAGGACGGACATGATTCGACTACTTTCACTTATATATTCACTCTTGTTCACTTAGATTCAGATGAGAAAAAGGCCGAATTTGATTTGATTGCTTTTATTCGGGAATTCGGGCCTTTTGATGAAAAGATGATCTGGTTGAGATTATAGAGGACGAACAGAGTTCGAATACTTTCACTGATGAGTTTGTGCCTTTTGGTTTTGACCTGGACGACACCTTGCAGGATGACACTAAGTATACTACTTACGATGATGATGAGTTCGTCCCTTTCCACTTCGATATCAGCAAGACTCCCAAGGTCGGACCTAACCGTACTTCTTCCACTCACCTGTCTGTGCCTTCACACCATAGGACCATTGAGGATATTCACTTCGTCGACCCTGATCGGCTTCCATCCACTGTGAACCCCGATGTCAACCTACACCATACCAGATCTATTCCTCAGCGGTCCCGCAAGAAGGTTCGCTTTCTACCTTCTTGATCATGCGTACATCCATCTTTGTTGTATATTCATTCGTCTACCTCTTGTCCATTTCTCGTATTGCTCATCCACCCATTCTCGTGTTTTCCTTACTTAATATGTGCTTTGTCCTAAGTATAGGGGGTGGACGAGACAAGTGTTCAGTCTCCGTTCCGTGTCATTACTCCTGTTGTTGCCTATACTTAGGACGTACTTTGTCCCAAGTATAGGGGGAGTGATGTGTACATCCTCTAATATCTTCTTCCATCTTCTGATCTCTTGTCTTATTTTCTTCTTTTCTTCTTTTCTTTTCTCTTTTCTATTTCCAACCAAAAAGGTGTCGTCCCTTTTTGTCAGTCTTCTATACATAGGATGCACTTTGTCCTAAGTATAGGGGGGTGCACCCTGAGTTTTCATTCTTTTCGATCCTCTCCATTGTCTCCTCTTCTTGTCTATACTTAGGGATATCTTACCCTAAATATAGGGGGAGACAATCTGGGTATGATCTGTTCATTCCCACCCTTGATCCTCCCTGCTTTATGTACAGTCTTCTATACTTAGGATTATTTGATCCTAAGTATAGGGGGACGGTCGACTTCTTATTCGTTCATTCATCTCTTATTCGTTTATTTATTAGACTTTTCTATACTCAGTACGAGTTATGTCTTCTCTTTTCTCTCCGATCTATGAGGACATAGCTCAAGCTAAGTATAGGGGGTCGTATATACTACGTATATACTTTAGCCATAACTCGTATAATTGTGGCTAAAAATTCATTAAAAACCATAATAAAAAGATGTTTTATTCCTCAAATTCTTTTTGTATGTACTAATTAATAAATCAGGTGAAAATATATTTTTGGCAAAATGTTTGAAAAATAGTTTGAAAATCTTTGTAAAAAATCTTTTGAAAACTATTTTGAAAATGTTTTGTTACATGTTTTCAGTCTTTGTAAAAATTGTTTGTTTTAAAGAATTTATTTTCTTTGTGTGAAATAAAATATTTAAAAAATGATTTGCAAATGGTTTGAAAAATGGTTGTAAAAATATGTTGCAAAATGATTTTCAAATGTGTGTACATGTTTGTAAAAATATTTGTAAAAGCTATTTTGGACTGTAGTTTTTCAAAATTGTTTGAAACCCTTTTCAAATAAGTTAGAGGAATATACACATCATACTAAAATTCTTCATATATACATATAAAATTGACCACTTACCCTTGTAAATTCTTAAAATCCACTTCTTGTAAATATAAGATGCACCCGTGTAAATATTTCTACCTAGTTTTTAGCCAAAAATCTTTGTTCAAAAAAAATCTCAAAAACATTTGCAAAATTAAAATACCAAAAACATTTGAAAAATCTTTTTGAAAAATACAAAAAAAATGCATATGCATCATCTTTTCAAAAATTCATAAAAAGTTCAAAATCTTTGAAAAATTGCATCACAAAAATATTTTCTGCATTTTGTATAGCATTTGGGTAGCATTCGTATTTTTTTAGATTAAGTTTGATAGTTGAACAAGTCTAAGTAAAATCCGGAGATTGGAGCTTGATTGGACCTTAAAATCTACCTAATAACAGGAACCTTATAGGAACTGGAATTGAGGTAATTCAGGTCTAGATGACTTAATTCTTTGAGGATCACGAGACTTGGTTCAATGGATTCTTGACTGCCTAAGTAGAGTATTTCAGAGCACACACACGACTCTTGTTGATAATGACCTAACTTGGGCACATGCACCTTTCACATGGCTCAACTCAGTTAGCGTGGTGAGGGGATTGGATTTGCTGGTATGAGATGCATACAAGTGGAAACACTTGTCCTCCTCTAGGGAGGGAAGTGTACCCCAACCCATCCAGTGATGAGGAATTCTAAAGACAGGAGAGTGTGGGTTGTGATAAAGCTTTAAAAGAGGGATAGTCTACTAGATCAAGAGGAAAAACTCTTTATGTAAATGCTGCTGTATATAGTATTTCAAAAAAAACTCCAAAAAAGTGGCCAGGCCTGTATAAAAATAAAATGCTTGCCGGAGTGTACATATGTTGTATAGTCAGTAAGCAAGCTTGAGCTTCAAAGTCAAATATGTAAGCCTGTAGCTGGATGATTTGACTATACTGGTCTTGCATCCTAGGATAGGTAGCTACACTGGCTACCGTCCATTCTTCTCTTCACCCCTCCTCTTGAGTTTGTTGCCACTTGAACTTAGAAGGAAATACCCCGCTCCTCGAGGAATGAGTTATTGGATTGGGGAATCATTGGGTTGTCGTACTGGAGAAGTCAGTCTCTTTGTCATTCTAGTTGGGGAGAGCCACAATCACTTACACTATACGAGTCAGATTCGTAGTCGTAAGGGTTTGCATATGAGTTGAGATATTTCTGACCTGGCTATTGAGGAGACTTGGACAAAGTTTTGGGATTCTCGAAGGCTGTTGGATTTCAAATCCAGTTCTCATTAAGGTTCCGCCCGCACTAAAATTTCAAAGGTCCGACTTAAGCTCCAAACTTTGATTTTGTGAAGACACGTTTGATAATTAAACTAAATCCAATTTCTTCTTTTTCTTTTCTTTGTTTTTCTTTTCTGTACTTATTGTATAAGTGTTTGCTGGGGACTAGGAAAGGCAAGTATAGGGGGATGATGAATCTACGTTTCATCATCTTTATTCTATCATTTTAGCATTAAAAACCCTAGTAAATGCGTGTAAATAATGTTAATTCATCCATTTTATCGTTCATGCATTTATGTGTAAATACTTTACAAAATAATGTTTTTAAAGCCAAAATAATAGAATAAAGAAAATAAAAGAAAAGGAATAAAATATTGTAAATATTTTATGACCCGAAACCCCGAGACCCAGGCATCTCGATGACTAGGTCGACAAGGAATAAAGTAGGGGGAGATAAGGGCCAATATACAATAAAAATTCCCTTTATTTAATTCATTCTTTATTCATTTTGAGACCTATTTTTCGTTCCAGTTTTTATACTTCAAATAAACAAACTTTGAACATGAAAGTTGTAGATAATTAAATATAGAAAAATACAAAATTTATTTCACTCAAAAATAATGTACAAATAAAAAGTTATGATCTGAATAAAATTCCAGAATCCCAACTTTCTATATCTGTATCTCTCAAATAAAAGCTCGAAATGTATCAAAACACCTTTAATTATATATAATTTTCAATAATCTATATAATGAAGGTGGTTTCGCATTTGGCGGAGCTACGGTTTGAAAGTTGAGTTTTGGACCCTATTGTGTACTTGTACAGATTAAAATATTCATTTTATTTATTATTCATTATTTTTATAATTTTATATTTTTATAATTTTGTAAATATGATTTATAATACATGTGTATATTAAAATCAGAATAAAAACATAAAGAAAACACAAAAATTAAATACTTGTATATAATACATAGGTATAATACCTATACACAAACCTATATAATTACTACTTCTATTTTATTAAGTGTACAAAACACTTCAGAAAAATAAAATAAAATTATATTTAAGTTTATAAAAATAAGTTATAAATTTATAAAATAATGAACAAAATTAATAAAATTAAAAATACAAAATAAAAATAAAATATTAAAATATATAGATAAAGATACCTAAATAGGCCTAAAAAGGCAACTTGTATTTTTATACCTCTAAAAAATAAATAAAAATCATAATAAAATAAATTAGAAAATTATAAACATTTTTATTAAATAATAAAAAATTAATAAATTCAATTGCTATTTTTTATCGATTTTACAAATATTTTCTCCAGGCTTTTTCCTGGTTGGTCCACGTGGACCAACCAGGAGGGCTGGAGAGTTGACCAGCGGGTCAACTCTCTGACCCACGCCTGTGCACCTGTCAGGCCTGTGTTTTTGCCCGTTTTCTCGGGTTTATCAAGTCCAAGTCTTTCACCTTCTTCTGACGAGTGCTTCATGACTTTTGCTCTCCGTGAATCGAGGATTCACGCCGGAGGATCACCTCGGGCTGTGGATCATCGAGTCTCATGTTCTTCCTCGTTCTTCACGCCCGTCTCGTCAACACATTCAAAAACCCCCAACCTTCTTCTTCCTCGTTGAACCCTCTAGGACCCGTCTTGGCCACCTCTCGTCGAGCTCTGGATCGAGTGTGGTGGCAGGGAGCTCTCCAGCTCCTCGGAGGCGCGGTTAGGCGGCCGTGGAGTGGTCTCCACCCCCATCTCCGGCCACCTTGGCTGTGAGGTTTATCTTCCTTGGCTTCGGCCAAGTGAGGACTTTTTCTCTTTATTTGCTTGCATTCCTTGCTTAGTATACGTTCTAGGTTTAATTAGCATCCTCGTTTCATCGATTAATCATTCGATTCACCCTCGCCTGAGTTCGTCGGAGCTCGCTCTGGCGACTACCTTCCATTTGCGATTAACCACTGTTCACCCCTCCCGTTGCTGGCCCTAGAATCTTCTACTGCCATATTGCACTTTATTTGCAGGTCCCAGGTGCCGAAGAGCCCCCATCTTGGGTAGTTTTTGTTGAAGCCGAGCTACCTGGAGCCACCTTCGACTCCTAACCTCGCGAGGGCACGTTAGGGCTCGTCAGCCCATTTTGGCTCCTCTGTCGGGACGGCGAGCATTCCAGTCATCCTTGGAAGCTTTCTGCGGCAAGAACGGTGGCCAGAGCAATGCCATTGCGCCGATCGAAGTTCGCAAGGGGCGGTGTTCATCCATGTTCTTGCAGGGGAGGTCTCCGCCGTCCGATCCATGAGGAGCGCCAGAACTAGCAGCCACCGTTGCATCAAGCGCGTCCAGGCCATTCAACGCCCGGAGATCATCTAATCCTGGCCATTCGCGCAAAGGGGTATCAGCCGACGGATCCGCGACATGTGGTGTTAAGTAATTCTCATCTGCCGTCTGATCCGTTTTCCCCGTGTATTTTGCATTTTCACCTAGGAACTTTTTGTATTTAAATATTAAACATTAAACTTTCATCTGTCGTTGTTATATTTTGTAAAATTTGTACCGTGCTCCCCAGATTTTTGTTGTATTACTTTTTAGTCCATGCTAGGTCACGTGCTATGCGCATGTGACTTGGCAATTTTGCAGGGAAGGGCATGAAGATTTGAGTATTTATAATTGGTCCTGAAAAGTTTTTATTCAGTATTTCAAGGAATATTGCACTTTGGCCCTCGCGCTTTCGCATAATTACAATTTAGCCCTTGCTAGTAGTGTAATTTCTCTTTGTTGTCTTTATTTATTTCAGGCATCTATGAAATTTGAAAAATCACCCAAAAAATACCATACATTCCTGTTGCATTGTGCTTCCATGCCATATTTTTAGTTTTATTTTTATTGCATTTTAATATTTATAAAAATTCAAAAACATCCATTTTTGCTACTGTCTGCATTATAAAATATCAAAAAAATTACTAATCCCCTTGAAAAATTCTAAGAAAAATCACCTTTTGCGTGTTTCTGTGTGTTTTAACTTCAGTCAAAAAATCACTAAAAAATCAAAAGAAAACTCCTAAAAATAAGAAAACACCTTAAAACTTCATAAAAATCTCAAAAATTCAGAAAAATCCTAAAAATATAATTTTTATCTCTAAATTTTCTGTGTTTTATTATCTGCAATTTAAAATTAATTTGAGGAATTTTGGATTCTGTTTGCTATTTTTCATCCTCATTTTAAATTCAGATTTTCATTTTATTCACTATTTTTAGTATTTTTTACTTTAAAAATACTAAAAAAAATAGTAAAAATCTAGAAAAATCACAAAAACATTAAAAAAATAAAAAAAGCCTAAAAATATTTTATTTCTGAATTTTCCTTAGTTTTATCTATTTTTATAAATACATTATCTATCTCTTTCTTTTTTGGTATATATATTTTATTCTATAAATTTAAAAAAATATAAAAATATAAAATATAAAAAGAAAATATAAAAACAAAAATTCAAAACCAAAATACAAAAATATAAATTAAAAATAAAAAATATAAAATTACAAGCCCACAAAAAATAGCATTTATAGACAAATCAACACATTCACATTTTGTGCATTCATTTGCCCCGTTCTACCTGTCTGCTCCCTGTGTTCGACCTCTACACATACTTGCACCTATACACATCTTTGTTGTATAGTTATAATAAATTTTAACACCCACCACTTTTCATTGTTTGATCTTTGTTGTGGGTTAATTGTTGTTCGAAGATCTGATTTCTTGTGCGTCGCCTCAGCGACATTGTGATCCCGCCTTGTGTGGATTACTTTAGACCTGTGAAAATCATCTTCAACGGCCACCAATTCCATATAGGACTTGGTAACCATCCACTTGTTTCCATGGTGGAGGAAATCTCATGAAATCTCATGAGATTGCATATCTCCATGAAAATCTCCATTATTTTTCCAACAAATTTTGTTGTGATTTATTCTTCAAAAATAATTCATAATTAATTTTGAGAATATTGCCATCTTACCATTGGAAATTTGTGAATCACATTCACCACCCAAAACAAAATATAATTTATATTTTTAATTAATAATACAATATGAATCCAATTCACACCAATAATTAATTAACAATAATAAATCATAATTAGCTCTCTTTAAAACATTATAAATCATATTTATAATATATTATGAATAATTGGATATTTCTATCCACATTATACTTATCCACAATAATTAAATCACGTTTAATTATATTGGATAATTTCCACATTAATCAAGATAATTAAATCACATTTAATTATCATTCTCTTAATGCTTAGATATAATTCAAATTCAACTATGGAATTATTCTTGAACCCTTTCAAGAGTAATGTGATTTCTCTGCAGATACTTGGAGATCAGGATAGGGCGATTGTATTGTTTCATGTATAGTGACTTGGATATTGAGATCACAACTCAAATCCAGATCTCATGGACCTCCCACAGATGCTTGATTAAATCAAGGTCGTAGACGTAATCTTCTCATTGCATCTGAATCTCATTCAGACCAATGTCCAATACATGGATAAAGATCAGTTCACTTCTCTACTGAGAGGAGTCACTAAAATCCAAACATGTTTCATCGCTCCCTCGGAGTGGAAGCATCATGGTTATACAATCGTTCATGATCAAATCACCCTCAGGTATTCCTAACACCTGTACATCCTGAATACTGGAAGACCTATGATCAACCTGAAGATATAGATCTACACTGTCATCTTCAGGGTTTGATCACCAAGTTTCTCAATCTTGGTCATTGGGAATCGGTATTGATCATATGCTTTCTCAAAGCATATATCATACCTTTAAATTCTTGTCATGCTTCCAAAGCACGACGACCATGTATGGAATTTAATCGGTCCCAATACCTCATGAGTGAGCTCATGTCTCCCGGTTCACATGTGAACCTGTATGGTCCCTTTGAGAGATCGTATTACTCATATACCCTTACATGCACACCATCTCGCCGGTGTATAGACCTTGGTTAGGTCATCAACCTATTGGTCTGCCAAATGTACACACTCAGACATATAGCAACACATCTGTCTCTGGTCAGAGGATGTGTGCCTATGTTGTGATAGTATTCAACATAGGTCTTTGGTTATCTCGATCTCGTTAAGTCAACCCTTTGACTCAACTAATCTGCCACCTCCGAAACACTATTCCATGCAGAGGACCTGCATCAAGTGGTCGATCAGATATTAGCCAAATGAGAAAGGATTGCCATCTCCTACTCAGGCTGGAGATCATCACTTAACAATCATTTGATGGTGCTTGATGAGTCCTCTATCCAACTCTTTAGATATTCATCCAAGCACCAACCTCTATGATCCAAACAATGAATCAACAGTTGTATGATTATCAAGTTGGCCATGGTACATAACCCTTATTGTACAGAGGGACCTTATAGTGCAAATTAGTTATTCTTCATTTCAGATCAGGGAATGATATTCGCAATAACATTTATTGCACAATGGCTTGCCGTGGGCTCGCATGTCTAACAGCATGTTCCTACAAGAGTTCAAGATGGTTTGTGACAACTTAGGATGACCTACATTTCTGAGGATTACATTCATCTTAGGGCCTTCCCCTTCTCTGTAGCAGATAAAGTCGCATATTGGCTTAAGAATTTGGGGAGGGTAGTGATGAATCTCCATTTTATCACCTTTATTCTATCATTTTGGCCTCAAAAACCCCAGCAAATGCATGTAAATAGCATCAATTTGTACATAATATCATTCATGATTCATTGTATCAATTATACATTAAATAAGGTTTTTAATGCCAAAATTATAGAATAAAGAGAAGAAAAGAAAAAGGAATAAAATATTGCAAATATTTTATGACCCAAACCCTGACAAGCCGCAAAATCGGCCCTTTAAGAGAGTGTTTTTAGCACTCGAGATCATCATCGTAGTCGGGCCGATTTTGGTCATCAAAAGATCAACTCATTTAAATATATGCAATAATAGATCAAAATGAGATGATCGTAATTTATTTTGCTTGGTAAGATACCAAGGTCGAACTCAGGGACACAAGCTTCTCTCGTATTGATCGGATTTCTATTTGTTTAACTAAGTGTAGAGTTGAAGCATTTATAGGTCAAACTCATGCAGAGACGCTACAACAATGCATTAAGAAAAATAAACATGCATTTTTTATCCATTTTTAAAATGCAAATAAATGCCATGTAATGAAATTAAATATGCCCTAAGTGAAAATAATGAGCAAAAATAAATAAGAGTTAATTTCGAGTTCAATTAAAAAAAAGGCAGATGTGATGAGCAATGTTAAGCAAGGCATTAGTGCAAGTTTAGATAGACACATGACTATAAAATAATTCATAAGACTCATTGTGTCCAAGACAACCACTAAGCATGCCATTAGAAAGATCATCAAACCAGCTTTAAAACGAAAGTGAAATCATCTCAATCGGATAAACGTAGCACAAGATATGTATAGAGAAAGACAAGGGCATAACTGAAAGAAAACATGAAATAAGCTTGCAGACAGGTCCCTGGGAGGGACTAAAATGTAATAAAAATAAAACTCAGGACCTTCCCTGTAAATGACCCACACGCACAGGGGCATTTTTGCAATTTTGAAAACCCGCGAGGGTTTCAATGCAAATTACCCACTGTGCACATGATCTGCACGTGACACAGGACCTGAATGCAATATGGAGAAGTCTGCGGGGCCTGGTTGCAATTAGCCCAGAAAAACACGTGCCAGGCACGTGCTTCCTAGGCTCGGGACGGCTCGGTGCTGCTTCGGGTCGGCTCGGGCAGTTCGAAGCTCGATGCAGGTTCGATAGGCTCGGTAGTGTCCAAGCCTAGAGGCTAGGCCACTAGGCTCGGGGAAACTCTGACGTCGCCACGTGGTTCATTGGGAACCACCCGATCCTGATGATCGGATGGCTACTATGCGCTCAAGTGTCTCGACGTGGCCTGTTGGAGGCCGTTGGATCGAGATGATCCAAGGGCTGCTGAAGGCGATGACGCGGCTGAATATGAGCCATCCGATTGTAGTGATCGGATGGTCGATGTGGGCTTCTGAAGGGTCGACATGGCTGCACTGGGGCCGTTGGATCGAGATGATCCAACGGTTGCTGGAGAGGCGGGTCTTGAGCGACGTGGCTGAATCCGTGCCATCAGATGATGCACATCCGACGGCAACTGCTCCTCCATCTTCATCCTCGACTGGTGGCGAGAGCAGCGCTCCGGCGAAGGAGCTTCAGCTCCGCCTCCCATTCCTGGCTGTGCGCGACCTCCCCGAAGCTTCTTAGAAGTAGGTCGATGTCGCTCGAAGCTCGGGGAAGACATTAGGCCTCTTGGATTGTCCCCTTGAAGCTCGGACGTCGAGAGTGAAGTTGACGAAGAGTGCTCCGACGAGCGCTCCGTTCATTGAAATCTCCAAGACCTGCATCGTTTCTACATAGCCGAAACAACAATAGGAGTGTGTGCGTGAATGGGTGAGAGCTCAGGGAGCGGAGAAAATGGGAGCTCGGAGCTCCTCCGCCGTGGGTGGCGGAGGAGATGGGTCGGAGGCGATATAGGGTTTGGAGGAGGGAGAAGGTGAGCGGAGTGTTGTGTGAGAAAGGGGGATCGATGGTGGAGTTTAGGTAGTGGTCATCGGTAGGGGAGGACTACGGAAGCGGCCTAGGAAATTAATGGAAATTTAGGAAAAATACAGAGGAAGGAGACGAGAGCTTACCTGGTCGGAGCGGAGCGGGTGTCTTGGGCTGGGGCTCGAATCGAGCCCCGGGTCTTCGCTGGACACGGCCAGCCGGTTTGTGCAGCTCAAGCGGGCCTGGGGCACCGCAACGCCGTCGTGATTGGCGGCGGGTCGACACCGGGGAGAGAAGTCATCGTCGCTCGATCCCCTCGCCCCTCTCTGTCACAGAGAGGCGGGGGAGGGCTGGGCCTCCTCCCACGTAAAGGTGGACCGGGGTGAACGGAGGAGGGAGCGGCTTATTTGAAGATGGTGATGGCGGAAGTGGTGGTGGTCGACGTGGGTTTGAGGGCAGCTGTGGGACGACTGGAAGGGAGTCGTGGGTCTTGGAGGGGTGCGCGAGGTAGAGGGAAGAGTGGGGAGGACCAAGAGGTGGTTGGAGAGGTGTGAGGTGGTCGGAGGTGGTCAAGAGAATAGGAAGGGGGCGAGGTGTGCGCGGAGTGGAAAACGTGGGCACGAGGAAGAGACGGAGGTTGACGATGACCTCTGACCGTTGGATCTGGAGATCCAACGGTGGAGATCTAAGCGCGAAAGAACGATGTAGACGGGGCCTGGCGATGCGAACGAAGGGCTGCAGAGCAGCCACGTGTCGTGCCAAGGGAGCGGCGCGAACGGACGGCTATGATCAGGAGGCGGAGAAGATCTGAGGGTGGAGAGTATGGGAGGAATGATCGGCTGAGATGGCCGGGTGAAGATGCCATCGGAAGGACCATAAGGTGATACGTGGCGCACGATGGGAAGCTGGGGAATGATCGGATGGTGGTTATCGAGGCAACAATGAACGACGGTGATCAACGAGACGAGGACAAGATCAGAAGGTGCAAAGAGCGCCAAGTGGCGAATTCTTTGAGAGGCGCGAATATGCGGCGTAGATCAGATGCGGGGATGATCAGACGGTTGAGGGAAAGCAACTGGCGTGGAGAGCTGGGGGCCGTTGGATCTTAGGAAGAGATCTAACAGCCCAGATCACAGGCGGATGGGACAAGGGAAGCGGGGCCACGTGGCGCCCCCAGAATGGGCCACGTGGCCCAATCAGATTATTGCGAAAGTATTTTTGATTTTTGGAGGTTAATTTGGCCGAATTTGAGAAAACTCAAAACATGAAAGTTGTAGATCTTGACAAGATCTACAAGTTTCATGTTGACCAAAACTAGAAATGAGATCAAACAAAGACCTGAAATATTTTTGAAGGTATTTTTAAGTCTAAAAATACCACGAATTTTTGTTTTGTCTTTTTTTTTGTGATTTTTAATTTATTTAGGACTCTGTTAATTACAGAACTTTAACTGGGTTTTATTGACAAGACTTTAAGCAAGGGGGTTAATTATAGGAAATAAAGATGATGAAACTGAGGTTCATCACCCCCCTATACTTAAACTATGCTCGTCCTCGAGCATCAAGAAGAATGACTAAGTTGGATTAACCCCCTTGTGCATGTGAATACAGGATCCAATCTGATCAAGTCGACTCGACTTTAGAGATCCAAAATTCTAGAGTTCAACCCAGCCTTAATCAAGTGGCTTCCAATTCCTCTACTTCTCTAGACTCTCTTTGATGTACATATAAACTAAAGGATATGAAATTTAGTGTTGACTGCAATTTCGAGAGTAGAGTTAAATCTTCACCCAAAGTCTTGGTCTGAGAAAATCTCCTAAGGACCCAATCCTCAGCACTAGGGAATAAATCAAATCTTGCATTCAGTCCACCGTCTCTTTAGTTGTCAGACTTAGAAAATGTAGATGGCAGGCCAGAAATGAAGGGCATGGGATTGTGTAAATTCTTCTCTCCCTCTCATTGGAACAAGGATTCTCTCTGGTGCCTTTTACGCAACACATTTTTTGGTGTTGATCAGTGCGTCCGTCAAGAGAAGTTGGAGCCGTCTGCACTTGTTTTCCTGGGAGTACAACGGGGTGTGTCTCTTTTGAGTACCTATCGTACCTTCGACACCCAGACTTGTAGCATTTATGATGCAGAGCCCTTTTTTGGTGCAAGCCTGACTCCTGGTCCTAATAGCGGTGGTCCAAGTGGACACTTTGAAAAGTTTGGGAGCGCTCGCCTTTGGTGGAAGCTCTTTAATATTTGACTTTGTGGAATGAGAGCTTTTCTTTGAATTTCATTGACTTGTATAATTTGTGGCTAGCTCCACTGCTTTTACCAAGAGTTGGCGCACACTGATCAACAATTTTTTATTTTTTCACACCCAGGCACTTAGGTTAATAACAAGAGATTAGTATAAGAACCAAGTTCTCATACTGGCTAAATTGCTGACACTCGGGTTTCCTGAAGCTTTCAAAGATTTTATCCCATCCTCGAGCATCATTAGATCAAATCCAGACTCGAATCCCTCATCCCAATCCCTCAGGTGAAGAGTCAACTCATCTCAATCAAAACCGCAGTCGTGCATGTGTTGTGCTGATCATATTCTTTATGTCTGAGACTAAGCATGGAATATAGCATGCAAATCTAGAGACCTAGGGGAATGTGGAAGATTAAGTCTAAGATCCTGATGCCTAGGGCTGGTTAATCCTAAAATCTCAAAGACCTCAAAAAGTTAAGTCTCCTTGACCAATTCAGATCCTGGATGAAAGTGTAAGTGTAGAGGACTAATCCAACTTCTTCATTCAAAAACAAGACACATTTTTTTTATTTATTTCATTTTTTTTGAACTTTAAGAGATATTAGAACTTCCTAAACTCAATTGAGCATCTGCAATTCAACCAGTATGGATGTAAGTACAGGCCGGAGCCCGTTGCTTGAGGACGGGGCCTTACGCGATGTCCTCTAAACCATCCAATCTGCTAAGGGCGAACCCTCACTGAATGCGGCTTACTTAATTGGGCTTAGTAGTCACTAACGGCTCCTAAAGGGATTTAAGGTTTTTCTCATTTTTATGGATTTTAGTTAAAGTTAAAACACATGTTAGACTCAACTTTCCTTGATAAAAGACTTTCAAAAACTATGTCACACAAATAAAAGATTTTAAAAACATTTTCAAAAGATTTTTCAAAACAAGAAAATCTCATTTTTAAAAATCATTTTCAAAAATATTTTTATAAAAAAAGTGTAACATAGTATAGAAAAGCTGTGAAATTATTTGAGTTTTCTTAGTCCCAAGAATTTTACCTTAGCAAAAAAGTTTTTAATTTTTCAAATTTTTCAGATTATAGCTAAAGTAAATATACGGTATATACGGTATACCCCCCTATACTTAAACTTTGCTATGTCCTCATAGCACTAGATGTTACAAGTACAAAGGTCTATTTAAGTATAGTGAAATATACGGGAGTTAAGAGGCGCTCCCCCTATACTTAGGTTATAAATAACCTAAGTATAAAGGCAAGAAAAGAAGAGTAGAGAAAATCATGGGGACTTGGGTCCCCCCTATACTTAGGCTGAGATTAGCCTAAGTATAAAGATGGAATTTTGATGTTGGGAGAGACCCAAGGTGAACGAAAAAGAGGGATGGATATACAAGGGCGCGGATGAATCTTCGGAGATGAAATGGAGGGACTAAGGTTTTGGGGTGTGTATCGTAGCAAACATGGCTCAATCAATCAAGCAAACCCTTAGTTTCACCAACTCACACATGAAACCAACCAAGATTGGTTGATTATCTTGTCGGTTTTATTGGTGATAAAACGTTAGATAATTACGTGGAGAAAAATGTGAAATAAAAACCAACGCGTAACCGAGGGTGTTGCTCTCCCAAAACCGACTTTTACTCCATTTTTTTGTTTACTTGCAATTAACAGTCCCAATTTTATTTTTAGGTTATCACTGAATTATGGTTAGCACATCAATCAGAAAATCATCGTCTACCGTTCATTTCATTTTCCATTAATCCTAGGTGATCAAGCTAGGAAATGAAAGCCGAGAAAAACATGTATTCGATAAAAAAAACGCGATCTAGGCTAAGCGAAAAATCATGCAGTGATTTGACGATAAATCCGTGAAAAAAACTAGGGCTGTTTTGAGAACCAAAATCAATGTATGCAAGTCGAATAAAACCGCACCTAATCATGCATCTATTAGCGGGGAATGATATCCATTTAAGTTTGTCTAAGTGAGGCGAGATTACGTGCGTCTATATTTTAGTGTGTCCTACCTACGATCAAGCACATAAAAATATGAAAAAAATTGAGCTCGGAGAGCCGCGTGCCTAGTCCTAGGTCGACACTCAAGTGGGGACGATCCCCACACAACCATGATCGTTCGATTACAATCGCGAGTCTTCAATCGAAGACCGTTGTAAAAGACGAATTATTACAATAAAATGCGACACATATTTTTTTTATAGGCTCCAAGCATGCTCCTGCGGCTCCTCGCAGCGGGGAGCGTCCTGCTCCTCGCCTCCTTGATCCATCAAGGGCCCTGCCACAAAAACAATGGTTAGATATCAAATAAGAAAGAAAAAATTTATATGCAAAATATGTGATCATTTGACCTATAAAAAGGAACACTAAATTAAACACACAAAAATTCAAAAAATGTAAGAAATGAGTCGTGTCCCCGGCAACGACGCCATTTGACAAGCCGCAAAATCGGCCCTTTAAGAGAGTGTTTTTAGCACTCGGGATCATCATCGTAGTCGGGCCGATTTTGGTCATCAAAAGATCAACTCATTTAAATATATGCAATAATAGATCAAAATGAGATGATCGTAATTTATTTTGCTTGGTAAGATACCAAGGTCGAACTCAGGGACACAAGCCTCTCTCGTATTGATCGGATTTCTATTTGTTTGACTAAGTGTAGAGTTGAAGCATTTATAGGTCAAACTCATGCAGAGACACTACAATAATGCATTAAGAAAAATAAACATGCATTTTTTTATCCATTTTTAAATGCAAATAAATGCCATGTAATGCAATTAAATATGCCCTAGGTGAAAATAATGAGCAAAAATAAATAAGAGTTAATTTCGAGTTCAATTAAAAAAAGCAGATGTGATGAGCAATGTTAAGCAAGGCATCAGTGCAAGTTCAGATAGACACATGACTATAAAATAATTCATAAGACTCATTGTGTCCAAGACAACCACTAAGCATGCCATTAGAAAGATCATCAAACCAGCTTTAAAACGAAACTGAAATCATCTCAATCGGATAAACGTAGCTCAAGATATGCATAGAGAAAGACAAGGGCATAACTGAAAGAAAACATGAAATAAGCTTGCAGACAGATCCCTGGGAGGGACTAAAATGTAATAAAAATAAAACTCAGGACCTTCCCTGTAAATGACCCACACGCACAGGGGCATTTTTGCAATTTTGAAAACCCGCGAGGGTTTCAATGCAAATTACCCACTGTGCACATGATCTGCACGTGACGCAGGACCTGAATGCAATATGGAGAAGTCGGCGGGGCCTGGTTGCAATTAGCCCAGAAAAACACGTGCCAGGCACGTGCTTCCTAGGCTCGGGACGGCTCGGAGGCTCGGTGCTACTTCGGGTCGGCTCGGGCAGTTCGAAGCTCGATGCAGGTTCGATAGGCTCGGTAGTGTCCAAGCCTAGAGTCTAGGCCACTAGGCTCAGGGAAACTCTGACGTAGCCACGTGGTTCATTGAGAACCACCCGATCCTGATGATCGGATGGCTACTGTGCGCTCAGGTGTCTCGACGTGGCCTGTTGGAGGCCGTTGGATCGAGATGATCCAAGGGCTGCTGAAGGCGATGACGCGGCTGAATATGAGCCATCCGATTGTAGTGATTGGATGGTCGTTGTGGGCTTCTGAAGGGTCGACGTGGCTGCACTGGGGCCGTTGGATCGAGATGATCCAACGGTTGCTGGAGAGGCGGGTCTTGAGCGATGTGGCTGAATCCGTGCCATCAGATGATGCACATCCGACGGCAACTGCTCCTCCATCTTCATCCTCGACTGGTGGCGAGAGCAGCGCTCCGGCGAAGGAGCTTCAGCTCCGCCTCCCATTCCTGGCTGCGCGCGACCTCCCCGAAGCTTCTTAGAAGTAGGTCGATGTCGCTCGAAGCTCGGGGAAGACATTAGGCCTCTTGGATTGGCCCCTTGAAGCTCGGACGTCGAGAGTGAAGTTGACGAAGAGTGCTCCGGCGAGCGCTCCGTTCATTGAGATCTCCAAGACCTGCATCGTTTCTACATAGCCGAAACAACAATAGGAGTGTGTGCGTGAATGGGTGAGAGCTCAGGGAGCGGAGAAAATGGGAGCTCGGAGCTCCTCCACCGTGGGTGGCGGAGGAGATGGGTTGGAGGCGATATAGAGTTTGGAGGAGGGAGAAGGTGAGCGGAGTGTTGTGCGAGAAAGGGGGATCGATGGTGGAGTTTAGGTAGTGGTTATCGGTAGGGGAGGACTACGGAAGCGGCCTAGGAAATTAATGGAAATTTTGGAAAAATACGGAGGAAGGAGACGAGAGCTTACCTGGTCGGAGCGGAGCGGGTGGCTTGGGCTGGGGCTCGAATCGAGCCCTGGGTCTTCGCTGGACACGGCCAGCCGGTCCGTGCAGCTCAAGCGGGCCTGGGGCACCGCAACGCCGTCGTGATTGGCAGCGGGTCGACACCGGGGAGAGAAGTCGTCGTCGCTCGATCCCCTCGCCCCTCTCTGTCACAGAGAGGCGGAGGAGGGTTGGGCCTCCTCCCACGTAAGGGTGGACCGGGGTGAACGGAGGAGGGAGCGGCTTATTTGAAGATGGTGATGGCGGAAGTGGTGGTGGTCGACGTGGGTTTGAGGGCAGCTGTGGGACGAGTGGAAGGGAGTCGTGGGTCTTGGAGGGGTGCACGAGGTAGAGGGAAGAGTGGGGAGGACCGAGAGGTGGTTGGAGAGGTGTGAGGTGGTCGGAGGTGGTCAAGAGAATAGGAAGGGGGCGAGGTGTGGCGGTGTGGAAAACGTGGGCACGAGGAAGAGACGGAGGTTGACGATGACCTCTGACCGTTGGATCTAGAGATCCAATGATGGAGATCTAAGCGCGAAAGAACGATGTAGATGGGGCATGGGCGATGCGAACGAAGGGCTGCAGAGCAGCCACGTGTCGTGCCAAGGGAGCGGCGCGAATGGACGGCTATGATCAGGAGGCGGAGAAGATATGAGGGTGGAGAGTATGGGAGGAATGATCGGCTGAGATGGCCGGGTGAAGATGCCATCGGAAGGACCAGAAGGTGACACGTGGCGCACGATGGGAAGCTGGGGAATGATCGGATGGTGGTTATCGAGGCAACAATGAACGACGGTGATCAACGAGACGAGGACAAGATCGGAAGGTGCAAAGAGCGCCAAGTGGCGAATTCTCTGAGAGGCGCGAATATGCGGCGTAGATCAGATGCGGGGATGATCAGACGGTTGAGGGAAAGCAACTGGCGTGGAGAGCTGGGGGCCGTTGGATCTTAGGAAGAGATCTAACGGCCCAGATCACAGGCGGATGGGACAAGGGAAGCGGGGCCACGTGGCGCCCCCAGAATGGGCCACGTGGCCCAATCAGATTATTGCGAAAGTATTTTTGATTTTTGGAGGTTAATTTGGCCGAATTTGAGAAAACTCAAAACATGAAAGTTGTAGATCTTGACGAGATCTACAAGTTTCATGTTGACCAAAACTGGAAATGAGATCAAACAAAGACCTGAAATATTTTTGAAGGTATTTTTAAGTCTAAAAATACCACGAATTTTTGTTTTGTCTTTTTTTTTTGTGATTTTTAATTTATTTAGGACTCTGTTAATTACAGGACTTTAACTGGGTTTTATTGACAAGACTTTAAGCAAGGGGGTTAATTATAGGAAATAAAGATGATGAAACAGAGGTTCATCAAACCCCGAGACCAAGGCCAGCATGGAATTGGTCGACAAGGAATAAAGTAGGGGGAGATAAGGGCCAGTGTACAATAAATACCTCATTTATTCATTCATCCATTATTGCATTTTTGACACCTATTTTGTATATATTTATTCATTCATCAAATAAAGAAACTTTGTACATGAAAGTTGTAGTTAATAATGTAAATAAAAATACAAAATTGAGTTTGTATAAAAATAATACTCAGTGTACATTTTATACCCAGAATAAAAAGCCAAAATCTCAACTTCACAGACCCATATCTTGCAAATAAAAGCTCCAAATCACTCAAACTCACCTTTAATTGTATGTACCTTCCAAGAACTATTTAATAAAATTAGTTTCATAATTTTTGGAGTTCATCTGTAAAAGTTAGGTTTTTGGCCCCCATTGTGCAGCCTGCCTGATTAAAATATTCAATATATTCATTGTCTATTATTTTTATCAAATTATAGAATTTTGTAAATAATGTATATAATACATGTACATATTGAAATTAGAATAAAACTAAAAAGGACTTCTAAAATAAAATAAGTATATGCAAAATAATAGGCATAATACCCATGATAAGTATATATCTAAATAAAGAGGGGAAACATTCTTTAATTCTTTCACATTTTTATAGTATTGTAAAAAATACATATAACTTTTTAAAAATACAAATTCAAAATAAAAACCAAGAAAATACATTAAATAAATAAAGTATATATAATATATAGGTAAAAGACCTATGAGTATATCTAAATATACATATACCTATTTATTTAAATATGAAATAAACTCATAAAAATTAAATAAAAATATTCTCACACTCACAAAAATAAATTATAAATTTATAAAATAAGACAATAAAATAATAAAATAAATTAAACAAAATAAAAATAAAATACACAAAATACATGCAAATACATGCATATAGACATTATTAAAATAAAACTATAATAAAGTACTTCAAAAAATTAAATAAAAATCATAAATAAATACTACATGAAATAATACACATTTTTTATTTTATAAAAAAAATAATAAAATCATTTATTATGTCTAATAAATCAATTTTGAGCAAAATTCCCTATTTTGTCCTCTAGCGTCCCAGGTGGACCAATGAGGGCGCGGCCTTTGTTGACTGCCCGGTCAACTGTCCCATCCGGGACCTGGCATGCCAGAAGTGTCTTTTCCCCGATTTTCTTCCCTTTTTTACGGGCATCTCGTCCATCGATCGCACTCGCGTTCTTCATAAGAAATCATCTCTGATTATCGCTGATGCCCGCCAATATCTTAGATCAACAGGATGCTCATAGGATTAATCAATAAACGCCGCTCAATAAGGGTCCATCCCAGTGTTTATAAATAAGAAGCTTCGCCCCCCTCCTCAAATTTGGCCAATTTCATCCACCCAAAAGCCTTGATTTCGATCCTGGGAGGCTCCTCGTTACAGGGGGAGCATCGCAGCGACTTGAACGGCCGGAGGAGGGAAAGTTTTGACGCGGTGGAGCTCCGGCGTCCGTCCTGCTCCCTGTTGGCCCCCAGGTGTAAGAGCTGCCCTTTATTGCATTTTAGGTAGATTTTAGTGTTAGCTTTTCATTCCCGTTCTTAGTTTAGCCTTTAGATCAGTAGCGTAGCGTGAAATAGAAAATTCGAAGTTTGCCGGAGCTCCGCTCCGACGACTTCTTCACCGTGATCTCGACCATTTCCGACCGCCACGTTCACCCCACTTCGTTCCCTATCGCGTTCTCCATCTATCTATCATCTTTGTTCAACCAAGGACCTCTGGTCTTTGCGAATCGGAGCTCCACCTCCGCCTATCGCTGGAGCTCCTCCGCCTCACTCCACCTTGCTACAGAGCTTCAAAACCCGGGGTCGAGGAGATAGCCCTCGTTCCCCCGGTTCTTCCTGTGCAGGTATCGTAGAGCATCGAGCCCCTTTGGACTCGTTTGGACCCAGGAAGAGGCTCCTGGAGGTCCCGAACTTCATCGACCTCGTCCGAGCTCCTTGGAACTCCAGGAGCCATGAGAAGACCACGAGCAGACGCGGGAGGCCTCCAGCTACGTCCAGACCATCTCAGACGCGAGGGAGAAGCCCGGAAGAGCCCAAGCTTCACGATCGAAGCTCGCCGAGCGCGAGCTTCTTCCCTGTTCTTCCAGGCGCCTTCATTGCCGTCCAATCAGGAGGCGCGCCCCAGATTGTATGAGAACCGTCGGATGAAGCCAAGCCATCATCGTCCAATCCGCGAGTAGGATCTAATCCGAACCCTTCATCGGCGAACCAGTACCCGCCGTCGGATGTGCGACGCGTGTCCAAGTGAAGCCTTCATCGCCGTCCGTCAGCGCCTAAATAAGGGGTAAATTTCTCATTTAGCCCCGGCTCTTTTGTATTTAATTTTTTAACCTTGTAAATAAAAGTTGAAGTTTATTTTATCGTGTAAATTTTGCATGGACCCCCCTGTATCTTCATGAAATTGCTATGAGGTCCAGTCCACGTCACCTCACGTGTACCCCCACGTGAGGTGGCAAAATTGCACAAGCACCCCTGTACGTCTGTACATTTGCCTTTAGTTCATAAAATAAAAACTCAAATGTAATATTTTTGTGAAAAATTGCATGAAAGCCCCTGGACTTTCTGAAATTGTTTTTTGGTCCCTGTGGGTGCGGAGCACGTGTAGTCCCACGTGTTGGGTATTTTGCACTGGGGCCCCTAGCAGGTTTTGTATTTTACTTTAGCCCTTAAATTTTCAAGCCATGTGTTATATTTTTGGTGATTTTGCACAGAAGCCCCTGACTTTAGTTTTATTTGCAAAAATGCCCCTGCTAGGCTATATATTTTTATATACCTTGTCCATTTATTCCATGCATCATATTAACTTGAAAAACTTCACAAAAATTAATGTAGGCTCCTGTTAGCTTGCTCTTGCACGCCATATTTTTAGTTTTTAATTTTGTTGCATTTTTGCATTTATTAAAAATCAAAAACATGCATTTTCTTTACTGTCTAGCTTAGAAAATACCAAAAAATAGTAAAACACCTCGAAAAATTCCAAAAAAATTAACTACAGTCTATTTTATCATATTTGAGTGTCAGTCCAAAAATCACTAAAAATCTCAAAAGAAAAATCTTAAAAATTCAAAAATACTCAAAAACTTCCAAAAATATAAAAAATTCTAGAAAACCCCAAAAATCGCAAACTCAAGTCCTGTAGTTTCTATATTTTATCCTCTTTACTCTAAAAATGGTTTGGAGAAATTTTGTGGTTGTGTGATAGTTTTAATTCCCTTTTTACCCCCAACCAGTAGCTACTCCACTGTTTTGCTTTATTTCAGCATTTAAAAATACCCAAAATATGTTGAAAAATGCCCAAAAACAAAAACAGTAAAAAATCATAAAAATACCAAAAAGATTTTATTTCTGTATTTTTGACCATTTTTGTGTATTTTTATAAATATTAAATGATTCCTCTCCCTACATTGTATATATATTCCCATATTGAAAAAGAAAATTAAATATATATATATATATATAAATCTAAATATATCTGCAGATTGGTGTACCAAAATCTGAAAATTAAATATATATATATATATACATATATTAATATATATCTATATCCTATATATACATATATGTATCTTATTCTCTCTATATATATATATCTATATTATATAAACCATATATATATAGATTAATATAATATATATATATATATATCTTAATAAAAATAATAATAAAATAATAATAAAATAATAATAGTAATAATAAAATAATATATAAAAACCCACAAAAATAGGCTTCACATAAGGATGACTCTGTTGTACATGCACATCATAGGCTACTGCATTTTTGTATTGCTCTCTGTGGTTCGACCTCTACATGCTTGTTCACTATGCATTTTGTGGTAGAGTAATAATTGTTAATTCACAATTTTGGGACTCTATTGATTTATTCTTTTATGTGGGTTAATTGCTGATTAACCGATGTTCTGTGAGCGGTCGCCTCAGCGACAACATATTTTGACCCTTGCAAAATGTCGGTTATCAGATGGTGCCGTTGCCGGGGAACAATGAGCATAGCCTATTTTATTTTGTCATTCTTGTGTTAAAATTGATTTATCATTAATTATTGTGAGCAGCTATTTCTATTGTCATTTAATCACCATGCTTAATTGATTTATTTATTTATTGTGATTAATTCATATCTGCTTTATTTGATTAATTGAGCTATACTAATTTAATCTCTTTATGACTTTGTTGCTAGGGCCCGCCACGCGAGCTTCATGACCAACTGGAGAGAGCATCAAGGAAGCAAAGAGATGGGGATTAGATAGGTCTGGAGCACATAGGATCATTTTTGTAATTTATGGTGAGAGAGAGAAAATTTTGGCATGCAATAATTAACAGGACTCTACTCTTCACAATGAGGTCCAGTGCCCGGGTGATTGTTCACCCGGGGGCCTCATCGCGATTTTTTCGAGTTTTCCATCGCTTTCTTTTCTTTTCTTTCCGAAGTTTTGAGTTTTCCTCCTTTATTTTATTTTGTTTTGTGTGCTTGGAGCCCCTAGATATAGCTTGCTTGACTCGGTAGCTAGGCCCAAACATTAATAAGAATGCATGTTCCTATAGAATACTTCGTATGGATCTAGTCAAACTTAAACAAGCCGTTCATTTGTCTCTTAGCCCTTGTGCCACAGCGAGCCCCGCAAAGCGCTTTCTCCAAAACTCAAGTGTGTTGAGCAGAGGAGGGGTGAGCCAAGACCGGACCTTTTTTTTTGGGATAGAGATGAATGAGCGACTTATGGTTCTTCACGCTAATAGCAGCTAATGTTTAGGGCGATTTTATGCCTTTCATACCGACATGTAGATAGGTTTAAAAATTCTGTTTTGCATATCACATGGAGAGAGCTGGGATGCATTGTAAGTCTTCTAACTCAGCATGCATCATTCGGTTCAATGGTGAGATTTCCATCATGGAACCACTTGCACGGTTTTTCCGCTATCTCCCTCTGATTTTGAGCACCTAGGACTTAAATGGAAATCTACAACAACGTTAGGCGCTGGTATGAAAACAGACTCAAAAAAAGTGAAAACCCAAAAATTAAAACAAGGGGACTACTAAATAAACTTTGACCTTAATTAAAATCTGTAATGGACTATCATTGTACCGGGTTCATAAAGCCCTCATTGTTTTCAAGTACTTTGGAGGGGGACCAAAACCCTACTCCCTTGAGCGAGTGCGACCCCCTAAGGATTAAAGCCAAAAGCCCAGTTTTCAACTGCCTTGTGTATCGCCTGGATTTCCGAAGTAATGGTGCTTCTATCGTACGTAGGCGAGTAGGACTTGGTCACCAATGATGACTCTCTGTTGTGTAGAGCATCGACCCTGTCCGAAGTATTGAGCATAGGCCACGCCTTCACGGGGGTGTCTGTCTCATCGTCCTACGTCCGAGTAGGTTCTTGCACGCTCACGGGTGATTCCGTTGCGAGCGAGAACCGAAGTATTGGTTTCGCCTATTGCCTTGCTCTCTCTATTTCTTTGGCTGAGTAGGGATCCAGGAAGGGTTACAAGGACTCCAAAAAGTACAGACCACAGGTTACACAGGAGGAGGATAAGTACGGGATACTCTTCCGGCAGTACTCTCTCTCCTATAGGGTAGCGTACTAAGGACTTGTTACAAGATATGCCTGAAATCACAACTCTAAAAAAGAAAAGATAATAAATAGCCGAGCTTTTATGGCTTCACATGGCGTGAGTTGGTGAACCCGATTTTGTATTGAATTTGTATGGATCTAGATTAAGGTTCAAAGATCGAGTCCCGTGCCTTTGCGCACATTTTGTTGTGTCATTCTCCTTTGAGCACCCCGCTCAGCCGAGCCTCTATACTATTTTGCACTCCTTTTTATTCCTCGTTGACCATCGTATCCTTCTTCCAACATCCAATTCTCTTGAGCTTCGCGAAGCTGATTCATGGATGGTTTCCGTCGGGACCTTGCCGACACCCACATCGATTCCATGAACTCAACTCCGCCAATAAATTCGAGGAGATTCCCGAGAACCCGATCCGGACTTTGCGGATCGATCTCCAGACTCCTCGTTTTCTACCTTTCTCTTGGCACCCAATAAACTGGGATCACTTTTGTCCCACCTTCGCCGTTGTGAATGGAAGTTGATTACAGTCTACATCCTTTTCCGTTCACAACATGCTGGGGTTGACCCGAATTCCATCTCTATCATGACAGCTGAATAATATTGCAAGTGGTATGATCAGGACTCTCTCCTTCTGCAGATAAAAGACAGTGCGAGCCCTGGAGACTACTCCGGAGTTCATTTCGTCCGACTCAGACCCTGATATGGCTCCCGGAGGAAAGGGCAAGGGTCAGCAGCTACCCCAACCAGAGGGATAGATGCCAGACCAGAATCAAGTCAATGCACAACTACTGGCGTCTATCCAGGCCATCCAACAGCAGCTGACCGAGCAGGCCCTCACGCAGACAGCATTTCAGGATATGTTGAACGATATGATGAACCGAGACGATGGAGGAGGAGGCAGAGGCAGAGGAGGAAGAGGAGGTGGAGGTGGAGGTGGTGGTCCACCTGACAATGATGAGCCAGAGGGTGGGAGACCCAAACCTACCCTAAAAGAAACGTACAATCCGGGGGACAGCCAGATGACTGAGTGGATCCTCATTCCACCGGTACACGCTCACTTTGAGTTGAAGCCCCAATTCATTGCTCTACTCCCAGCATTCCATGGAAACACTAATGAAGAGTCGTACATCCACCTGCAGCACTTCTCTCGCATTTGCCGCACCACCCACTATCCGAATGTCCCTTTGGACATTGTCAAAATGCTGGCGTTCCCATTCAGCTTACAAGATAAGGCCCTTTATTGGGTCAACCATCTGGGGAAGGTTGTGACGACTTGGGAGGAGCTGAAGTCAGCCTTCCTGCATAAGTATTACCCTCTCGGTCGGCTCAACCAGATGCGAGCCTGTATCATTAATTTCTCCCAAGGAGCCCATGAGTCAGTACACGAAGCCTGGGAGAGATTCACTGACCTACAGGAGAAATGTCCCCATCATGATATTCCGAAGACCAGCTTGGTCCAGCACTTCTTTGGGGGACTGAACATTGAGAGCCAAAGGCTCATTGACGCAGCCTGTGGGGGTTCGCACTTCAATAAGGATGAAGACGTAGTTTGGCAGATATTCGAAGAAATGGCCGAAGGAGAGGCTGCCCTCTCTTCATCCAAGGCGTATCAGAAGCAGCCCCAGATCCTCCAGAAACAAGTGCACATGGCAGCGTCCAAAGAGGCGGAGAGAGATGAGAGCTCCAACCTCAGTATCATCGGGGGCCATCTCTCTAAAGTTGACATCATTGAGAAGCGATCACAGGATCTCGAGAAACTCGCTGTGATCGAGAAGAGGACCCAGAACTTAGATAAGCTTGATCAGATCAACAAGTACCTTGAACTGTTGGTGGGCACCATTGATGAATCCACGATTCATCATCTCAATATCTTGATCTTAGCAAAATCCACGAGTAAATTCCCTAATAAATGTCAATAAAATCAATAAATTAACAAAATACCTCTTGTAAATAAAACACACTAATTATTGTATATTGGATTGCATAAAATAAATTAACATAAAAAAAGCCGTAAAATCAAAGGAGTTTTATACTTGTAAATAGCCTAAAACTTCATGTATTTTTAATAAGTTCATTTCAACTCCTTTTTGGCTAATTCTTTCTCTAACTTGTTCATAATAATGTATATAAAAATACAAAAATACAAAACAAATTTTACCTTAAATAAATGCTCCTAGATCCCAATGGGAAAAAGCCGTAAAGACCAACTTCCAAACTAAATTCCCGCTCCGTATGAACTCCAAATTCACCAAACTCACTTTTAAAGTTCAAGTTAGAAAATTATCTATCCAACGGAAGTGGTTTCATTAAAATCGGAGCTCATTTGCAAAAGTTGGGTTTTGGGACCTAGATGTACATTGTACATTATGTATATATTCATACTTTCTTCATTTTTTATTATATCTTTCTTAATTATTAAAAATACAAAAAAATCATACTTGTGTTGTATTTTAATTATACTACTTTATTGTATTTTTTTATTGTAAATATCTCCTATTAAAAAGACAAAAAAAATTACATATTAGAAAAGTAAAAAAAATGTACATGGTGTTTTGTCTTCTTTTATAAATTCTCCACTATTTCTCTTCTCTTTTTATTTTATTGTATTTAAAGTAGACAACTTTATTTATTTATTTATTTATTATTTAATTTCCATTCTCTACAATAACCACCAATTCAACTCCATTATTCCACCATTTTTTCCCAACTCCCCATTCAACTCCATTAATAAATCAACCTCCCATTCAACCCCACCACTTTAATAACCTCTCATCCCATTCTCTTTATATACATGTCATTCTCCTCATTTTTGCCTTTGATCCATCTTTATGTGAGGAGAGCCTAGTTCCCTGAGTTGAATCGGTGACAGCGACGCAACCGCGGTCGAGCGCCGACGGCCCTCTCTCCGGTGTGATCCGTTGGTTTTTTGGCCAACATCGCAGCCGCAACCGCGCGCTGCTCGAGCTCATCGCACGCCGGCGATTCGAGCGAAGACCGTGCTCACGAGAGCACTTCATAGGTGTCCGCGTTCATCGTAGGTAATTTTATCATCTTGTCATTTTTTGCAATTTTTTTTAGCACATCATATCGCCCCCATCCTCCATTTGTTTCTACTCCATCTTATTACCATCATAATTTTTTTTTCTCCCTTTCTCATCATGTTCATTCCCTGTTTTAAACAAAATTAAAAAAAATAAAAAATTTAAAACAAAAAAAAAGTCCTTTTATTATAGCACCATCATCATAGCACTTTTCCATTTATTTATTCCACCACCACCATCATACCACCACCTTTCATCACTTGTTTAGTTTATCATCACTATCATTTCCCCCCCTTCTTTTTGTGTACATAGTTCCTGTACAAAGAAAATTTTAAAAAAAATAAAAAAATTAAAACAACAAAAAAAAGTTTTTTTTTTAACATTACAGCAGCAAAATAAAAAAAATTAAAAAAAATTAAAAAAAAAACGAAGGTGGAGCAGCAGCTCCAACGCCGCCGCCCCACCTCCCCACAGCCATAGCCACCGTCAACCGCCGCCAGCCGGCGGCCTTCTCTCCAGGACCGCGCGGCCCTCTCCGCCGCGTGACGGCCTCCAGCAGCGGCGCCCCGACACCGCGCCGCCCCTCCGCTCGCTTCCACAAGCGCCAGCAGCCATCGGCCTCCACAGGCATCTCGCCGCCGCCTTCAGCCTTTGCCGACCGCCGCCTCCCCGACGCACGCCGCCTGCGCGCGGTGCGCCGCCCCCCCTCGCGGCCGCGCGCGGCCGTGGAGCCGCCACCGCCCACACCCATTTGGGTTCTTCTCCAGCCGACTAGGGAAGAAGAAGGTGCTTTGTCTTTAGATTATTTTATTGTGAAAATTACATTTTTTATATTTATAGTTTTTGTAATTACGTAATGGTCCTTGTATAAGTTGCATTGTATATATTGTTTTCTGAATTTGCACCGATACCCCTCTGTTTGTATGTTGATTTGGACACCTGTTATGCATCATTTTGTTCAATGAAAAATGTCTTTGTGAAGAGCAACTAATTGTCTACAATTTGACTATTTATTGGTATTTTTGTGACTCATGGGTAATTAATTATAATTGTTTAACTGAAATTTTGCATAGTTTACCCATTCTGTGCCATTAAATTAATATCTCACAAACGGTTGCTCTAAAAATTCCACAAAAAATTATATGTTCTGCCTTGATATGTGATGTAATTACTGTCCAAATTTCACATCTATTGGACTTGTCTTGTGCCTACAATAAATTATAGAGTGTATTTAGTATTTGATTTTTAATTAAATCCACAGATATCCTTTTCACGAAATTTCAAGTCTCCTGGATTTCTCATCTAAATATCTACTTGAGATAAATCACACTCTGATTAATTTGACAACGTGGATTTAATAGGAATTAATTACTCACTGTCACTCTGTTTCAACTAAAAAATTCATAAAAAATTCATATTTTGTCAGAAAATTCTAAAAAAATTACTGTAGCTTCCTTGCATCATGTTTTCATTCCAGTAATGTTTTCATAATTTTTGCTTACTTTTTGTGTGATAAATTACGAAAAACCCCATAAAAAGTGTGTATTTTTATTTATTGCATTTTAACCCCTAAAATTCCAAAAAAATGTGTTTTATGTTCCTCACTGGATTAGGACTCTAGGAAAAATACGAATTGGCTAATTTGGACTTGTTTTCTATTAAAATTAATTTGGCCTTGTTGTATGTTTTCTTAGTGTTGTAATTCACCCGCATTTTGTTTTTGGCATTCTACTTGCATTAAAAAAATCTAAAAAAATACCACTTGGAAATCTAGACCTAAGTTTGCGAATTAACCCCCAAGTTGTTCCTTTGCCTCCCTGAGTTCGACCCCGGACTTGCCCGGGATATAAATTAAAGCCGAGACACTCTTCACGGAGATCTTCTCTCGGTTCTGACCGAATCGCTAAGTACACGTATTACAACGAAGCCGAATTATTTATCGTATCTAGCGACTCGCCAGATGGCGCCGTTGCCGGGGATGCAAACGGCTTAGGAATTAGTTTAAAAATTTAGATTTAGATTTTCATTTACTCGGGTAGTCTGACCCCCGAGCCACTTGTATTTAATCCATTTTCCTTGCAATTATTTCTCTTCATATTTTTGTATATATTTTGTTTTCATCTCTCTAACATAAATCTCATTTTCCTTGCGAGGGCCCGGTGGACTTGGAGTACATCGGAGGTCGACGGACGCGATGCGCGCCGACTGCTGAAGAGCTTGGAGAAATATTTATTTCGAGAGAGCCTTTTTGTAAATTGTTGTAATTATTTAGCTTGCTCTTTATAGCGGCTCTTGTTTGAGAGCTCGCGCATGTAAAAAGACTTAGACATTATTTGTGGTGTGTCGAGCCTGTTTCACTCTCCGGCGAGGGTGGGGCTTGACTTGAGTGGCGAAAATTAAGGATTAGGCACACGGTAGTTTAGAATCAAATTTGCTTGTGCCCATCGTAAATTAGGCCACACTTATCTTAGAAGATTCACATATCTTATAAGATTCATAATAAGATGCACATAGACACGTACTACTTAGCTCAAATTCAATCAATTCTTCCCCGCTAATAGTATACTGTTTAGGTGCGGTTTTATCGATCTGCATGCATTTAGTGTAATATTTATAAATTCTGTTCTGCATAAACGCATGAAGAGTGCTGGGATTCACTGTAAGTATACCTCCTTCTAAGCATGCATCATAGTTTCTCGTTTGCATTCTGATTTCCGATTCCCTTCTTGTTTTACAACTTAAGGTCAAAAGGAAATTGGGACTGAACGGTAGACGTGCTTGTGTGTTCACATAAAATTCAAGTGATAACCTAACTCTAAAATTGGGACTGAATTGAGCAGGTCGATCTAATTAATTGGAATAAAAAGAACCCTTGTTCTCGGGTGCATAAAGCCCTCATTGTTTGTTTTACCTGCAAGTGAGAGAGAGACGACCCTAGGATAGAGCCAAGTCTGGATTTCTTACTTACTATTGGTTCTTTCTTTTTAGGCGATTAGCTACTTTTCAGTGAGGATTTACGGGTAGCCGGTAAACGGTCCGGACTTCCTTAGCAGAGTGGGAGGTTTAGAGGACGCATTAGTCCTCAAGGAACGGGTAGCCGTATTTGTACGGTCCGTACTTACTCCTATACTGGCTGAAAGTAGGTCAAACTAGTCGTAAGAACCGGGTCAGTCTGTAGGAAAATACGGGCACCTAACAGCTCGTTAATCTTTCAAAGATTGTATTCTCACCAACTAAAATTGACCAGATAAATCGGCCGAACTCTTACGACCATCACGTGTTGAGTTGGTGAAATTGGGGGTTTGAATTGCGTTTGTATTGTGTGAGTTCACTCCGCACATTTACGTGCACCGTAGAACTAGTGCCTCATTGACTATCGTGATCTAATCGGTTCTTTTGACATCGAAGATGACTGATTGGGGGGATATTTATTCGGACTTTGCGAATCTCTCGTTGAACCCTCCAAATAGTACGTCTTCAAAGGTCCAAGCGCAACTTGGACCAACCTGGACTCATGACCCTCTTGAGCCCAGGATCACTCACCCTCGGGATGGTTACCCTCAAACCATTCCATTTCTCTCTTCCCACCTCACCGAGGAAGACCATCGCCTTGGTGAGAATATCATGATTCATAAATCCTCTTCTAATCAAGAAAACCTTGCTGATTCAGGCCATATAGAAGACACGAGTAAAATGCCTCCAAAGAAGAAAGAAGAGGAAGAAGAGAACCATGAAGACCCGATGAGAAGTATACTTGCCCGATTAGCTGCATCTGAGCAGCAACAAGCATTACTGAGAGCTCAGTTGGGACAGTTAAATGTTGGGGTCCAACTACCAATGGATGCGGCTTATAACCCTGGACAATATCAAATTCATAACTACTTGAGTCCGGCCGAACCCGAGGTTGATTTTGAGTTGAAGCCGCACTTTCTGAACCTGCTGCCACATTTTGATGGGAATGCTTCTGAGGAGCCATATGCATTCCTAAGGGACTTTGAGCTCATCTGTGCTAACCTCAAAAATAACAATGTTAGCCAGGATTATATTAGGCTCAAAGCCCTTCCATTTGCCTTGGGTGGAAAAGCCGATTACTGGGTAAAGAATCTTGGAATCATCGTCACCACATATGCCCAGTTCAAGGACCTGTTTTTGAAGAAGTTCTACCCTTTGAGTAGAACTAACATGATGAGGACGCGCATTACGAGTTTTTCCCAATTACCCAATGAAGCCTTCTGTGATGCTTGGGAAAGATTCAAGGACATCCTGCAGAAGTGTCCCTGTCATGGACTAAATGATAACATCTTGGTCCAATCCTTCTTCACTGGTCTCAACCCTGAGATGCAGGGTTTAGTGAGCGCTGCCTGTGGAGGCAGCTATACATCACGAGGAGCAGATACCGTCTGGAGGGTATTCGAGCAGATGGCTGAAACTAGCCGCTCACAGATGGCCAGCAGGGCCTATACACCATCCCCCAGTTCACTCTCATCTGGAGGGGGAAAATCAGCTGTAGTCGATCTCTCTCAGGACGTGATCCCTAGCATGGGACTCCTTGCTGACAAGCTTACTGTAGTCGAGAGGATCGATAGGAGGATTGATGAGTTAGACCGGAGCGTCTCCAAACTTCCAAAACAGATGGAGGAGTTGACTAAGAAGGTATCTAAGATAAAGATACCTGCCGTGACTGCACCCGCTGCTCCCGTATACCGAGTTCACCATGTTCAGGAGCAGTTGGTGTCAGGGCAACCCCAGCCGTGGGAGCAGGACCAATCCTACACCCACTCTTTCCAGCAGCCACCTCCAGTAGCAGAGACAGTCCAGGAGGAGCCTCCACCAGTTTGGGAGGTGAATGGGATATGGTATACTCAGGACCCTGCCAGGCAGGGAAGTACGGGAGACCGACAGACCTATCAGCGTCCCCCGACCTTTCACAACACCGCATTCACCTCCGCACCACCTCCTTCACAACAGAGCCCTGGATTCCATCCACCCCAGCAGCAGAGGCAGCAATACCAGCAGTATGGCCGACAGGGCCATTACCAGACGGGCCAGCAGGGCCCGCAACCCCAGCAACAGCAGCAGCAAAGGCAGTACACTGGCCAGCAGGGCCAGTCTTCCCGTTCTTCTTCTCAATCTTATCCACTTCCTTCATCGTCTAGTCCCGTGGATATTCAGCAGCAGATACTCGACGAGCTACGTTCCTACAGGAACGAGGTTCAGGACTTACGGGTGGATGTCAACCGCCTGTCAAGATGGCGAGACGAGCAGACTGCACCCTCTACCTCGATCCCAGCCCAAGTTCAGGCTAACCCCAATAGCCTGAACCGTTCTAGTTCTCAGCAGCACTTTGGTCAGGTATACTATCCAGCATCTCCTAAATCTGAACATGAGATTCTTTCGTGTGACGAGGCTAACCACATGTCACTCAGGAGCGGAAGGACCGTGGTCGTACCTGACCGGGCGAGGGACACGAGGAGGGGCATCTCTGGAGCTCTACCTGAGGAGTCTTCAGAGGACGAGGAGGAGAGGCATCATATTTCAGAGCCCCATCAGCACCATTCGAGGATTTCTACTCAGGGAGCCGAGAGGAGGAGGAGAGTACGTATGCAGCATCGTCAGCATGGATATTCTTCTGAGTCTACGGAGGACCTTGCATCTCCGGTTGTGGTGGATACCACTCCAGCTTCTATTCCACAACCTGTAGTAGATAGTTTTGATTTTGATTCCATGTTGCATCAACAAGATTCTTGTATGAAGAATTCCGTTTCCATTAATGCAAAGAATGATCTTTCAGTTCATGATTCAGATTCTTCATCCTCTGTTTCCCTAGCTTCAATCCCTTTCCCCCGTGCTCTTACGGCAGGAAAGCGCATCAAAAAGATTCAGAAAGATGACCCCGACATGGCACGGTTTTGCAAAGAAAACATCACAGTTAAGGTGCCATTTGATGAATATGTGGCTAACCATCCTGCCTTCCAAAAATACCTTAAGGTGAGATGCACACCTACAAGGGTTAGCAGGAAGAAAGATAACCAAAATATAAAGACACATGTCTTATCAGTAGCCACAACATATTGTCTCAAGAATCAGACTTTGCCAAAGAAAAAGAGAGACATGGGTGCTCACTATGTGGAGAGTCGTATTGACGACATTGCGTTTGCACGCACACTCTTAGATAACGGTTCTTCGATCAACTTACTTCCCTTAGCCTTATATCAGAAATTGGAGTTGGGACCACTTCGCAAATCTAGAGCTTTACTCCAATTCGCAGATCGTTCAATGAAGAGACCTAAGGGAGAAGTGAAGAACGTTGTTATCTCGATTGAGGGGCAGAACTATCAGGTGGACTTCACAGTCTTAGACATGGAGACCCCCAATCATTGGAGAGAATCTCAGATCATTCTCGGGCGACCCTTCCTTAGGACCGCAGGCGCAGCTTTCGATTATGGTACGGGAATGATGAAGTTCCGTTCTCCAGGCGGAGAAGTGAACCTTGAGATGAAGCAAACCAAGTGTCAGCGACCTGATTCAGAGAGTAGCACAGAGTACTCATCTTCAGAGGCAGATTACAGTATGATTAGCACAGTTGGGATTTGGGGACAGATTCCTTCAGGACAGAGCGAGACCCTTTCATCTGGAGAGGATATAGTGCATGATGTTGTTTGCCAGGCGTTGTCTGATCTTGTTAGAGATGCATCAACCTATTCTCATGATGACTTAGAGATCCATCCGGATCTGTCAGTTCCATCCTCTTCGGAACAATCATGGGACATAGATGACGAGTCGGACGTGGCTTTTGCCGATTGTCTGGATACTTTTGACGATCCGACTCCCGATACTTCTGATTTGGTGGCGAGTACTACTCAGCTCAGCCCACCTTCATGCAGCATGGAACCAGATTCAGATTCAGTTCAGCCAGATCTGCTTGATGATACCACATTGCCAGAACTGAAATCACTACCTCCTACACTTAAGTATGCCTTTCTTGCGGGACCCAAAGAGAGATATCCTGTCATCATTAGCTCAGACTTGACTTTATAGCAGGAGTCTAGGTTGTTAGAAGTCTTAGAGAGGAACCGCAAAGCAATAGGCTGGACAGTGTCGGATCTCGTGGGCATCAACCCCGCTCTCTGCTCGCACCATATTTTTACTGAGGATAACGTGAGACCTTCCCGTGAGTTTCAGAGGAGACTTAACCCCAATCTACGGGAAGTGGTGAAGAATGAAATTGAGAAATGGTGCAAGGCAGGGTTCATATACCCTATTTCTGACTCCAAGTGGGTGGCCCCACTTCATGTTGTCCCGAAGAAGTCGGGAATTCAGATGGTCACCAACGAGGAGGGGGTAGAGATCGCGACACGAGTACCCACGTCGTGGCGTGTTTGTGTTGACTACAGACGCCTGAATGCTGCGACCAAGAAAGATCACTTTCCATTGCCTTTTATTGATCAGATCTTGGAGAGACTCGCAGGGAAAGAGTTCTTCTGTTTTCTTGACGGGTACTCAGGCTACAACCAGGTGGCCATAGCCCCTGAGGACCAGGAAAAGACCACATTCACATGTCCATTCGGCACGTATGCTTTCAGGCGCATGCCATTCGGGCTCTGCAATGCCCCAGGCACATTTCAGCGGTGCATGATAGCCATATTTGCCGAGATGGTGGGAGATTTCCTGGAAGTGTTCATGGATGACTTCTCGGTCCATGGTGATTCTTTTGATACATGTTTAACGCACTTGGACCGAGTCCTCACGAGGTGTAGAGAGGTGAATTTGGTACTCTCCTGGGAGAAGAGTCACTTTATGGTGACGGAGGGTATCGTGTTGGGGCATGTCATCTCCAAAAGGGGAATGGAGGTTGACCCTGCCAAGGTGGAGGTGATCAAGAAACTAGATCCACCTACCAACGTGAAGTCAGTGCGGTCATTCTTAGGGCATGTTGGATTCTATAGGAGATTCATTCAAGATTTTTCAAAGATCGCCCGCCCACTGACGGAGCTCTTAGGGAAAGACATAGAGTTCGTTGTAGATCACAGGTGTCTGGAGGCCTTTGAGCTCTTGAAAAGGAAGATTTGTACCTCGCCTATTCTACAAGCTCCTGACTGGTCTCTCCCCTTTGAGATCATGACTGACGCTTCAGATTTCGCTATAGGAGCTGTGTTAGGACAACGACGAGAGGGGATTTCGTTTGCGATTCACTATGCGAGCAAAGTTTTAGATCCTACACAGAAAAATTATACAGTGACTGAAAAGGAAATGCTCGCAGTAGTATGGGCCCTCGAGAAGTTCAGATCATATATTTTGGGCTCTAAGGTGACAATATATACTGATCATACAGCCATTCGATACGTAATGGAAAAGAAGGACGCGAAGGCGCGTCTTCTTAGGTGGATTTTACTCCTCCAGGAATTTGATTTGGAGATTAAAGATAAACCTGGAGTGAAGAATGTTGTGGCTGATCACCTTTCTCGGATTGAAATTAAAGATTCTCCTGATCATGAGCGGATTAGAGAGACCTTCCCAGATGAGTCAATTTGTGCTATTGACTCACTCCCGTGGTATGCCAACATGGTGAACTATCTTGTCTCCAAGAAGGTTCCCCATGGTTGGACTAGGAGCAGCATTGATCGACTGAAGTCGGATTCGAGGAGATACCACTGGGACGATCCTTTCCTTTTCTTCGAAGGACCGGATTGTATTTGGAGAAGGTGTATTCCTCAGGAGGAATACCATAGTGTCCTCACATATTGTCATTCACTTGAGGCTGGAGGAAACCATTCGGGAAAGAGAACCGCTCACAAAGTACTTCAATGTGGATTGTATTGGCCGACCTTGTTTAGAGATGCCATTGATTTTGTGCGGTCGTGCCCGATTTGTCAAAGGATGGGAGGGACAGTTGGACAGAGAGATGAGATGCCCATGCAACCGATGATTATTTGTGATGTTTTTGATGCATGGGGCATAGATTTTATGGGTCCCTTTCCCAACAGCCAAGGACATGAGTACATTTTGTTGGCGGTTGACTATCTATCTAGGTGGGTGGAGGCTATCCCAACCCGAACCGCAGACAGCAAGACTGTTTGTAAGTTTGTGAGAGATCATATTATTGCTAGGTTCGGGGTGCCAAAAGTTTTGATATCTGATGGGGGTAGCCACTTTGTGAATCGAGATATGAGATCTTTAGCTAAGGACTATGGATTTGAGCATAGAGTTACTAGTCCTTACCACCCACAGTCCAACGGCATGGCAGAAGTTTCGAACAGAGAGGTGAAGAGTATTTTGCAGAAATTGGTTCGTCCCGATAGGAAGAACTGGTCTCAACTCTTGGACCAAGTTCTATGGGCCTATAGGACAGCCTACAAGACACCATTGGGTACTTCACCATTTAGAATGATCTATGGCAAGCCATGCCATTTGCCCGCAGAATTGATTCATAAATCCGAATGGGCAATTAAGAAGATTAATTGGAGTGGTCACCTAGGGAAGCTTTGCCGAGACTTGAACTTGAACGAACTCGTGGAAATCTGAAACAGGGCATATGACAACAGTTTGATTTATAAGGACAAAGTAAAGAGATGGCATGATCAGCACATTAGGTGCAAAGACTTTGTCCCTGGACAAAAGGTATGGTTGTTCAATGCCAGGTTGAAGATGTTCCATGGGAAGCTCAAATCTAAATGGACGGGTCCCTTTGTGGTTAAGAAAGTGCACGAGAATGGAAGTGTAGAGATAGCTGATCTCACAGATGGTGCACAATCTCATGTGGTGAATGGACAACTGTTGAAGCATTTTGTTGATTCCAAAGAGCAGTTAGTCCAAGTCGAGGTCATCAACTTCATACAGAGTGAGCACAGAGCAGATACATCTTATTACTCTTCATGAAGATGCAGCATCAAGATTCAACATCTTAGAAGATTCAATCACTCTTTTACATATTCTCCCTTCTTTGTATATTCTCGAGATCACGTCGGTTCTCACACTTACTCTTGTCCTATACTTAGGCTGACCAAAGCCTAAGTATAGGGGGGACCGATGCCCGCCATGTGTATTTACTCATCATTTCTCCTCTTGACCTCGTCCGCCCCATTTTTGCTCTTCTTCTACACTTAGGCTGTCCAGAGCCTAAGTATAGGGGGGGCGGATCGACTTCTATACTTTCTATTATTTTAGCTTTCCTACGCTTAGTACGAGCTATGTCTTTTTGTCACCTAGTGCCATGAGGACATAGCACAAGCTAAGTATAGGGGGGCGTGTATATATTACATATATACTTTACCCATACCTCGTACTTTCACGTATTTTTATATATATTATACAATAATTATGGGGTGGGTAAAAACAAAAAAACAAAAAACAAAAAAAACAAAAAAAACATTCATAAAAAAAACTAAAAAAAAACTAAAAAAAACAAAACAAAACAACAGTAAAAAAAAAATTTCCTAAAAAAAAACTCTTTTTCTTTATTTGCTTAAAAAACTTAAAAAAAAAGAATCTTTTCTTATTTACCTATCTTTTTCAAAAAAAAACTCTTGAAAAAAAAAAAGAAAAGCAAAACTTTTCTAACAAAAAAAAAACTTCTTCTTTGCCTTTGTTTGTCAAAAAAAAAACCTTTGTGAAAACTAAAAAAAAACTAACTAATAAGTTGGTTTAATCCCTGACACAATTCACTTTCACACAAGACTAGTGATGTTCAAGAACACTTGGTTTATGAGGTCTTGAGATTTTGAGTTAACCAGCCTTAGTCATTAGGGTCCTTGACTTAATTATTCACATTTCCCTAGTTTGAAAGATTTGTGTGCTATATTGCATGCTTAGTCTCTACCTTAAGAATATGATCAGCACCTCACGTACACGACTGCAGTTATGATGAGATGAGTTGTAATTTCACTTGAGGAACTGGGATGAGGGATTTGAGTTTGGACTTGATTTAATGATGCTCGAGGATGGGATAAAATCAATGAAGGCTTCATGAAACCTGAGAGTCAGCACATTTAGCCAGTATGAGAACATGGTTCTTGTACTACCTCTTGATATTTACCTATGTGCCAGGGTGTGATAAAATAAAAAAAATTGTTGATCAGTGTGCGCCAACTCTTGGTAAAAGCAGTGGACCTAGCCACAAATACTACAAAGCAATGAAATGTCAAAGAAAAGCTCTCATTCCACAAAGTCAATTATCAAAAGAGCTTCCACCAAAGGCGAGCGCTCCCAACCATTTCAAAGTGTCCACTTGGACCACCGCTATTAGGACCAGGAGTCGGGCTTGCACCAAAAAAGGGCTCTGCATCGTAAATGCTACAAGTCTGGGTGTAGAAGGTACGATAGGTACTCAAAAAAGGCACACCCCGGTGTACTCCCAGGAAAACAAGTGCAGACGGCTCCAACTTCTCTTGACGGACGCACTGATCAACACCAAAAAAATGCGTTGCGTAATAAGGCACTTGAGAGGATCCTTGTTCCAATGAGAGGGAGAGAAGAAATGACACAATCCTATACCCTCCATCAACTGGCCTTCCATCTACACTTTCAAGTCTGACAACTAAAGAGACGGTGGATTGGATTCAAGAAATGATTTATTCCTTAGTGTTGAGGATTGGGTCCTTAGGAGAGTCTCTTGGACTGGAACCTTGGGTGACGTTGTGACTCTACTCTTGTAACTGCGGTCAACACTTAAAGTCATATCCCTTATATATACGTATACAAAGAGAGTCTGATGATTAGGGAAATTGGGTACCTTTTAACTAGAGCTTGGTTCAGCTTAGAATTTTAGGATCTCTAAAACCGAGAGTTCTTGAACGGATCAAGTCTTGTATTCACATGCACAGTCAGGGGTTAACCCAACTTATTCATTCTTTATTTGCTCGAGGACTAGCAAAGTTTAAGTATAGGGGGGTGATGAATCCACGATTCATCATCTCAATATCTTGATCTTAGCAAAATCCACAAGTAAATTCCCTAATAAATGTCAATAAAATCAATAAATTAACAAAATACCTCTTGTAAATAAAACACACTAATTATTGTATATTGGATTGCATAAAATAAATTAACATAAAAAAAAAGCCGCAAAATCAAAGGAGTTTTATACTTGTAAATAGCCTAAAACTTCATGTATTTTTAATAAGTTCATTTCAACTCCTTTTTGGCTAATTCTTTCTCTAACTTGTTCATAATAATGTATATAAAAATACAAAAATACAAAACAAATTTTACCTTAAATAAATGCTCCTAGATCCCAATGGGAAAAAGCCGTAAAGACCAACTTCCAAGCTAAATTCCCGCTCCGTATGAACTCCAAATTCACCAAACTCACTTTTAAAGTTCAAGTTAGAAAATTATCTATCCAACGGAAGTGGTTTCATTAAACTCGGAGCTCATTTGCAAAAGTTGGGTTTTGGGACCTAGATGTACATTGTACATTATGTATATATTCATACTTTCTTCATTTTTTATTATATCTTTCTTAATTATTAAAAATACAAAAAAATCATACTTGTGTTGTATTTTAATTATACTACTTTATTGTATTTTTTTATTGTAAATATCTCCTATTAAAAAGACAAAAAAAATTACATATTAGAAAAGTAAAAAAAATGTACATGGTGTTTTGTCTTCTTTTGTAAATTCTCCACTATTTCTCTTCTCTTTTTATTTTATTGTATTTAAAGTAGACAACTTTATTTATTTATTTATTTATTATTTAATTTCCATTCTCTACAATAACCACCAATTCAACTCCATTATTCCACCATTTTTTCCCAACTTCCCATTCAACTCCATTAATAAATCAACCTCCCATTCAACCCCACCACTTTAATAACCTCTCATCCCATTCTCTTTATATACATGTCATTCTCCTCATTTTTGCCTTTGATCCATCTTTATGTGAGGAGAGCCTAGTTCCCTGAGTTGAATCGGTGACAGCGACGCAACCGCGGTCGAGCGCCGACGGCCCTCTCTCCGGTGTGATCCGTTGGTTTTTTGGCCAACATCGCAGCCGCAACCGCGCTCTGCTCGAGCTCATCGCACGCCGGCGATTCGAGCGAAGACCGTGCTCACGAGAGCACTTCATAGGCGTCCGCGTTCATCGTAGGTAATTTTATCATCTTGTCATTTTTTGCAATTTTTTTTAGCACATCATATCGCCCCCATCCTCCATTTGTTTCTACTCCATCTTATTACCATCATAATTTTTTTTCTCCCTTTCTCATCATGTCCATTCCCTGTTTTAAACAATAAAAAAATAAAAAATTTAAAACAAAAAAAGTCCTTTTATTATAGCACCATCATCATAGCACTTTTCCATTTATTTATTCCACCACCACCATCATACCACCACCTTTCATCACTTGTTTAGTTTATCATCACTATCATTTCCCCCCCTTCTTTTTGTGTACATAGTTCCTGTACAAAGAAAATTTAAAAAAAAATAAAAAAATTAAAACAACAAAAAAAAGTTTTTTTTTAACATTACAGCAGCAAAATAAAAAAAATAAAAAAAATTAAAAAAAAACGAAGGTGGAGCAGCAGCTCCAACGCCGCCGCCCCACCTCCCCACAGCCATCGCCACCGTCAACCGCCGCCAGCCGGCGGCCTTCTCTCCAGGACTGCGCGGCCCTCTCCGCCGCGTGACGGCCTCCAGCAGCGGCGCCCCGACACCGCGCCGCCCCTCCGCCCGCTTCCACAACCGCCAGCAGCCACCGGCCTCCACAGGCATCTCGCCGCCGCCTTCAGCCTTTGCCGACCGCCGCCTCCCCGACGCACGCCGCCTGCGCGCGGTGCGCCGCCCCCCCTCGCGGCCGCGCGCGGCCGTGGAGCCGCCACCGCCCACACCCATTTGGGTTCTTCTCCAGCCGACCAGGGAAGAAGAAGGTGCTTTGTCTTTAGATTATTTTATTGTGAAAATTACATTTTTTATATTTATAGTTTTTGTAATTACGTAATGGTCCTTGTATAAGTTGCATTGTATATATTGTTTTCTGAATTTGCACCGATTCCCCTCTGTTTGTATGTTGATTTGGACACCTGTTATGCATCATTTTGTTCAATGAAAAATGTCTTTGTGAAGAGCAACTAATTGTCTACAATTTGACTATTTATTGGTATTTTTTTGACTCATGGGTAATTAATTATAATTGTTTAACTGAAATTTTGCATAGTTTACCCATTCTGTGCCATTAAATTAATATCTCACAAACGGTTGCTCTAAAAATTCCACAAAAAATTATATGTTCTGCCTTGATATGTGATGTAATTACTGTCCAAATTTCACATCTATTGGACTTGTCTTGTGCCTACAATAAATTATAGAGTGTATTTAGTATTTGATTTTTAATTAAATCCACAGATATCCTTTTCACGAAATTTCAAGTCTCTTGGATTTCTCATCTAAATATCTACTTGAGATAAATCACACTCTGATTAATTTGACAACGTGGATTTAATAGGAATTAATTACTCACTGTCACTCTGTTTCAACTAAAAAATTCATAAAAAATTCATATTTTGTCAGAAAATTCTAAAAAAATTACTGTAGCTTCCTTGCATCATGTTTTCATTCCAGTAATGTTTTCATAATTTTTGCTTACTTTTTGTGTGATAAATTACGAAAAACCCCATAAAAAGTGTGTATTTTTATTTATTGCATTTTAACCCCTAAAATTCCAAAAAAATGTGTTTTATGTTCCTCACTGGATTAGGACTCTAGGAAAAATACGAATTGGCTAATTTGGACTTGTTTTCTATTAAAATTAATTTGGCCTTGTTGTATGTTTTCTTAGTGTTGTAATTCACCCGCATTTTGTTTTTGGCATTCTACTTGCATTAAAAAAATCTAAAAAAATACCACTTGAAAATCTAGACCTAAGTTTGCGAATTAACCCCCAAGTTGTTCCTTTGCCTCCCTGAGTTCGACCCCGGACTTGCCCGGGATATAAATTAAAGCCGAGACACTCTTCACGGAGATCTTCTCTCGGTTCTGACCGAATCGCTAAGTACACGTATTACAACGAAGCCGAATTAAAAACCGTATCTAGCGACTCGCCAACCATCAACTCTGTTCAGTCGGCAACACCATCAGAAGCTCCAGCTGAGAAGAAGGACGAGCAGCAACCGCAGCATCAGCCTCAGCCGAGCCAGCAGCCACCGGCAGTCCAGCACGTGTACTACGTGCGGGCGCCCGACCAGGGCCAGCCGCAGCAGCAGATGGTTGTGTACCAGCCAGAGTTTCTTTCAGGACATGATCCAGTCTTTCCACCACCACCCCTGATTGTTAGAAGTTTTCGCCGAGATGGTAGGTAGTTTTCTCGAGGTGTTCATGGACAACTTCTCTATCTATGGTGATAGTTTTGACTCTTGTCTTCAGAATCTAGACAGAGTGCTTCAGAAGTGTCGGGAAGTTAATTTGGTGCTTTCATGGGAAAAGAGCCACTTCATGGTCAAAGAAGGTATCGTGCTGGGTCACGTCGTTTCCAAACGTGGCATGGAAGTCGACCCGGCAAAGGTGGATGTTATTGCAAATCTCCAGCCACCTCAGTCGGTGAAGAATGTAAGGTCATTCCTGGGGCATGTGGGATTTTACAGGAAATTCATCAAGGATTTCAGCCGCATTGCCCGACCTTTGACAGAACTTCTGTGCAAGGAGACTGAGTTCAACGTAGATCAACAGGTTCTCCTTGCTTTCAATCAGCTGAAGGAGCTTATTACTCAGGCTCTAATCTTACAGCCGCCTGACTGGACTCTTCCCTTTGAGATAATGACCGATGCGTCAGACTTTGCAGTCGGGGCTATTCTTGGGCAAAGGAAAGACAAAGCGCCCTATGCCATTCACTATGCCAGCAGAACATTAGATGAAGCACAGAGAAATTATACAGTGACAGAGAAAGAATTGCTGGTTGTGGTTTTCGCCCTTGAGAAGTTCAGATCCTATTTGCTTGGATCAAAAGTCACAATTTTTACAGACCACTCTGCTATCCGTTACCTACAGCAGAAGAAGGATGACAAGCCAAGATGATTCGTTGGATCCTTCTCCTCCAGGAATTTGATCTGGAAATCAAGGACAAGCCTGAAGTTCAGAATGTGGTAGCAGATCATCTCTCCAGAATTGAGCAGCACGAGCCTCCTCTGAACAGTGCACCCATCACAGAAACCTTTCCTGACGAATCAATCTTAGCAGTGGATTCCCTTCCTTGGTATGCTGATATAGTCCATTACCTCGCCTCTGGGTAACATCATCGGATTGGACGAAGAACCAGAAGAACAAATTCATGTCGACCATCCGCTTCTACCAATGGGAGGATCCTCTTTTATTCAGGGAAGGAGCAGATTGCATTTGGCGCAGGTGCATCCCTCAGGAGGAGCAATCTAGTGTCCTCGAGCATTGTCACTCGCTCGAATCTGGTGGACATCACTCTGGAGATCGTACGGCAGCCAAAGTACTTCAGTGTGGCTTCTGGTGGCCCACGTTATTTAAGGATGTAGCAGAATTTGTTAAACGATGTATTGACTGTCAGAGATTGAAAGGTACACTCACTGCAAAAGATTCGATGCCCCTAAAAATCATTCAGATAGCAGACGTTTTCGATGCATGGAGCATTGACTTCATGGGACCTTTCCCTAACAGTCAAGGTTTTGAGCACATCCTTCTTACCGTCCATTACGTGAGTTGTTGGGTTGAAGCTATCCCTGCTCGAGCCGCCGACAACCGAACAGTGTGTCAGTTCCTGAAGAAGAACATCATTTCGCGGTTCGGGATACCGAAAATTCTCATATCCGACGGGGGTAGCCATTTCATTAATAAAGAGGTCAAGAAATTGACGAAGGAGTACGACATCGACCATCGTGTCGCATCTCCTTACCATCCTCAGACCAATGGCATGGCAGAGTTATCAAACAGAGAAATCAAGACTATCCTGCAGAAACTTGTTAGGCCAAACAGAAAAGACTGGTCTCAACTCTTGGACTCGGTCCTATGGGCTTACTGAACCGCCTACAAGTCTCCCTTGGGCATGTCGCCCTATCGTCTTGTATATGGAAAATTGTGCCATCTGCCCGTGGAATTAATTCACAAGTCTTTATGGGGAATCAACAGTTGCAATTTGGACTCACGCAAAAGTGGTCAGAAAAGAAAGGATGATCTGAACAGACTCTTGAAGTTCCGAGACTATGCATACGATAACACATTGATGTACAAAGAGAAGGTGAAACGCTGGCATGACCGGCATATCAGACGAAAGACCTTTGATGTTGGACAGAAGGTGTGGTTATTTGATGCAAAGTTGCGGATCTTCCCGAGCAAATTGAAGAGTAAATGGACAGGGCCATTTCGAGTTTGTGAAGTGCGTGACAATGGAAGTATTGCTATAGCAGAATTGTCCCCTGACGCACAACCATTCGTCGTCAACGGTCAATTCCTGAAGCCTTACCTCGAACCAGACACATTCTTGGCCGTTGTTGACTCCATTCAGCTCGTGCACCATGATGACATATCCACAACAGTTGCAGCATCAAAAGATTCAGACAATGCACTCCAACAACTGTTTATCTGATTTTCTTCTTTTCTTCTTTTCCTTTTCTATCTTCTTTTTATATCAAAAAGGGGTCGCCCTTGTAGACAGTTTTCTATACTTAGGAAGTACTTTGTCCTAAGTATAGGGGGATGTCCTAAGTAAAAATATTTTGGGTATTTTTACCGAGTTTTTCAATTCATTTCGATCCTCTCCATTGTCTCCTCTTCTTGTCTATACTTAGGAGTATCTTACCCTAAGTATAGGGGGGAGACAATCTGAGTACGATCTGTGTATTCCCATCCTTGACCCTCCCTGCTTTTTGTACAGTCTATTATACTTAGGATTACTTGATCCTAGGTATAGGGGGAAGGTCAACTTCTCATTCATTCATTTCTCATTCATATATATATATATATTCTTTAGATCTGTCTATACTCAGTACGAGTTATGTCTTTTCTTTTCTCTTCGACCTATGAGGACATAGCTCAAGCTAAGTATAGGGGGGTCGTATATACCATGTATATACCATAAGCCATAACTCATACTGAAAAATAAAATATCACCTCAATATAAAAAGTACTTCTATAATAATAAAAGATGATTGTGAGCTCCTCAGATTCTTTGTACTTGTACTGATTATTAAGTCAGGAAAAGCATTTTCTGCAAAACATTCTCTTTGAAAAATCTTGTGAAAATTGCTTGAAAAATAGTGTGTACAAGTATTCAACCTTTGAAAAATCAGTTTTGTGTGTAAAATTTATTTTTTTTTGAGTGAAATCAAAATGTGTGAAAACCAGTGTGCAAATGATTGTAAAAATTGATTGTCAAATTGTTTTGAAAAACCTATCTATGTTATGTAAAACCCTTTGCAAAAATCATTTTCAAATTCGTGTACATGTTTGCAAAATTATTTTGGACTATAGTTTTCAAAATTCTTGTGAAAATAATTCTTGAAAAAGTCTGAGGAGTCTGCACAAAAATCTCTCACACAAAAATAATTAATAATCCCAAATAAAGCTTATAAGAGCCAAAACCATGTTGAACAGCAAATACAGTTTTTCTTCTTTTGTATATACTGATTAATAAATCAGGTTAAAATACCTATACAGTATGATGTGAAAATAGTGTGAATTATTTTGAAAAATTTGCTGTGAAATGTTTTCAACCTGTGTAAAATTGTTTTGTTTGAAAAACTTTTTCTTTGTGTGAAAGAAAGGATTTGAAAAACCTATGTGCAAATGTTTTGAAAAATGTTTGTCAAAACTATTGTGAAAAATGTATATAGTGTGAAAAATCTTTGTAAAAATAGTTTTCAAATGTGTGTAAATGCTTGCAAAAATTATCGTGTACTATAGTTTGCAAAATTATTTTCAAAACTAGATCTGAGAAATAAAGACATCATTACAAATACTTGTAAATTGTGAATAAGATACATAAAATTCTTTCTGTACAACCTGAATAAAGAATTCATTAAAACCTATAAAAGTCCTTATAAATCCATACATTTGTCAATAAGGCAGCACATCCGTGTAAATAATTGTATGTACTTTTTGTATATGTCAAGCTTCTTATTTGCAAAAATTCTTTGTAAAAAGCTTTTTGATTCTTGCAAATTCTGTGAAAAATTGCATCATTCATTGTGCATAGCATGAGCATACCATTCATATTCTTTTTGAGTGAGCTTGATGATTGAATCAGTCCAATAAAGTCTCAAATTGGAGCTTGGTTAGACCTTACCGCACCTAACTGCACTGGAACCTTATGGGAACTAAGTCTAAGGTACTTCAGGTCTATGCAGACTTAATTCTTTGAGAAATCAGGGCTGGGTTCAAGTCACCTCAACTGACTAACTAGAACTTTTCGAGACACACGTATGACTCTTGCCGACCGTGACCTAACTTGGACACTTGCACCTTTCACTTGGCTCAACTCAGTTGGAGTGGTGAGGGGGTTGGATTTACCAGTCTGAGACGCACACGGGTGGAAACATTCGTCCTCATCTAGGGAGGGAAGTGCACCCCAACCTGGTTCAATAGCCATGAGGTCTAAAGACAGGAGATTGTGGGTTGCAATAAAGCTTCAAAAGAGGGATAGTCTACTGGCTCAAGAGGAAAAACTCCTTATGTAAATGCTGCTGTGTATAGTACTTCAAAAAAATGGTCAGGCCTATACAAAAATAAAATGCCTGCAAAGTATGTACATATGTTGTAAAGCCAATAAGAAAGCTTGAGTTCCAAAGTCAAATATGTAAGCCTGCAGCTGGATGACTTGACTACACTGGTCTTGCATCCTAGGATAGGTAGCTACACTGGCTACCGTCCATTCTTCTCTTCACCCCCTCCTCTTGAGCTGATTGCCACTTGAACTTAGAAGGGAATACCTTGCTCCTCGAGGAAAGAGATGTTGGATTGGAGAATCATTGGGTTGTCATTCTGGAGAAGTCAGTTCATTTACCATTTTAGTCGGGGAGAGCCACTATCACTTACACTGTACAAGTCAGCTTCATAGTTATAAGGGTTTGCGTACGATGTAGACCAGTTCTGACCAGGCTATTGAGGTGGGTTGAACCGAGTTCTGTGGTTCTCGAAGGCTGTTGTATTTTAAAACTGGCTCCCGACTAGGGTCCACACAAATCTACACCCAAGGTCTGACAGGAGCTCCAAATTCAGATTTTATAAAGACATGCATTGCACTGAAAGCACCCCTATTCACTCTATCCTTCTTTAATTCGCCTTTTTCTTTTCTTTATTCTTTTGTACGTATTGCATAAGTATTTGCTAGGGACTAGCAAAGGCAAGTATAGGGGGGTGATGAATCTCCATTTCATCACCTTTATTCTATCATTTTGGCCTCAAAACCCCCAGCAAATGCATGTAAATAGCATCAATTTGTACATAATAGCATTCATGATTCATTGTATCAATTATACATTAAATAAGGTTTTTAATGCCACAATTATAGAATAAAGAAAAGAAAAGAAAAAGGAATAAAATATTGCAAAAATTTTATTACCCGAACCCCGAGACCAAGGCCAGCATGGAATTGGTCGATAAGGAATAAAGTAGGGGGAGATAAGGGCCAGTGTACAATAAATACCTCATTTATTCATTCATCCATTTATGCATTTTTGACACCTATTTTGTATATATTTATTCATTCATCAAATAAAGAAACTTTGTACATGAAAGTTGTAGTTAATAATGTAAATAAAAATACAAAATTGAGTTTGTATAAAAATAATACTCAGTGTACATTTTATACCCAGAATAAAAAGCCAAAATCTCAACTTCACAGACCCATATCTTGCAAATAAAAGCTCCAAATCACCCAAACTCACCTTTAATTGTATGTAGCTTTCCAAGAACTATTTAATAAAATTGGTTTCATACTTTTTGGAGTTCATCTGTAAAAGTTAGGTTTTTGGCCTCCATTGTGCAGCCTGCCTGATTAAAATATTCAATATATTCATTGTCTATTATTTTTATCAAATTATAGAATTTTGTAAATAATATATATAATACATGTACATATTGAAATTAGAATAAAACTAAAAAGGACTTCTAAAATAAAATAAGTATATGCAAAATAATAGGCATAATACCTATGATAAGTATATATCTAAATAAAGAGGGGAAACATTCTTTAACTCTTTCACATTTTTATAGTATTGAAAAAATACATATAACTTATTAAAAATACAAATTTAAAATAAAAACCAAGAAAATACATTAAATAAATAAAGTATATATAATATATAGGTAAAAGACCTATAAGTATACCTACATATACATATACCTATTTATTTAAATATGAAAATAAACTCATAAAAATTAAATAAAAATATCCTCACACTCACAAAAATAAATTATAAATTTATAAAATAAGACAATAAAATAATAAAATAAAATAAACAAAATAAAAATAAAATATACAAAATACATGTAAATACATGCATATACACATTATTAAAATAAAACTATAATAAAATACTTCAAAAAATTAAATAAAAATCATAAATAAATACTACATGAAATAATACACATTTTTTATTTTATATGAAAAAAATAATAAAATCATTTATTATTTCTAATAAATCAATTTCGAGCAAAATTCCCTATTTTGTCCTCTAGCGTCCCAGTTGGACCAATGAGGGCACGTCCTTTGTTGACTGCCCGGTCAACTGTCCCATCCGGGACCTGGCGCGCCAGAAGTGTCTTTTCCCCGATTTTCTTCCCTTTTTTACGGGCATCTCGTCCATCGATTGCACTCGCGTTCTTTACAAGAAATCATCTCTGATTATCGTTGATGCCCGCCAATATCTTAGATCAACAGGATGCTCATTGGATTAATCAATAAACGCCGGTCAATAAGGGTCCATCCCAGTGTTTATAAATAAGAAGCTTCGCCCCCCTCCTCAAATTTAGCCAATTTCATCCACCCAAAAGCCTTGATTTCGATCCTGGGAGGCTCCTCGTGACAGGGGGAGCATCGCAACGACTTGAATCGGCCGGAGGAGGGAAAGTTTTGACGCGGCGGAGCTCCGGCGTCCGTCCTGCTCCCTGGTGGCCCCAGGTATAAGAGCTGCCCTTTATTACATTTTAGGTAGATTTTAGTGTTAGCTTTTCATTCCCGTTCTTAGTTTAGCCTTTAGATCAGTAGCGTAGCGTGAAATAGAAAATTCGAAGTTCGCAGAAGCTCTGCTCCGGCGACTTCTTCACCGTGATCTCGATCGTTTCCGACCGCCACGTTCACCCCACTTCGTTCCCTATCGCGTTCTCCATCTATCTATCATCTTTGTTCAACCAAGGACCTCTAGTCGTTGTGAATCGGAGCTCCACCTCCGCCTATCGCCGGAGCTCCTCCGCCTCACTCCACCTTGCTGTAGAGTTTCAAAACCCGGGGTCGAGGAGATAGCCCTCATTCCCCCGGTTCTTCCTGTGTAGGTATCGCAGAGCATCGAGCCCCTTTGGACTCGTTTGGACCCAGGAAGAGGCTCCTGGAGGTCCCGAACTTCATCGACCTCGTTCGAGCTCCTTGGACCTCCAGGAGCCATGAGAAGACCACGAGCAGACGCGGGAGGCCTCTAGCTACGTCCAGACCATCTCAGACGCGAGGGAGAAGCCCGGAGGAGCCCAAGCTTCACGATCGAAGCTCGCCGAGCGTGAGCTTCTTCCCTGTTCTTTCAGGCGCCTTCATCGTCGTCCGATCAGGAGGCGCGCCCCAGATTGCATGAGAACCGTCGGATGAAGCCAAGCCATCATCGTCCGACCCACGAGGAGGATCTAATCCGAACCCTTCATCGGCAAACCGGTACCCGCCGTCGGATGTGCGACGCATGTCCAAGTGAAGCCTTCATCGCCATCCGTCAACGCCTAAATAAGGGGTAAATTTCTCATTTGGCCCCGACTCTTTTGTATTTATTTTTTTAACCCTGTGAATAAAAGTTGAAGTTTATTTTATCATGTAAATTTTGCATGGACCCCATATATCTTCATGAAATTACTATGAGGTCCAGTCCACGTCACCTCACGTGTACCCCCACGTGAGGTGGCTAAATTGCACAAGCACCCCTGTACGTCTGTACATTTGCCTTTAGTCCATAAAATAAAAACTCAAATGTAATATTTTTGTGAAAAATTGCATGAAAGCCCCTGGACTTTCTGAAATTGTTTTTTGGTCCCTGTGGGTGCGGAGCACGTATAGTCCCACGTGCTGGGTATTTTGCGCTGGGGCGCCTGGCGGGTTTTGTATTTCACTTTAGCCCTTAAATTTGCAAGCCATGTGTTATATTTTTGGTGTTTTTGCACAGAAGCCCCTGACTTTAGTTTTATTTGCAAAAATGCCCCTGCTAGGCCATATATTTTTATATGCCTTGTCCATTTATTCCATGCATCATATTAACTTGAAAAACTTCACAAAAACTAATGTAGGCTCCTGTTAGCTTGCTCTTACACGCCATATTTTTAATTTTTAATTTTCTTGCATTTTTGCATTTATTAAAAATCAAAAACATGCATTTTCTTTACTGTCTAGTTCAGAAAATACCAAAAAATAGTAAAACACCTCGAAAAATTCCAAAAAATTAATTATGGTCTATTTTATCATATTTGAGTGATAGTCCAAAAATCACTAAAAATCTCAAAAGAAAAACCTTAAAAATTCAAAAATACTCAAAAACTTCCAAAAAATATAAAAAATTCTAGAAAAACCCAAAAATTGCAAACACAAGTCCTGTAGTTTCTATATTTTATCCTCTTTACTTTAAAAATGGTTTGGAGAAATTTTGTGGCTGTGTCATAGTTTTAATTCCCTTTTTACCCCCAGCCAGTAGCTACTCCACTGTTTTGCTTTATTTCAGTATTTAAAAATACCCAAAATATGTTGAAAAATGCCCAAAAATCACAAAAACAGTAAAAAAATCATAAAAATACCAAAAAGATTTTATTTCTGAATTTTTGACCATTTTTGCATATTTTTATAAATATTAAATGACTCCTCTCCCTACATTGTATATATATTCCCATATTGAAAAAGAAAATTATATATATATATATGTATATAAATCTAAATATATCTGTAGATTGGTGTACCAAAATCTGAAAATTAAAAATATATATATATACATATATTAATATATATCTATATCCTATCTATACATATATGTATTATATTCTATATATATATATATTATATAAACCATATATATATAGATTAATATATAATATATATATATATATCTTAATAAAAATAATAAAATAATAATAATAATATATAAAAACCCATAAAAATAGGCTTCACATAAGGATGACTCTGTTGTACATGCACATCATAGGCTACTACATTTTTGTATTGCTCTCTGTGGTTCGACCTCTACATGCTTGTTCACTATGCATTTTGTGGTAGAGTAATAAATGTTAATTCACAATTTTGGGACTCTATTGATTTATTCTTTTATGTGGGTTAATTGCTGATTAACCGATGTTTTGTGAGCGGTCGCCTCAGCGACAACATATTTTGACCCTCGCAAAATGTCGGTTATCAGGTAGTCACTACGTGGGCATAATTAAAGGACATATTTCTCAAGAAGTTCTAACCCCTGAGTGGGACAAATCAGATGAGATCACATATATCTAGCTTCACATAGATGTCTCATGATCCTTTCCATGAGGCATGGGAGAGGTTTAAAGATCTGGTCCAGAAGTGCCCGTGCCATGATATCAACAAGCCGATCTTGGTCTAGAATTTATACAGTGGTTAATTTAGCTGGGATTACATGGGTTTTAAATTGAGAAGATAGTGAATGAAAGGTGTCATTGTAACCCAACAATTCCCAAAGCAAAATTTATTCTAAGAGAATCTTGATTTTATTTAACTTAGTTAGCTTCCAGGGTCGAACTCAGGGAGAAAACTAAGAAACGAGGAATATTGATTATTGTTAATTAATATAGGTTTTAAATTTCTTTTTCTGGTTTTTAGTTTCCTTTTTAATGGATTTCTTGAATTCTTATGGATTTTAATGGATTTTATATTTTAAAATTATTTTTTTAATGTTTTAATTTTTTATATTTTCTATTTTTAATTGATTTTAATTTTGAAATTTTTATATCTTTTAAAATTTTCCATAATTAATTTTGAATATGATATAAACAAAATTAAAGGAAAGCCTTTTATATTTTTAAAATCAATGGAATATACTTAAAAATAAAGAAATGGTGAGTTTTTGTGTTTTAAGTATCCTTAACTGTTTTTGTTAATTTTTGTGGTATTTGATACCTTCTTATGGAATTACTAATGATATAATGTTGAAAACAAATTAAAAAGAAATCTGCAGCTACTGTCTTTGTGTTTTTTAAAATAGAAATTGAATCAAATAATCTGGAAAAAAATTATATAAAAAATTTTTAAGCTTTAAAACAAGGTAAATAATGCATATTTTATTTTTATACGATTTTATAGAATTTTTATAAGATTTTGTGAATATTTAAATTTCTAGTGATTTATGTTTTTATTTTTATTTTATTTTTATATATCTTGTAAAGTACAGTAAAAGTGAGATATATTATTTTTTTTGAAAATTTTCAAACAATTCTCAAAAAATTATGAGTTTTTTAAAACTAAAACAATAAAATTAAGGTTGTTTTTATTTTTTAATAATAGAAAACAAAGTTAATTTTTGAAAAAAAATACAGAGCTGGAAATGTTTATTAGGTAATTACTATAATTTTTGCGGATTTTTTATATATTAGAAACTATATTATCCAAGCAAAACAAGCAATAAAATTATATGCAACTTTATAAGGCCCTAAGTATAATTATGGAGAAATTTCAGATAATTTATTAATAAAGAAATAAATCTAGGGTAAGATATGCAAAATAACCAAGACTTCATGCATTTCTACAAGTGATTCAGCTTGAGAAGAACTAAATTGAAAATACTAAAAACTTCACACAACAATTTATCAACAAATGAAAGTTTCAGGAGAAAATTGCAAAGACACCAGAAAGCACGTGGTTATGTACATGACTACAGATCAAAAGGACATAAGTGCAAATAAATGAAACTCACGGGAGCTTTATGCAATTATTTCACATGTTATTACATGAAATAGGGATAGAAATGTGAACAAAGAAAGTATAAAGATAGAATATGCAAATTCACCGATGGAGCATCCTTTGCATATGTTGCACTGAAGGGTGGTGTGCGACTGAGATCGGGTCTTCAGATCTGACCAGATGAACGAGAATGAGGCGCGAATGAGTGGTCTTGATGCGACTGGAGCTCCTCCTAATCGGACGATGATGAAGGCTAAAGGAAGAACATCAAATAATGACATTTTCCTTGAGATTTGATCTCCTAGATCTGAAGCTCTCAAGTTCGGATCTCCGCTGTGAACATCTCAATCAACTCCAAATGATGATCCACTTCAATCTGAAGTGGCTAGAATTTCCACATCTCACTGTAAAGAGATCTAGTAGATCTGCAAGTAAGGCGCACCACACCTACTTCCTTCCGTGCTCCAGTCACCCTCCAGATGATTATACCAGGTCCATGTAGAGTTAATGAAGAATCTCAAAATACAGAAGTCCTCGGCTGTCCATTATTGATCAAGAGAAAAAGGTGAAATGGTTTAGGATCTCTAGTAAAGGTGGAGAAAGATGATATGATACCCAGATCTCGATCAGATCTGAGATGGAGATATCTTGAAGGAGAAGCAGAGAAGCAGAGTTAGATGATGATGACGGTGAAAGCTCGGATTAGTGTTGAATCTAAGGTGAAGGACCTTTGATTGTGACGATCGGAGCTGGGCTATAATGCTCTGCTAAGTAAATCAAAATCGATGAAATTACAATCAAAATTGAAACTAAATCAAGATACGGTTACCTGGGGTGAGTGAGGTACATGGGTAGAGGATCAGAGACCCTCGAGGGTCATTGCCTCGACGATGCGACGGTACTGGAGGCTGGAATCTCGCGATGGTGGAGCTACGAGAGAGATGCTGGATGTAAGACCGAGCAACACCAAATCCTCGCTACTACGATGTCTTCTCATGCCCGTCACTTGTAGAACATGCTCATAGCTCACTGGAGAGGAGGAGAATGACCAAAGATTAGAATTGAATAAGCTCTAGCTGATTTTTATATGTAGATGGGAGGCAAAATTTGAATGAGGATGAAGCATGCGAACTGATGTCAAAACTGGGTGACATTATACGGGTGTGAATCCAATTTTTATGTTTTTAATCGAGCAAATAAAATGTGTTAAACAATATTGGGAATCGACCTAGGAAAATGGAAGATGGAAGCAAGTCAGCAAAGTTATATGGGTTGAAGAAGGAGAGGGGTAGTTAACACGGGTCACAAAACCCGGGTCCAACCAATAAGGAGTTGACCCAAATAGAGACAAATCGAAAATTGCAAGATAAATTTATATAAATATAAAAAAAAATAGATAATATATTTAAATTTAAAATTTATAAAAATAAAAAAATGTTTATAATTTAACAAATTTTTGGTGATTTTTAATAATTTGAATAATTTAATTTACATAATTAAATAATTTAAATACATATATTTACAAGTACTAAATATTTATATGCATAATGTATTTTTATTTTTATTTATTGATTTTTACAAAAATAACATGTTATTTAAAATTTTATTTATTTACTTAATAATTTAAGGGTTTTAAATATGTTTTTTATTTTAAGATTAATTTAATGGAATAAATAAATACAGATATGTACGGTATAGATACTTATACCTATACAATAAATACAATTATTTATTTTTGGTTATTTTTAACTGTTTTTATTTTTATTTATATTTTGTATAAATAATATAAAATATGTATAAAATATTAAAAATATAATATGTTAAAAAATATAAAGAATTAAGCAAATAAATAAATAATTAAAATACATGTATATATATGTATAAATAAAATTAAAAAAGCCAACTTTTACATCTTAACTCCAAAATTTATGAAATTAATTTTATTTAAAAGATTAATTCTAAACACAACGAAAGTAAGTTTGATTCATTTTTAGTTCATATGGAGAAGACATTCATCTTTTAATTCTGATTTTACAGCTTTTTCTAGTGTTGTACCTTTTATTCTGTACATGATTTATTTTTGCAATTATTTTTACTATTTAAACACATTTTATGTACAAGTTTCAAGAATTATTCATTTAGTTGAATTAACGATAAATAAAATAGTACAAGATATGTGCAAACTGAATATGATGAATATATATACAATGTGATCTATAATTTGTTGGATTTTTTATAAGTTATTGGCCATATCCCCCTACTTTATTCCTTGTCATCCATGTCAATGCTTGACCTGGTCTCAGGGTTTTGGGTCTATCTGTATCTATTACATATATACAACCTTCTTTTTTATTTTTATTTGTATTCTTTGTTCTTTTATTTTGGTATATATATGTGCTAAATATACAATATTAACAATTGAAATTAGATTATCAATTAATGAGAATTAGTTGTTATTTACATGTGTTTTAATAAGGATTTTAAGCTAAAATGAAAGAATAAAGATGATGAATTTAGGATTCATCATTCCCTATACTTTATCTTTGCTAGTCCCTTAGCAAACACTTATTCTAAGAATAAGTGAAAGACAAAAAAGAGAAAAGAAAAAGAACTTAAAATAAATTTGATTTTTAAACTTTTCTTCATAAAATCAAAGTATGAAGCTCGGGCATACCTTTGGATTATTAATTTGTCGGAACCTTATTGGCAATAAGATTTAAGACTTAACAACCCTTAAGTTCTATAATTCTATGTTCAGTTCACCTCAACAGATAGGTCAGAACAAGTCTTTATATGCAAACTCTTATGACTATGAATCTTACTTGTATAGTGGATGTGAAATGGTATCTCCCCACATCTGAAAGTGGTATAGAAACAACCTTCTCTAGCAAGATAATCCTAATTCTCCAGTCTAGCTACTCTTTCCTAGAGGAGCGGGGTATTCCCTTCTAGGTTCAAGTTCAAATAGCTCCAAGAAGAGCGGGTAGAGAAGAGAATAGATTGTAACTAATGTAGCTAATTATCCTTTAAAGTTTGGATAGTGTAGCCAAGTCTCCAGCTGCAGGCTTCCTTATGAACTTTGACTTTGAAACATATGCCTTGCTTATTGATATTTTTCACTGACGGGAATGATTTTTTATTTGCTTTTTACCCGTCTAACTTTTTTGGAGACTTTATTTCATATATTTTTTATATAAAAAATTTCAGCATTTAAATAAGGATTTTTGTCTTCTTGAGCCAGTATACTATCCTTCATTTGAAGCTTTATTGCAACCCACAACATCTTGTCTTTAAACGTCAATGCTACTAGATTAGGTTGGGGTGCATTGGCCTCCTATTGGGGAGGTGAATGTTTCCATCCATGTGTGTCTCGTACTAAAGAATTCTGCCCCTAACCACCTCATTTGAGTTGATCAATGTGCATAGTGCTTGTCCAATTTAAGCCACTATTTAAAAGGATCATGCGCGTGTCATGAAATATTCTACTTAGATCAATCAAGATGACATGTGAACATAGTCTTATGGACTCAAAGAATTAAGTCATGTAGACTTGAAAAGTCTCAATTCTAGTTCCTATAAGGTTCCTCTGAAATTAAGTGGATTAAGGTCTAAACCAAGCTCCATTCTTCAGATTTTATTCAAGACTAGTTCAGTTATCAAAAACATTCTGAAAAATGCTGAAAAATGCTAATGCAATAATTTTTGATGAAGTGTGTTTTCTGTTTTAAACTATTTATGTTGTTTTTGAAGAATTTTACATTTTTTATTAGTTTTGAACTTTTTCAAATTTTAGGTATTTTTGAAAGAGTTAGTGGATAGAATGTATTTACAAGTATTAACATTGATTATGTACACATTCACAATGGATTTTATACAAAAAGTATATACAAATTTTGTACAAGTTTTATACAAAAGAATTTAGTTACAAGTTTCGTATACAAATTTTATTAAAGGATTTCATTTACAAAATTTAGATACGACTTTTATAGAAGAATCTTGTTTACATCAAATAATTTTATTTACATAAATTAAAAATAATTATGAATTTTATATACACTATTTTACAACATATTTATATACATATTTTACACGATATCATTTATATACATGTTTAGAAAATAATTTTACAAAATAAGTTTACAAAGTTTTACACAACTTTTTACAAAAACTTTTCAGAACCTTTTACAAACACTTTTCAAAATGTTTTATCAAAGATTTTTACAAACTAGTTTAAAATAAGTTTTTGAAAATATTTTCTTTTCAAACGTCTTATAAACACTTTAGAAAATAATAATTTTGTACAAAATTATTTTATGAAATATTTTACAAATAAAATGATTTAACAAACATTTTACATTTTTTTACAAAAATAGTTTTACGAAAGAATTTACAAAATATTTTTTTAAAAATATTTTTTCAAACACTTTATAAATCATTTTGCATAACATTCTTAATATCATAAATAAATACGAGAGATATTATTAAAATACAATAAAATCTAAGTTATGGCTTCTAAAACATATATATATACAAGATATATGACACCCCCTATACTTAGCTCAAACTTGCCTTCATAGTGACCAAAAAGCGATAAAAGAAGACATAACTCGTGCTAAGTATAAGAAAGTGAAAAGAATCATATACTACAACAACTCAAAGAAAGAATGAAATGAATAGAAGTCGATCATCCTCCTATACTTAGAATCATGTAATCCTAAGTATAGAAGACTATACAAATAAGGATGATCGAGGAAAAGATTGTACAAAAGTCAATGACTTAGCTTGTCCCCCTATACTTAGGGTAAAATATCCCTAAGTATAGAAGAGAATATCAACAATTGAGGGAGAAGCAAATGAACAAATGAAAGATATTACCTCCCCTATACTTAGGATAAGGTCACCCTAAGTATAAGAAACAATATGGGTAATAAAACAGAATGAATATGAACAACTCACCATCTACACTCCCTAATAGAATATTTGTTCCTATAGACATTCAATTGGACTTAGTCAAATAAAAATGATGCTTCACGCTAATAGAAGTAACTGCTAGGGGTTTTATCGCTTGCATCTCGTATAGATTAGTTTACTTTTCTGTGCGTGGATCATATTTCATGTAAATTGCTGGAGTAAGGTATGCCTTCTATCTCTTACATACACATTCATGTTTCTTGTGCATCGACTTTTACAACTTCCTCCCCCTCATTGGACGTAAGTACTCTTCAGATCGAGTAAGGCATGAACACTTGAGGATTAGAGCCCAAAGCCTTGAACTTGTACCTGAAGCACTTGGACTGACGTTTGGCTCATGTTATTGCTTCAAGCACCTGCTTCAGACCTTCAATTAAGTAGTCTTGTGTTAGAGTAGGTGTGATTCATCGACTCGAACACAAAATACTCTAGAAGATCGTACTTGTGAGCTTGAATTAAATAACTGTTTGAATCACCTAACTCTAAAGCTGAAAAGATAACGACGATACTCTTTTGGTCATCATTGAGTTGAGTAGGTGAATTGAGGATTTTCTTGGTGTATTACTTGTGCTTGTTGTTGAGTCTGTTGTGTTTCTCTCTAGGCTATTAGCATTCACTTTTTCTTCTTTATCGTCTTCCTTTTCTTTCTTTTCATTTCTCCCTCTCTCTGACCCTTATGTGAATTTTTGTACTTCATTGTGATGGGAGTTCGAAGGTCCCTTCTTCCGGCTTTCATCAGTCCTTTTGACGCAGGTCAACTCTCTTCATTCTGGCAGGAGAATGCTCTCTTCGATCATGTCTCAGCTTTCTCTGAGCATGTACTTTCTGGTCCTTTGGACAGCTTTTCTCTAACTTTGAGAGAGAATCCATTGTTCGTGTTTTATCCTTTGTTCTCTTCCTCGAGTCATACTGATGATTTTACACTTCTCCCCCAAGGGTTGTCTCAGGGAGGATGAGGTGTGTTCTCTATACTCAGTTTCATTTTATGGGAGTGCATCCGATCTGTTGGATGATGAGACCAAGTCTTCTGATTTGTCTGAGTTTTTTGAGTTCTTTGATTCTTCTTTCCTTGATGACCCTCGCAAGGAAGAGCTAATCCTTGAGATATTTGATGATTTTACTGGTTTCTCTCCTTTATGGGCATCAGATATCAAGTATCAAGTAAGTCTCTCGATCATTACATGTTATGTCCTTCGAAGACTATGATTAAAGTGGAGGATTCTTTGACTGATCCCTCATACTCCATTTTCAGCTTTCTTGGCTCTACCATTTCACTACATTCTCATCTTAAGCTGATGATATCATTTAAGCTACTAGTTCCTGGCTTGGCTTTCTCTTCTATTCTCCCAGTAACAGACATCCACTTGAATGTTTATTCGGGTGTCTTCGTTTACAATGGTGACTCTGTTGTTGTTATCACAAGGAGATGACGAAGAGAGTATGACATTCACCTTACAGATGTCGTGCTAAACCTTGATACTACTTTGTCCTAGCCTTTGCGCCCAACTAGGGGCGTAAAATCTAGCGCTTGTGGAGAGACACCTCACACTATCTATCTTTTATATATGTGTTTCATCTTTTCTTTCTTTCTTTCTTCCATTTTTTTACACCCTATGTCTCATTTAAAATTTCATTATACTTAGGATGTACTTAAGGATTTGGACCTAATTGTTACTGGCTCAACACAAATAAATACCTAACACTAAGGGGCTCAAGCACACAAAATAAATAGAAAGAAAGAGAAAAAAACTCAAATCATGAGAATCAAATAAAAGAATGAGAAAAATAGGGAGGAGAAAAATAAAATGCGATGAAAAATCAATGAAAAATTAATGAAGCCCCCTTGTACATGTGCCAGTGAAATAAACTTCTAAAAGAATAAGTGTCTGCCTCTCTACAAATCGAGATGCCCTTGGGGGGTCTCTTTTCCTAAATAAAGAAAAAAATCTAAGCTAACACTCTCTTACAAAAACGCAACACTACGACTATGCTCCTCGTTCATGTTCCTCCTCTCCTGCTCTCTCTTGCTAGTCAGTCAAGAATGATTGACCTCCTCCTCGCTCGAGTGTGTCAACTCTCCTAAGATAACCACGCTCACTTGTTGGGCCCTCGCAACAAAGATGAAACAAGAAACATGTCAGAATAGTTTTTTATCAAAATGTGAAAGCAATAAATGAGAGAAAAAATAAAATAAATCAAACAAGTAGAAAAGAAAAATCAAACAACCTAAGTACCATCGTTATGCCTCCCAGCAACAACACCATTTGATTAAGCTGAGATTATGTGGGTTTTAAATTTGAGAAGATAATGAATGCAATGTGTTGTTGTAACCCAATAATTCCCCAATCAAAATTTATTCTAAGAGAATCTTACTTTTATTTAACTTGGTATAGCTTCCAAGGTCAAACTCAGGAAGACAACTAAGAAATGAGGGTTATTGATCATTGCTAATTACTATAGGTTATTAATTTATTTTGCTGATTTTTTAATTTCCTTTTTAACAATTTTATGGATTTTAATGAATTTTATATTTTTAATTAATTTTTAAATGGCTATATTTTTATATTTTCTGATTTTTAATTATAATCGATTTTTAGTTTTCAAATTTTATATCTTTTTAATTTTTTATTCAAAATCAATTTATGAATATGATATAAATAAAATGAAAAGAAATCCTTTTTATGTTTTTAAAATCTATGAAATATAATCAAATAAAGAAATGATGAGTTTTGTGTTTTAACTATTTTTTAACTGTTTTCTGAATGGGGGCTTTATGTCCTAGAAAGACCAACCAAGTCCACACAAGTTGTGAACTTGGTTACTGGTGCTGACTTCATCATCATGTTTGTTGGATTATCTACAATAGTGATCTTCTTTATCTGAATGTGGATCTATGTGAGTATGTCTATGATGAAGTGGTAACGATGTGCTTTGTTCTTTCATGGTGCATTTGATCTTGCATTAGATGTATATCACTCCGACTATTACAGTGGATGATGTTTGTGTTTTGACCAGTATTGAGCTTTTTGAATAATCCTCTCAACCAAATTACTTTCTTGATTCTATGGTTATTGCCATGTACTTAACTTCTGTGGTAGATAAGTCCACTGTGTGCTGCAATGTTGCCTTTCATAGAACTGCACATCTTCCAATAGTGAATACATAACATGTCATGGTTCTTCTCTTATTACAATCACATACTGATGAATCTGCAATAGACTACTCTAATTTCGGCTCGTTATAATACAATCAATTATGAGTCGATCAGAATTGAGCCAAATGTCTCCACGAAGAGTGGCTCTATTTAACTATTTAACCTGGATAAGTCTAGGGTCGATTGTAGGGACACAAGCTATCTAAGTGATCAATTGAATCCTAACACATAGATTAAGTGACTATCAAGACATCTAGGTCAATAATGCACATAAAACAATGCAACACATCATGAATGAAAAGAATGCATTTTTATTTGAATTTATGTAAGTTAGATTAAATACAGAATGCTACACAAAGTGATGCAATGCAAACAAGGATGAATGAACGAATATACCCATGAATTAGTGATCAATTGAACGATAAATATGTGATTAATTTCATGATCATTTGATGCATAAAATTAATGCAAATATCATTTAAATAAAGGGAAATGCCACACAAAATATCTCAAATAAATTTGTCCAAAGACACGTATCAAATCAGGGAATAATTTATGCCATGAGCTAGATAATTAAATAAGCATCATTATGAAATTTAAATATCTAATGAAATTTAATTCTCTAAAAAAGGAATCCATATTTCAATATATAGAAGAAATAGTCTAGGGCATAAATGCAAATAAAAACATAGGAAATATATAAAAAAATATAACAAACATGCCCTCAAAGGGACATATATGCAATTTCTAGAACCCCCAAGGCCTACCTTATAATTTTTGAAGAGTATAAAGCATATTTGCAAATATCAATAACTGATAGGGTCCTTGCATAAATTACCCAGACAAGCTACGTGAGGCATGCGTGCATAGGACCTGTCTGCAATTTGGAGAAGCAGTCGGGCTTCGGCTTTGTTTTCCCAACCATCTCATGCGTGAGGCACATGTGCGAAGACTCGGGCTAAGGTGTGGGTCGACTGCAGGTGGCTCGGGCCACGTGGGCGGCCCAAGCAGCCTCGATAATGACTCGGTCCCACTGAGCCTAGTGCTTTGTGTAAGTCGTTGGATGATCGAGGATCGTTCGATCATAATGATCGAATGGTAACTGCCATTTGATGACTTCTTCTCCTCTGCCGCTTCCGGCGGTGATATTGGATCTCCGACGAACCTCCATATCACTCTTCATGGCTCTGGATGATGCAGTGAAGATCTCTACACCTTATTGGAAGATACACGAAATAGCTGGAGGCTCAAGGGAGGGCTTGAGGTGGCTGGTGTAATGGGGTAATGAAGCTTCATCGGAGGCTGAGTTCTAGAACATAGATCGCCTGCGACTTCTAACTATTGAAGAATTGTGGGACCTATAATTGTTAGAAGATAGACAAGTCATCGTGCATGCATGGGGGGAGTGAGATGGATGTCCAAAAGGGTGGAGAAGGTGGGGACCTAATGGGTTCCTTTGTCGTGGTGGCGGAGGAAAGAGGGTAACATGGAGAAGGTTCTGGAAGAAGGGAGACTACGAATAGAAGGGTGTGTGTGGATGGTTGATGTCCTGCGAAGGTATAGAGGTGAACAATTGAAGGTGGGAGTGAATGTATGTGCCTCATTTAATTGGAGAAAGCAAGGGAAACAATCGAGAAGCTTACTTGGAGATCAACGTGAATGCCGACGATGCTCGAGGTGGCTTGGGATGAGGCTCATAGGAGGCTCGGGTCTTCGCTTCACCTCCACATCCACTGAAGGAAGCTCAATGACCGATTTAGGGCTGCAAAAAGGCCATTTGAGCCATGGGTCATCACCATAGCTTAAGGCTATCGTCTCATCATCGATCCACCCATCCGCTATCATAGGAGGGTAGAGAGAAGCTAGCCCAAAGCTCATATAAAGTGGACAACCGCTAAGGCGGTCGGTGGCAGAGGATTTGAGGAGGAGAAATGGTTGTTTCCGTGTGGTTTTCGATGAGGCTTCAACTGTCGATTCCTCGTGCATATGAGGGGGATCGTGGAGGTTAAGGTCAGGGTGTTTGAGTGGGTGGTTAGGTCTACGACAAGGATGTGGAGTAAGGTGGAGAGGGGTCGTGAGGTTGTTAGGGAAAAATGAATAAGATGGGCAGTTGGTGAGGCATGACGTATGGGAGAGGGGAGTTCAACAAAGGAGCTTAACCCTTAAATCTAGTGATCCAACGGTCAAAGGAGGGGCACGAATGTGCGGCTCTGATGAGATCTAATGATCTCATCAGAAGACGGATGAGTGCGATGGGTATGAATTGTCCCGATCCATCGGATCAAAGTGGGTCAGATGACCCAAATTGTGGCACTGATCAAGGGCCTCGATGAGGCCTTAGTGTACGATTGAATGGCTGAGAATGAGTATGGACATGGACAAAGGGGAATCATCAAATCAAAGAAGATCTAATGGTTGGAAACAAAGGTGGGAAGGTATGAAGGACCGACTATGTGGCTTATCCAGAGAGAGCCATATGGCCCAATAGGGAAATGATAAAAAAATAAACAAAGGAAAAAATCAAAAAGAAATAATTATTGTGTCAGATGAAAAAGTGTTGAACATGAAAGTTGTAGATCTTTTTGAGATCTACAAGTTTCATGTAGAACACAAACTCAAAATACATCATTTTTATATAAAAAGATTTTTGTAAGTATTTTTAAGTAATTAACAATACATGTTTTTATTTTGTTTGATATTTTTGTATTTTTAATTTGTTGTTAATGTCAAAACAAATATGTACAACATTTATCTGATTTTTATTGCATTTTTAATATTTTTAGAAAATACAAAAAATAAAAGCACATTAATAAGATTATTTATGTATAATAATTAAGAAAGGTTAATTATATACATAAGGTTACTTGTTAAAGTTAGCTAATTAGGGTTTGTTCTTATTGAAAAGTTTAAGTAAGAGGGATAATAAATGTAATATATGATGATAGATCATGGATTTATCACCTACATAGTTAGCATCAACAAAGCCAACTATTCCATCCTTACTTCTCCCAAACTCAAGACAAAACCGAGTGGTACCTCGCAGATATATCAGAATCCACTTCAATGCAAGCCAATGACCTTTTCCTGAATTTGACATATATCTACTCACAACACCAACTTCTTGGGCGATGCTTGGGTGTGTATCATGGCATATATGATGCTCCCAATGACACCGGTGTAAGGAACTTGTGACATGTACTCATGCTCATCATCTGTCTTTGGAGACAAGTCTGCGGATAGATTGAAATGAGAACCAAGTGGTATCTTCTCTGGTTTGGCATCTGGCATGGCAAAATGCTCCAAGATCTTCTACAAGTAGTTCTTCTAGCTTAAATGTAGCTTCCATTCCTTGCGATCCACGTGTATCTCCATGCCAAGTATCTTCTTTATTGCACCAAGATCCTTTATCTCAAACTCTCCACTAAGTAGGACCTTCAATCCGTACACCTCATATTTATTTTCGAATGCTATCAACATATCATCAACATATAACAATAGAAAAATAAAAGGATTATTAGTAAGGTGTCTAAAGTAGACATACACATCATAACCACTCTTGATAAAACCATGTGCAACCATGAATGATTTGAAGCATTTGTACCACTATCTTGGTGATTGCTTCAACCCATACAAAGATTTTCATAATAGGAACACCTGATCTTCCTTTCTCTGCATTGTAAATCATTCAGGGTGACGCATGTAAATTTACTCTTCGAGGTCTCCATGTAAGGATGCTGTCTTCACATCTAGCTGCTCCAACTCCAAGTTATTCACGACAACAACAACTAGTAGAACTCATATGGAGGTGTGATTTACCACATGTGAGAAGATATCGTTGTAGTTGATACCCTCCATCTGGCTAAAGCCTTTATCAACTAATCTCGCCTTGTTCTCGTAGTGACAAATCTAGAGACACCTTATTTCTTCTTGTAAATCCATTTGTAGCCGATCACCTTCTGTCAACGTGGTGATGGAATAAGGGTCCACGTCTGATTTTTATGAAGAGATTCAATCTCCTCATTCATTTATGCATACCATTCTACAAAGTATTATGATGAAACAACTTTTGAAAAGCTACTCGACTCTCTTGCATCACATGTTCCTCTGCAATAGATAGTGCATATGCAAAGGCAGAATCTGCATATTTGGTGGGTGGCTTGATCTGCCTTCGTCCTCATCTATTTGCAATGCACTCCTCGTCTTCTTTGCCCATTGAAATATCCTCCTCTTCTTCTTCTCATTCAGATAGGTGACCTTGATGTGGATAGACTTGATCAACCTCAGGCTCTACCCGCTTGTCGATACTCACATCTGTATCTGCATATGAAGAGAGAACAATAAAGCTATGATCAGGATATAGAATAATATACTCGTTGAGTACAACATTTTTCACAATCATTAACTTTTGCAACTTTGGATCAAGATACCATAATCTATGTCCCTTCACTCCAGATACATACCCAAGAAATATGCTTAATGGATTTAGGTTCTAGCAAAAATTTCAAATCAGAATAATCAGGGGATGTCCAGACCACACCTACTATGGTGTCAGGTTGTCTAGAACTGGCGAGGGAGACCTGTTTACAAGGAAAGTTGTTGTCGCAAGTGCCTCAGCCCAAAAATCCCTTGTCAATCCAATATCTAGCAACATGCATTTGGCTCTCTCTAGAAATGTCATATTCATGCATTCTGTGACTCCATTCTGCTAAGGAGTATATCTGACTGTATGGTGTCTAGCGATGCTTCATTCTTGCAAAAGTCATTGAACTCTGTTGAACAGAATACATGCCATTATATGTTCACAACCTCTTGATGCTTTTCCCAGTCTGTTTCTCTAGTAGAGCTTTCCACTACTCGAAGTGTGTGAACACCTCATCTTTGGATTTAAGGGTGTAAATCCAAACCTTTCTGGAGTAGTCATCAATAAATATCAGCATGTATCTCACATCACCTTTGGATGGTACTTGAGACAACCTCCATAAATCGGAATGAATATAATCCTCAATGCCCTTTGTTCTATATTCAATGGCACCAAAACTCTTCCGTGTCTGTTTGCCAAGAATGCAATGCTCACAGAAGTCCAACTTCCCCATACCCCTGACTATTAAGTAGTCCTCTTCTAACGAGGGTATTCATGCCGGTCTCGCTCAGGTGTCCCAACCTGAGATGCCACAATCTAGTGTTGTTAGCGTATGAACCGGTGAAGGTTGATGTAATGCATATAGATTTGCAGACCTCTTTGTGGACAAAAAAAATGTCCATTTTGACCACTATCAGAATGCCTACTTTCGTATCATACTCGCATCCTTTATATTCTAGAATGCCTCCTTTCGTAGCATACTCGCACCCTTTATATTCTAGGGTACCAAGAGATATCAAGAAGTTCTTTGTCATATCTGGAACATGGTGAACATCTGTTAAGGTGATGGATGTCCCTTGTGCTTCTTCAACTTCACACTTCCAATCCGTACATCTCTGGACTGTGAATCATTGCCATAACGATAACTCCTCCATCAACGGATCTGTATGAGGAGAACCCTTGGTGGTTAGATATGACGGTAGGAGCAACCATAATCGATGAACCATGCGTCCTTCAATTTTTACGGTGTACTGTCCATCAGAACATTGTCAACATTTCTGCATTCAACTCCCAGATAACTTGCTTATGCTATAGAACTAACATTTCTAGGTTGCTTATGGTCTTTCTATTTGTTTGGAGTTTCCAGTACTCCTCTTTCGCATGCCCTTTCTTCTCATAGTAATGGTAAAACTTGCTCTATTCCTTTTTCTTTTCCTCTTGCAGCTTGTCAAACTTCTTTCGTTTAGTTTATTTGCCCCTCGCGTGGAGCATCTCGGCCTTCTTGTCATTTGATGAATGTCCCGTGAGTTCACATTCCATTAAATCCTTCAAAAGAAGGGAAGATTTCACATCATCCAACGCGATCTCGTCCTTCCCGTAAATAAAGGTTTCACAAAAGTGCATGTACGAGGGTGATGACAAACATAGCAATAATAATGCTTGATCCTCGTCTTCAATCTTTTCATCCATGTTTTCCAACTCGGAAATAATTGAAATGAAAACATGTAGATGAGATTTAATTGATGCAAATTCGGTCAAGCGAAGCATGAAGAGTCGTTGCTTGATATGTAGATGAGTGGCGAGAGTCTTCGTCATATAGAGACCCTCAAGTTTCATCCACATGGTTGTTGTGTAGGATTCCTTCATAACTTCCCGAATAACATCGTTGGAGAGGCAAAGTTGTATGCTTTCCCTGGCCTTCACACCCATGTCTTACTTCTCGTCTTGACTTAACGTTGTAGGCATATTCTCGGTGCCCTTCAATGCCTTCGCATTACCTTGTTGGATGAGGATCAACTCCATCTTGACCTTCCATAGGCCAAAACTGATGTTGTGATTGAATTTATCGATCTCAAACTTTATCATCAGCGTGGGTGTTGGATCGCAACATTGAGCCGGAAACTGTCAATAAGACATATCTGGATGGGACTCTCATGCGAGGTGGAGAATCACCAAGCTGGCTATGATACCGGTTTGTGAAATACTGATCCGAACAAACAATCAACCCCAATCAATCAATCAATCAATCATGAAGAACACACATGCTTTTACATGGAAAAACCCCACTAGTGTCACGGGAAAAACCACAGACAAAGAGAGATTCCACTATGAGAGAAAACATGAGTCATAGATAAAAACCTTAGGAGGCGGTGGCTCTCTCGAAATGAGACTCACTAATTACGCATGCCTTAAACATACAATACATATATAGGGGTAATTAGCAAACGGATCCTAATCAGATCTGAAAATCCGTACCTCGGGTCGACCAATATCCATCTACAAAATGTATTCTGATCGCAATCGGGGTGGTGCTTCAAGGCTTGTTTCTAAATGCACAATATACAAATGATAATAATAAATTATACATCTTTCATAAAGGTAAGTAGTTTACTACAACAAACTAAGTTTATATGGATATTTTTTTTAATTCATCAATACTTCATCTATTGTTAAATATATAATGATGAATATTAATTGTTACAAAATGGTTTTATGTTAAAAAATTAGTGGCGAATGTCATATCTGTTGCCATATCATTAGCAAATGTCCATGTAGCATCACTTATTTGTCGCTATTTTTAAGAATATGAACGAATCGGCGCTATTGCAGTCACAATGATTAAACATTGCTATATTTACTACCAGTATTGATATAGCAACGTATATCACATTCATCCCTAATTTCAAGTATAAAAAATTATTTCACAATGAATAATATCCATCATTATATATTCAACAATAGACGATATAGTGACGAGTTAAAAATCACTATAATTCATTTTGTTGTTGTGGTTATGTATAACATGTAGTTACATAAAATACAATTTTTTATAGTTGAATTATCATATTTAGACCATATTATTGATTTTTTATTGGGAAATTGGGGTGAGGGATAAATGGAGATGGGAGGACCCGTTGTAGAGAATTTACTCAGATTTATAGTTAATTATTGTACTTAGATCATCTGTCATTTGAATCCACAATCAAACTCGATTAGTTTATTGAGAAAGCCCCCTCCCAGCCCTCGTCTCCATCATTGCCTCTAATGGTACCAACTACCAACGACTACATGATTTTCTACAAGGATTTTTCATGGGCACGGGTCATAGTGGGTATCCAAAAGAGACATATTCTAGGGTTGAAATTACAAGTCAAGCTAGGTATCCACCAAGTCACTCCTAACTGAAACTCACCAATGATAACTGTTGAGAACACGACTGATGACTACAATATATATTGGTATAATATGATAAAATTATGTGAAGAACAAGCTCAATATTTGATATATAATCTTCAATCTTGCATAACCCACATGTTATTTATACCATACTCGCAGAGGAGAAAATCATCTTAATTACACATAATTAAGCAAATCACAACATAAATTGACAGATCATGGTTTTATATCCAGACAAAATATTCTCAAAAATCTCCATTCACATATTATTTATGGATTATATATGGTGGGAATATATTTAATACTAAACATCCATGAATAAATTATCTACAGTAAAAGAGAAAATGAAAGTACATTGGATTTAATTATATAGCATTTGAACAAGAATCCAACATATTGATTTGGCTATACAAATACCTCTTACATATTGTTGGAAAGAAAAGGGGAGAGGGTTAATGTAAAACTTCCATTCTTTATTCTCATAAATAGAGCCACCAATGTACATCTCATTTCCCATGCAAAGACAAAAAGCCAACCATACAATTCTCTTCCCCATGCATGTGGGTGGTCCTTCCCAAAACCATTAACTCCCTTTCATTTATTTGTTTCGCAGGGAGCCACCCAGATCTTCTATAAAGAAGGCCACCCATTCTATCTCTATGGCGCTTCTTCCTCCTGGCGGCCTCCATCTCCCTCTCGACCGCGACCTCTCTTCCCTATCCCTTCCCGCAACCTCCTGGCATCCCAGCGCATGCCCTCTCTCCCCCGACGTCCCCTCTCTTTCTCCAGCCGCAACCAGGCCGAGGTCGCCACCCCCTCCAGTCCATGTTGTTGTGGACATAGTGTCCACCTCCTGCACGTACACGTTGTGTGTAGACCCTCTCCTCCAGCTCGCACGACCGCACGTCCTCCAGCCCGCACGTCGCTGTGCGCGGACCTTCTTCTCCAGCTCGCACTGCCGCTGCGTGCACGGCAAGCAGCTGCACCCTCCAGCTTGCGACCTCTTCATCCTCGCGCGTGACCCGCGTCGGCAACTCCTCCTCTCTGTGGTAGCGTCAGCGACAGAACAAGGCCGCAACCAGCCGGCAACTCCTCCTCTCCCATGCATGTGCGCCACCTTCAGCCATCCTTCCGCGCCATCCTATGCGTGGTACCACCACTCGCCGAACCACACCCTAATCTCTTTTTTTTGTCTTTTCGTTTACTGTTTCTGTTTCATATCTTTAACTTTGCAAACTCCATTACTCTACATTTTCTTTACTATAGTTTATATGAACTTTGCATTTTCAGGCCATTGTCTTTAGTGAATTTTCTAACGGGATCACAGTGATTCGTAAGGCTCAAGTTCAATACATTAAAACTTCACAGATTTCAGAAATTAATCTTTGTCACATGTATTTCTTACTATTAGTCTTGTCCCTCTAGGTCCGTTTAAATCACATACATGCCCTTAAGTTTGTAGAACAATATCATTTTATATCCTTGCAAGTTTGAAGTTGAGAAATGGTCTAGAATCGTTTAAAAAAATCTTGCTAGTTTGTTTGGTCCCTGTGGATACGAACCTCTACTTGCCATATGCATTTTGTATGTCTCCATTGTGCTCGTAGTTGCATTTTATTTGTTTGATCTTGATTCTTCGTGGAACAATAACGACATGATAAAATCATCATTTTAAACCGCGAAAAATCTTGTCAACAACGACCCACCAGTATCATCTCCTCTCAGATATCGGATGTTGGGGATACGAACCTCCCCGGATACGAAAGCATATACACAATCGACCATCACAGAAGATGTGAAGAAAAGAACAACTAGATATAATGATGGTTGGTCACCTCTCGCGATCACCCGAAAAGAAAGATCATTATAAGAAGAACGAGTACAACTCTCTTTGTTCCCTTGCTCTCTCACCTCTCTCTCTTCTCTCTCCCTCTCTCTCTTTCTCTCTTCTCTCTTGTGGTATTCCCTCTTTCTATGGTGTAGAGGTAATATCTCCACCCCCCTCTTTATATAACCCAAATACAACCCCATAGTCATATTCCCAATAGGACTATAAATAGAATACAACTCAACTACTATTAGGATAAGGAATTTAATCTTATTAAGATTCCTACTCCTAATTTGACTCTAACCCTAACAATCTCAACATTGAGTTGAATTCCATCACGATCTCTTCATCATCTTGAGTCTACATTGGGTCATCCTCGTCATATGCATGTCTCCTTAGTAAGATCTCACCAACTCTGGGCGATACACCCGTCACTGGGCACCCTCGACGTGCTCCCTCTCAGGTACTCATACAACTCAGCATTGTGCCTCATGACGCGATACCATAAATATCTCATGACTAGAGATTATGCCGATATCCTATGGTAAAGAGAATCACACTCGCTTCTCCTTGTTGTGTACTTCTACAGCAGAGATGCCGATAACCTATCACTCTCTCATCATGTTGCTCGTCTTGAGAATAACTGGAGCTCCATCACTTGTCGCGACCATTCCCTCAAGCATATATACCTTGTTCGACATCCTCATCCAATGCATCACCACATGTGCTCCCTTGCTCGCTCTGAGAACTCCCCCTTACCAGTGAAAGGCGCAATGGACATTTTTTTATACTTTGAATACAATATTCACAAGTATGTAATATTTGAAATTTCAAATAGTCTAAAGTTTCATCTCTTACTGGTATATTGATCTCACCAACAAACATATGTCCAAGGCTTCATGCCATATCATTCTCAAATGATATTCATCCTCTTGTTGATCTTTTAAGGTTTAATTTTCAGTATTTAGAAATATAAATGAACTATTCATTAATACTCTAATTTAATAGAGTCCACTAGATGTTAATTACTATCTGAAAAATATCCATCATAACTCTTTATGATAGGTCTATTCCAGAATTCATGCTTATTTCCAGCATTTAGAAATAAACAATGAGTGTATTCTAATATCTAGGTCATAGAGACATTCTCTAAGATTAAGGACTCTCCCACTGAAAATATGAAGTTTGTCAATCCAATGAAGATTCCATCAACATCCATGTAGATGACTATTAAACCTTAAGATCAAATTTTTCAGTCTTCTAAAATATATGAAAATAATTGCAAGTGTTATTAGAAGAATGATATACAATTTTAGATTTGATCTTATCCAATAAGCAAGTCAATTTCAGTGATTATATGTAGATGTATGATATTCCGATGCACTATCCGAATCCTTCTCTAAGGATCCTAGATAATTTAGATAGTCATACTATCAATACGTCTGCATTGCAGTATTGACATCCATCCAACTCTTTGGATGTCATATGTGTGGAAACCATAGAAGTACAATCAATTCTTGACTTTCCTTCTAACTTGGATCAGACACATGCTTCCACTACATTTCCTTCATCCAAGAGTATTTCAACATTTATATATGCTTGAAGTTTTATGAATGACAAAATTAAATCAACCCTTCCATGTATATGGAGTGAACGGCCACCCTTTCCTAATAGGAATTGGTGGTCGTCCTCTCCTTCCAATATGGATGGGGCATCTCCAATGTAGTCTCCTTAGATTACATTATTCCATGTATCTTCAATTTTACAACAATAATTATTATAAATTATTGTACAAAAATATTTCATAATTATTTTATGAATATTACAATCTTGCCATTGGAAAATTGTGAATTACATTCACAACCCAAAATAAAATGTGAATTACATTTTCAATTAATTGTCCAATGTGAATCCAACTCACATTAACATTTAATCAACAAATGTAAATTACAAATAGCTCTTTCTTATATATTATAAATATGATTAATATGGATAGTGCTATCCATATTATTCATATCCATGATAATTAAATCACATTTAATCATCTTGGATATCTATTCTCATGTGCCCAAATAATATGAATCACATTCACATTAATCACATCTTTGACAATCAAATCATATTTAATTATCTAAGATAACTCTCCTTATAATATGAATCAAATTCATATTATTCATGATAATTAAATCACATTTAATTATCCAATTTCTCAATGTTCGGATACATATATCAACAATAAAATTATCCTAAACTCTTTCAAGGATAATGCGCTTTCTTCGCGGATACTTGGAGATAAGGATAGGGCGATTGTTTGTTCCACATATAGTGACTTGGATATTGAGATCACATCTCAAATCTATATCTCGGGTTTCCCATAGATGCTTGATTAGCAAATCTAATCTTCTCATTGCATCTGAATCACATTCAGATCAATGTCCAATATTTGGACTAAGATCAGATTATTTCTCTACTGAGAGGAGTCACTAAAATCCATACCCGCTTCATCACTCCCTAGGAATGGAAACGTCATGGTTATACAACCGTTTATGTTCACATCACCCTCAGGTATTGCTAATACATGTACATCCTGCATACTGGAAGACCCAGAATAATCCCGAAGTATAAGATCAATTTTACACTGTCTACTTCAGGGATTTATCATTAAGTTTCTCATTCGATCATTGGGAGTTCGTATCGATCATATACTTTCCAAAATCATATATCATACCTAGGTGTTGATCATATACTTTCCAAAAGTATATATCAATCCTTACAAATTCAGTCAAGCTTCCAAAGCGAGACGACCGCGCGTGGAATTTGATTCTTCCCAATATCTCATGAGTGAACTCATGTCTTCCGGTTCAGGAAATGAACGGGTATGATCCCTTTGAGAGATCGTATTACTCATATGCCCTTATATGCACACCAGTGTGTCGGTGTATAGACCTTGATTAGGTCATCAACATATTGGTCTGCCAAATGTACATACTCAGACATATAGTAACACATATGTCTCCAGTCAGAGGATGTGTGCCTATATCATGACAGCATACGACATAGGACTTTGGTTATCTCGATCTCGTTAAGTCAATTCTTTGGCCTAACTAATCTAACACCTCCGAATGTCTTTTCCCATGTAGAGGACCTGCATCAAGAGGTCAGTCAGATATCAGCCAAGTGAGAAAGGATTTCCATCTCCTACTCAGGCTGGAGATCCTCTTAACAATCATTTAACGGTACTTGATGAGTCCTCAATCTAACTCTTTAGGTATTCATCCAAGAACTAGCCTATATGATTCAATAATTGAATCAACAATTGTATGATCATTAAGACGACCATGGTACATAACCCTAATTGTACTAAGGGACCTATTATGCAAATTGATTATTCTTCATTTTAGATCAGGGAATGAAATTTGCAATAACATTTATTGCGTAATGGCTCACCATGGGCTCGCATGTCCAATAGCTTGGAGAGGAGATCATTAGAGGCAGTGGATTTCTAGTAGGTAATTCGTTTTGTAGTTGTTAAGTGTGGAGATTAGGGTTGATCGGAAGAGGGGTCGGCAGCCAAAGGAATGATGGCCGGAGATGGAGATGGTCATTGGGAGGAGCGAGCGGCGATGCAGCTGAGGAGAATGAGGGCGCAGCTAAAGGCGTTGTGGGGTAAGAAGATCGCGTGCCTAGCACATGAAGAGGGCCAATATGTCTGCACGTGCTAGGCATGTGAGGGGGATAAGGAAGAGGGGGAAGGGTCTCAGTCGTGGGATCTAAGTTGGATCCAACGATTAAGAACGATAACATTAGAAGACAAAGTAGGAGGTTGACTAGGCTAGTGGGTTGACCTGGGAAGTGAGGTGGCCCGGTAAGGTGGCGCCACGTGGGCATTGACCCACTTTGACCAGTGAATGAGAATGCAGAAATAAATAGATAAAAAATAACAAAAGAGCTTATATGTAAAAATGCCCAACATGAAAAGTGTGCCTCTAAACGTGATCTGCAATATACATGAAGGATTCAGATGGAAATGAAATGTGGAATGAAAGATATGTAATTTTTGGTGATATTTTATGTATATAAAATACCATTTTCTATCTTTGTAATGTTTTATTTGATTTTCTGTAGATAAATATATAGATGTGAAGATCAAACATGATGTTGAATAATGTAAGGGACACAAATACATTCTTTTTTGGTATTTTTGTGAATTAAAAAAAGGTTAAAAAATATGGGAGTGAAATATGTACAGAAGAGTGAGTTAGTTTGCTTAAGTCATAATTGATATTTTTAATTACTTTTCTGATTTTTTGGATTTTGATTTCTATGTAATTAGTTAAAATATGGAATAAAGTAAAGAAATGAAAAATAAAATAATCAAAATGAGTGAAATATGCACATGAACTGATAGGTCAAAATTAATAAAAATGTATAATGCATTGTTAGGTCTCAAAATCCAATTTTCACAAATGGACTCCAATTCTTTTGAATTTATCTTGATTTGTACATAATTGAATGTACATTAATTCAAAAGTGAGTAGAGTACATTTGGACACTGTATAAGAGAGATATCATCGTTTGTGTCTTTTTATTCTCAAATTAGGGTTTAGGTTTATTTCAAATATTACAATTTAGCTTTTTCTAGGATTTTTAATTGATTAAGGTTAGTGATATGTATGCAATGAAGTTGATTTCATGTCAATTTGAGTAAGCACGAATTAATTAGAAATGGGTGAATTTAGGTGAAAATGTACATATGATGATGAATGCAGAAATCTATGCTAATTTATGCAAATTATTTACAAATGCATGGAAGTTAATTTTATGATATTAACATATGAATGCACTTACTTTCTCATGATGAATCTCTATTTTTAACTAATTAGAGTGATGAATCACAAATTCATCTATGGGTAAATTGTGTTTCTCAAAAAGACCACTTAACTTAATTAATCTCAAATTAATGTGGATCGGTCAAATTTTATTTTTTTACTTGGGAAAGCTAAAGGTCGAACAAAGGAGCCAACTTTCTCCTTAGGTTAAATTTCAGATCAATCAACGATTAGGTTTTCAATGGAACATTTCTTGGAATTTTATGTGCAAATCAAATGAAATGCAAATCTAGCAATGTTCACGGGTGTTTTTCTAAATTATCAGTCAAATTAAGTCCAAAAAGTCTCAAACTTGGCCAATGTGTGTAATCATACAAAATTAAGCTACTGTAATATTTTTGAATTTTTCTGACGTACAATGAGTTGTTAATTAACTAAATGATGCAAACAAGGTGATATTCAGTAAATAAATTTTAATAAATAGCCAACACAAGTATTTTCTAAAACATAAATTATACTAATTAGCTCTGATATGGAGGAATCCAGGATAACTTAAAAATCCTAAAAATGCTAGTATTGAGTTAACTAAAAATCAATTATCAATTTCACCAAACTATTTATCCGCACCATAATATGCATGAAATTTGGAGATTTGATAGAAAGTAAATAATTCTAGGAAATATGACCTTTTCAGAATTTTTATATCAATAAATAATTTAGTATGAATTTTAGAAGCTAAGATGGGAAAATTATACAATTTTACACCAAAAGAATTTCTACTAAATTCTTTAAGGCTCACAAAAGAAATAAATACAATAAAGCTAGAGAATTAATTGAACGATGCAATGCAACTTTTAGAATTAAAAAGTTCTGATAAAAAGTGGTTCGAATGATTGTTCAAAGTTGGGGGTATAATTGCAAACAGTAATAAAAATAACTCAAAGGAATAACGTGAAGAAAAGCTTCTTTAATTACCATGAAATATAGGGGGCGGAAGTGTAATTGGCCCATGCACATGCCTAGTAGGAGTTCCTCCCATCTCCTCGATTGATGGCTACGTACAGCAGAGATTCCAACCAAGGGATCTTGAGCTGCTACAAAGGAAAGGTGCAGTGGTTGATGGCAGTGGAGGAATTCTGCTGAGGGTGAATGGTTCTTCCCTCCGAAGACAAGGAAGGTTGCGATGCAGCGGATCTCTATTGGACTCTATATGGGTAGACACACGATGTGAAATGCAATGAGGAGGTCTGGTCGTGATGGTGGGAGAGGTCTCCGTTGTTGGTTGTGGTTCTATTACACAAGATTCCTCCGTTGGACCGCCTCGATGATGGGTTCTTCCCTATCAAGTTCGAAGAAGAGCTTCCATTCTGCTGCTGAGATGGAATATGATGTTCCTCAACTCCTGAAGTAAATACTATGATGTTGTTCTTTTGGACAAATGGTGTTTGCGAGGATGGGAAGAGGCGCATATCTGGTAACGCTCCAAATCGAAGCTCCATGGCAAGGAGTTTCGTGGAGATGTCGATGTTGCGAGGTGGAGGAGATCCAACGGTAAAGTGCTCCGATGTGGTCGGTTGCAGTAGGCATGTAGCTTTGTGATGTTCGATGGTACCCCTTTCTTGTCGACACACGACTGAGGAGTGGACAAGTTGGTGCACAAGGTCGTCGAGAAGGGGATGCAAATGAATGCTCGAAGCCGCTTGTGATGGATGGAGATCAACGAAGTCCCAAAGCTTCTGTTATTGAAGGTTCGAGGTAATGCTCCTACAAGGCTAGAAGAGTGTGAGGGAGAGCAGAATAGAGGTCCAGCATCACGAAGAAGGAGGAGGACCTATGGATCCCTCTTCTTGTGTGAGGAAGAAGGAAGGGAGAGGCATCGAGGTTCTGAGGGAAGGATAGAAGATTGGAGGGGAAAGTCATAGTTGCAATTTGTTGCTAATGGTTGATGCGGGTTTCCGGTGGGTTAAATTTGGAGTATCGATCCAAGAAAAAGAAGAAGAATAAGATTTAATGGAGATGTAGCAGAGTTAAGACATTATCCGGAGGACGGAGTCAATTTGCTCGGTGATGGAGCAACCTGGAAGAACGATTTTGCTCTTCGCTCAAGGGCATGACGAGGCCCAAGCTCGAGCAGCAAGCTTGGATTTGTTGCTGCAACAAGGTGCTAGAATTACCTTGGATCTCGCCAGCAAGGGAATGAATTGGAGGTCATTTTCACCATCAAAAACCTTAGCATGTGCTCTCACCACAAGGTAGGTTGAAGATGGGCCTCACCTCTCAAAAATGGTGGATGCGGGTGATCAATAGTCTCGTTGGAGTTTTGAGGAGCGAGGTTAGGATTTTGTCAGATGGGAAACATGGAGTGATGGAGCTCGGTCAGCAGAGGGTGTGGCGTGCAGAGAGGCAGAGGTGCCACTTGGCCGGAAGCTTCGAAGAAGAAGACGAGGCCTAGGCCATTGGATAGGCCCAGATCGGAAGGTTGAGAGTACGCCATGTGTCAGGAAGAATTAAAATAAATAAATAATAGAAAAAATAAAAGAAAATTAAAAGAGAAAGGTTACAGGTGTTTGATGAAGGGATGCTTCATCCAACAACCCACAAAGAGGGTGTCAAAGTGAATAAGTGGGGGTGACGTGTTGCGGCTCCAGGAGCGGCCACATGTCGCTCCCAAAAAAATCTAAAAAATAAATAAAAATAAAATTCAAAATAAAATAATAAGTGACCTAAAATCAAAAAGTTGGTCTTCATGAATGTTGTTCGTATAGATTAGTTCTACAACTTTTGTGAAGGGATCAAACTCAAAAGATGTCATTTATACAAAAATGGAATTTCTGGTGGTAGTCTATGTATATAAAATAACAAAATTTTACATTTGCATTTTTTATTTTTTATAAAATAAAATTTCAAACTAAATCAAAATAGAATAGAAACATATGCACAATAATCTAATTTTTTAGGATTTTTAATAATTGAGAAAATAAATAAATAAAATAGGAGAGACTTCTGTACATACTTAATATACAAACTCAAAACCACTCTTTTTCTTTGGTTTCCTTAGTGTTTTGAAATTGGATTTTTACATACTTTTTTAAAACACAAATCAAAGAAGATAAATGAAAAAGGAATAAATTGAAAATAGTTATGTACATGAAATAATAAGTCAAAGTTAGGAAATATGTACAATGTGGACCCAAAATCCAAGTTTTGCATATGAACTCCGATTCTTTTGAATTTGATCTTGATTTGTAGATAATTAAATGTACATTAATTTAAATGTGTGTATATGTTCATAGGAGATTGTATGTGATAGATATTTGACTTTGCGGCTTTTTGATCTCAAACTCGGGTTAGGTTTTATTTGACATATATACAAGTTAGTATTTTTTGGTATTTTTTGTTTGTTAATGTTAGTAATATTTACCCAATGAAGTTGATTTTATTTGATTTATAGTCGGTATAAAAGAATTAAAAATGTGGGAAGTTGGGTTAATTTGCAGGTGTATGCACTCAATTATTGGATTCTTATTAATGCAAAATATAAATGATAATATATGGATATTATTTACACATACATGAATGGCAATAATGTAATGTTAATTTCTAAATGCAATACTTGGGAACATAGCTATATTTTCATCTTTTAAAGTGGTGAATCACATATTCATCAGCTATCTAAAACCTAAGTATAGGGGGTGCCGTCCCCGTTTTGTTTGTATCTTTTGTTTCTTCTATTCCCTTTGTATCATTACCTTTTGTACTCTCTTTCTACACTTAGGCTCTTTAAAGCCTAAGTATATGAGGAGCATTAGTTTTTGTTCTTCTGAAGTTTTGTTCACCATACTTAGTTCGAGCTATGTTCTTCATTTCACTTTGTGCCATGAGGATATAGAATTTAAGTATAGGAGTGTGTGTGTGTGTATTACATATATATTGTACTTTAAATATTTGGAGAAATACATATTATGTTATGGGTATGAGAATTTTAAACTTATTTTCAAATTGATTTGTATATGTTTTGAAATTTCTCAGTAAATAGGTGACATGTTATGTAAAAATGTTTTACACGTAATTTGAAAAGGGGGGTTAAATGGCTTTAAAAAATTACTTTGTAAAAAGATTTGTATATAATTAAACAAATTATTTTAAAATGTTTGAAAAATGGATTAAAAGAAATGCTAACTAATAAGTGGTTTTATCCTTGACACCTTCATGCCACACAAGACTTGTATAGTTCGGGATACTTGGTTTAGAGTAACACTTAGCTTAAAGTTTCACTATTCTTGTTCATTAGGATCTTAGGATGTAATAACTTAAACTCCCTAGTTTGAAAGATATACATGCTATAAAGAATGTAGAATCTCTACTCTTAAAAGAATATGACCAACAATACACATGCACGATTGCATAATCTTTATGATGACCCGATGTTTTACCTGAGGAACCAGGATGAGAAGTTTGAGTTTGGATATGATTTTATGATTCTTGAGGATGGGATATGATTGAGGGTTACTTCATGAAACCTGGGTGTCAACACATTAACTAGTATGGGATTGATGTTCCTATACTATCCTTATGAAAACCTGGATGTCAATATGTGTAAATCTATTAAATTTGTTGATCAATATACACTAACTTGGTAAGAGGAGTGGAGCTAGCCAAATGTATAAATAAAAATATATCAATAAATAAATGCTCAAACATTCCAAGAAAATATATATATAAAGAGCTTGAATTATTAGCAAACGCTCCCCATCTTTTCAAGTGCCCATTTTGACCAAAGTTATTAGGCCATATGAGTCGTGTGAGCACGAAAAAAGGGCATTACATCGTAAGCAATACGAGTCTAGTTGTAGAAAGTATTAGTAACTTAAAAAGAGACACACCCTGGTGTACCTCATAAAAATAAGTGCATACGACTCGAAATTCTTGATGGATATACTGATTTACACCAAAAATACAAGTGTTTATTTAATAAGGCACGAGTGATCCTTGTTCCAATGAGAGGTGAAAAGAAATGATAGAAGCCTAATTCCTCCATACTTGATCATTCCATCTTACACCTTAAAGTCTGACAACTAAAGATACAGTGGAATGAAGTGAAACTTTTTTTGTTCCCTAGAGTTGAAGGTTGAGTCATGAGGATGACTTCTTAGATTAAAACCTTGGGCGAAGCTGAGACTCTATACTTGTATATGTGATCAACACCAATTGTCATACTTCTGTATTAATATGTATCCTTACTGAGAGTCTGATGGCTAAGAAGTTGAGATCCTTTTGTATGAGATTTGGTTGAACTTAGAGTTCAAGAGTCACATGAAACGTGTAGCCTGAATTTCAAGTCTTGTATCCCATATGCACAGTCAAGGATTCAGTTACTTATTCATTCTTTATAATTAAATTATTGCTCAAGGACGAACACGGTTTAAGTATAGGGGGTGTTGAATCTCATATTCATCAACATTATACTGAGCTTTTAACGTTCTATCTTAGCATAATCAATTGATTAAGCAATTAACTTGATATAATTAACATTATATATTATATAGATAATTAATGTTAATCAATGTAAATAAATAAATAAATAACCAAATTACTCTTTAAATATAGTACATATTTGACCTAGTGTTCCCTTTGACCTTATATGTTTGATATTAATCTATGAAACCCTTAAAAATAGAATAATATTATACATGATATATTTTAAATATATTAATATTTAAAATACCAAAAATTATCAAAATAATTGGAAAATACCTAAAAATATTAATATGCATATATGATGTATTTTGTTTTGAGTTCTAATAAAGTTGTCGATCTTGAAAAGATGCACAATGTTCATGTTGAATAATTTTTATTTAAAATCATCTTCTATTAAATTTTTATTTATCTTTTATTTCTAGTTTTATATATTCTTATTAGGTCACGTGGCTGCCTCTGGGCGTGCCACATGACCTGGCTCTTTGTTCTCTATCGCCTTCACCTCCAACCGTCCGATCATGTGATTAGATGGCCAAATTCAAATCATCACCACGTCATCAAGGAGCTCCCGATCAAATGATCCTCCTCTTCTCCATCGTGTCCAAATAAGGGTCATTGGATCTGGGGATCCAACGGCCGCTGCTCTTCGTCAACTTCCAGACTATTCTTCTCCTAAGACGTAGCCCTTCACCAGTGTCTTTTCTCCCATTAACCATAACATCTCCATGTGGGGTCTCCTCCTCCCTCTGATGCCAGTTAGCAGCCCCTTCATCCCTCATCATCGCCAACTTCTCAATCTCCACCGACCACATCAACATAGCAACCTCTCGGTTGTTGAAACCACTGCCTCTACCCAAGTGCAACCTTTACAACACTCGAGTGGAGGGAAACAACTGGTCCTATCCGCCTGTAAGCAAGACATCTCCAAGTTCTCTTTATCCCCTTGGTGACAGAGAGTGTCAGTTAGGTCGAGCGATGACTAATCATTGTCTCCGGTGGGATCCGAAGGTGTAGTCCTTCATGGCAACCCTTATTCTGGTGCGACTCAAGCTCAGTGCTTATCATGCGCATTGAGCGAATACCCAAGAGTCTTTAAGGCCTCAAAATGAGATGGGATGGAGATTTTGATCTAATAGTAACTATAGCTCACCCTTTTCCTTTTCACTCCTTTTTTGGTTAATGGCATGCAAGGTGAAGCTTTGGCAAAATGTGTTGCATCGATGCAAGAAACATGGCTTGAGGTGTAACTTCGATGGTACGCTTCCTCATATGGTTCCCTCTAACTAGAAAAAGGCAGTTGAACCACGGGCTCACCTGAGAAAGTAGCTCAAATGGGGGATTGGAGGGGAAATGATGGTGGATGGATGGTTTCTCCTTACATTTGTGGGAGATGGAGCTGCTCTTCGATTGTTGTTTGTGTACGGGGGAGAGGAGAGTGTGGGAGAAAGCAGAACGAGGTGGAAGGAGAGAACGATGAGGTGGTGTTGTCCAGATAAGATGGCCACTAAGGTGGGAAAAGTAGGTTTGGATGGTGATGAATATCCATTTCATCACCTTTATTCTTTCATTTTGGCCTTAAATCCCTAACTAAATGCATGTATATAGCATTAATTTATACAAAATAATACTCATGTATTGACATTTAAATACTATATAAAATATTGTATTTAATTCCAAAATAAAAGAATAAAGGAAATAAAAGAAAAAGAATGAAGTGCCAAATACATTGAGTGACCCTAGACCCCGAGACCCAGTCATCATGATGACTTGGTCGACAAGGAATAAAGTAGGGGGAGATAGGGCAGAGAAACTATATAGAAAACACCATAAAACCGTAATTTTTAATTCATCGATAATTATAGTTTGACACCTATTTTATTTTCTTATTTTTGTACCTCAAATCAATAAACCATCAACATGAAACTTGTACATAAAAATACAAAAAAAAATACAAAATTGATTTCATTCAAAAATAATGCATAGTGTGCCCAGGACACAGAGAATAAAAAATCATAAAGAAAACTTTACAAAACTGTATTTTCTCCATACATATCCAAAATTGATCAAACTTACTTTATTATTTTAAAATTAAATTATCGAATTAATGAAGATGGTTTCATTCAATTTTGAGTTAGGATGGCAAAAGTTGGCTTTTGGGTCCTTATTATGAACTATACATGTATATAATATTCAATATATTTATTCTTTATAGTTTTTACTTTCTTATATTTTTATATATTTGTAAACATTACACAAAGCACATTTTAATAATAAAATTCGAATAAAACCATTAAAAATCATAAAAATAAATAAAGTGTTAAAATATATAGATGAACTATACATATATATATATAATGCATATACATATTTATTTAAGTAAATAAATAAATTCAGAAAAATAAACTAAAAATATATAAAAGTTTAATTAAATAAGTATAAATATATAACTTACATAAATATCAAAATAAATCCAAAATACAAAATAAATGTAAAATGTACTAAATACAGGTTTATATACCTATGTATATACATGTAAATATAAACATCTAATAAAAAGCATTGTAAAATTAAATAAAAATACTCTAAAATACTACATAAAATTACGAACATTTTTCATATTTTGACCAAAAAATAATAAAATCATTTGATATTTAATATCTAATTTTATAATGGATTTTTTGACCCTCCCCCCTTTTCTAGTTGGTCCACGTGGACCAACCAGAAGCACCCGATTGTTGACCTTCGGTCAACAGTCCTTTCTAGTGGCCTAGATTTAACTTTAGTTTCTTTAATTAGCCCTTAGTTTTGTTTAATTTTAAGATCTAAAATCATTGGAGCACTAGGCTCCAGCCCCAAATCTATTGTGCCTCCTCTTTTTCGACCCACCAATTTCATCTCATCACATCGTCTGCTCGTTTCTCCATTTTCCCCTTGTTTTCCCCCTAGTCCTACAAGGATTGAGTCGGAACCAGAGCTCCATCCCCTGATGTCGCTGGAGCTCCATTGATTGACCATTCCTTTGTGTATCCAGCTTTAAGAGAGGGTCAGCCATGACCCTCTCGTCCTCCTCTTTATTTTTGTGCAGGAACCGGATCAAAGGAGCTGCTTGGAGCAAACATCCAAGCTCTTAACAGAGCTCTAGGTATCTTGAATGTCCAGGACCCCTCCGATGGGGCCCGAACACATTTGAAGAATCATGCAGGCGTGGAAGGTCATCAGAAAGGGAAGGAGGGCATAAGCAAGGCAATCGAAGGTCGGACGTGGTCGGAATCAGCGATCGAAGGTTCGCCCAGCCGACCTTCTTCCGAGTTCTTCTGCCTTCAAAGCCGACCGATCAAGGTGCAGGTCCAGGTCTTTTCTCTACCATCAGATTATCAAGCGAAGCAAAGCATCCATCAGTTATCGGTTGAGCCATGTATTACATGAAGGAACGCATGATCGGGCGACTTAAAGGCGTAATTTACATAAGACCCCCTCTGCCTTTTTGTATTTACTTATTAGCCATGTAAATATTAAGTTTATTTTAAAAGTTTTTTGTAAAAATTGTAAGCAGACCACACCATCTCATCTCATGTGATGGCCCACGTAATGTGGATAAATTGCAAGGATACCCTACCGAGTTCCTTAATTTGTATTTCATATTTAAAATTTGTAATTACATGTTGAACTTTTGGGTTATTTACATGCAAGCCCTCATACTATATTTTTATTGCAAATACAACCCTACCAGGTTATATAATATTTTGTTATCTATTTATTTGTGTTTAAATGACTCCTATGCTTGATAAATCTTAGAAGAATTACTGTAGATGCTTTATATGATGCTTGTTCATGCCGTGATTTTTATTTAGAATTTACTTACATTTATCCATTTATTAAAAATCAAATAGGATCTATATTTTCCCTATTTAGTTATAAAAATACAAAAAAATAAAATCGTACATGAAAATTCCAAATATATATTATGTAATAATATATATTAAAGTCCTAACTAAAAATAAAAAAATAAAAAGAAAATACTAAAAGTGAAAAACCCTCTTGGCCCTACAAAAATTAATAAAAATTCTATAAAATCTCAAAAAATTAGTTTCCTACTGTATATTTCTATCTATACTAAATAGTATATATTAAAATTAGTTTGGGGGGATTTTGAACTATTTATCTATTTTTAAAACCCTAAAATATTCGGTATGTTAATATATCTCATGTTTTATGTATTTAAATACTGTAAAAATACCTAAAAGTAGCAAAAATTACATCACTAATCACAAAAATAGAGAAAAATATAAAAACATTTTATTTTATAAATTTAAAATATATATTTATATTTATAAGTAAAAACCCTATATAGACTATATATACTTATAATTACTTATATATTTATTATATTTATTAATATTATTATAAATATGAAAATATATATTTAAGAACCTTAAAAGATAAAAAGGATTGTACCTAAATATATTTCCTATATTTTATATATTTATCTGGTATATATCCAACCTATATGTTATTTGTAATATACATATTACTATATATATTATATTATATATTTAAAAAAGAGATGAAAATCACAAAAATATAAAAAGAAAATAAAAATTAAAGATTTAAAACATTAAAAAGTAAACATTGAAAATCATTAAAATCAAATATAATTAAAAAGCTGCAAAAAATTAGAAATAGAAAACATGCAAAAAGAGTTGTTGTTTATTTATAGACAACAATTATAACCTATTGTATTTGATCTCAGTGGTTCGACCCCTACTACTTTATCATTATACATCTTTATATAGGGTATAATAAATTTCATCCCATGTTTCATTTCATTGTTTTATCTAGATTGTGGGTTGATTATTGATCTAGCTAATTGTGGATGTCTTGAGTGTCGTGAGAGTGGTCGATACAACGATTGACAGACCTGACTTACTGGGTACTACAGACCCTCCAAGACTGAACATTAGACAACTCTCTGTGATTACTAACTATCAAATGGTGTCGTAGTCAGGGAGCAACGTAGAACTGCGATGCTTTAGGTCACCTTGACTTAATTCTTTAGGTTCCATGAGACTATGTTCATGAGTTGAATCAATATGTCTAACTAGAACCCTTCATGTCATCCACACGACTCTTGAAATAATGGCTTGACTAGAAACCTCATACTCAGCACTTAGCTCAACCTAGAAGGATTTTTGAAAGATCTTGGAATCTAAGTCAGGAGGATACTAGACGCTTTATCAAGGGTGGATCAGAAACCATTCTTGGGAACTGTTGAAACCAGTACTTCAACCCACCTCTTATGGTTGCAAGGACATTTAACGACTGGAGACTTGATTGAAACAATGCTTTGGATGAGGAATGGCATGCTAGTACACCTTTTTCCAATACCCCAAAACATGGGCGGGCCAAAAGATTTTATATCTGTCGGGGTAAAACAAGAATGCAGAGCAATGCACTACAAAGAAAAATATCCAAAAGAATGGAGAGAAATGCGATTCAAAAAGGACTAGCAGCGCAGCTTGTTGCCTGCTTGTCTCCTATTTCGATGTAATCCCTCTATTTTCATCAGTGTCCCAAAAATGACCCGAAAATATTTTGAATCCAAAAGAAGCCTGCACCAAAAATTCTACAAATATTGAGCTTCCAGAAAAAGCCTACTTCTTGGTGAAGACTCGGTTACACTTGCCGATCTTTACAAGGTAATGTAACTACATTAGCCTATTCACATTTCTTTTCCCATTCTTCTAGCTTCTCCTCCATTTCGGTTGTGAACTAGCATGCACCTGACCTTAGACAGAAATATATGTCTCCCCGAGGATGAGTTGCCATAGGAGGAGACTCCATGATAGTTTAGTGATTTGTCTGAGAAGAGCTAGCAAATTCACACACATGGTACTAGTCATTTCAAGGTTGCAAGAGTATGCGACTGAAAGGATGGTATGACCAGAATGTGGATTGAACTGAATAACATGATTATGAAACCTAAGAGTTGTTGTGTCACACTTCCTAACCTTAATGCTATTTTGAATAAACTAAGAATCCAAAGGTCTTAACTGAGCTTCAAAGTTTGATTTTTTTCAAGACAGGTTTAAAAGTCAAATTTTATTCCAAGTTCTTTCTTTTTTTCTTTATTTTCTTTTTCTACACTCATTGCATAAGTGTTTGCTAGGGACCAGCAAAGGCAAGTATAGGGGATGATGAATATCCATTTCATCACCTTTATTATTTCATTTTAGCCTTAAATCCCTAGCCAAATGCATGTATATAGCATTAATTTGTACAAAATAACACTCAGAAATTAAGTAATAAATATTGTATAAAATATTGTATTTAAATCTAAAATAAAAGAAAAAATGATAGAAAAGAAAAAGAATGAAGTGTCAAAGACACTGAGTGATCCTAGACCATGGAATCCAGTCATCATGATGACTTGGTCGACAGGGAATAAACTAGGGGGATATAGGGCAGACCAATTGAACAGAAATTGCCTCGAAACCTTAATTCTATATTCATCAACAATAGGCGTTTGGGACCTATTTTATTTTCTTCTTTTTTATATTTCAAATCAATAAACCTTGAACATGAATATTATACATAAAAATACAAAGAAAAATATAAAATTTATTTCATTCAAAAATAATGCACATTGTGTCTGAAACATACAGAATAAAAAGCTACAAAGAAAACTTTACAGACATGTATCTTCTCCATACAGACCTAAAATTGACCAAACTCGCCTTTATTATTCATAAAATTAAATCATCTATTTAATGAAGGTGGTTTCATTTAATCTAGAGTTAAGATGCAAAAGTTGGCTTTTGAGCCCTCATTATGTATATAATATTCAATGCATTTATTCTTTATATTTTCACTCTCTTATATTTTATATATTTGTAAATATTACATAAAAACGTTTCAATAATAAAATTAGAATAAATTTATTACAAATTTATAAAAATAAATAAAACATTAAAATACATAGATGAACTATACCTATATAATACATATACATATTTATTTAAGTAAATAAATAAATACAGAAAAACATAATAGATTATGTAAAAATGTAATTAAATAAGCTATAAATATATAAATTATGTAAATATCAAAATAAATCAAAAATAAAAAATAAAAATAAAATGTACTAAATGCATGTTTATATACCTATGTATATACATGTAAATATTAGCATGTAATAAATTAGCTTGTAAAAATAAATAAAAATCATAGTTAAATAGTACCTAAAATTACAAATATTTTTCATATTTTGACCTAATAATAATAAAATCATTAGCTGATTATTATTGATTTAATAAAGCATTTCTCTCATTCTTTTTCCTAGTTGGTCCACGTGGACCAACCAGGAGTCTTCGTTTGTTAACTATGCGGGTCAACTGTACTACCTTCACCCCCCACATGTCAGACCTCTCCTACCCCACAACTTCTCCCTCTTCGCATGCCTCCTCCACTCCACCATTCGTCTTGAGATTTCCCAATAGATAGCTTGATCATCCCTCTACCTCGCCAACCCCATGCTTCCCACCTACCACCTCCAAAGCATATTCCATCTTCTCTCTAAACCTCCACCCTTACCATTTCTCTAAAGGACCTTCTTCGCGCCCTTTTGCCTTTTTAATCTCGCTTTCTAACCAATAACCTCAATATGACCAGTAGATCGAGTCGCACGCTGATAAAGAGCTACTCTCTACCCTTGTCAGTGTGGATAAAGGCATAGATTGGTGGTGATCTGAGGTTCGTCGAACCTCCTCTGGTCGAGCTTCCTTCTGCTCCAGGTACACATGTCTGAGCTGTTAGCCTTAGGTTTTCTCTTGCATTTCGTTCCAGTAGCCTATCTTTAACTTTAGTTTCTTTAATTAGCCCTTAGTTTAGTTTAATTTTAAGATCTAAAATCGTTGGAGCACTAGGATCCATCCCCAATTCCATTATGTCTCCTATTTTTCGGCCCACCATTTTTATCTCATCACATTGCATGCTTGCTTCTCCATCTTTCCCCCTTGTTTGCCTCCCTGCAAGGACTGAGTGGGAACCTGAGCTCCCTCATCTGCCATTGCTAGAGCTCTAATACCATGTCGTTCCTTTGCGTGTATAGCTTCAAGAGAGGGTCAGTCACAACCCTCTCATCCTCCTCCCTATTTTTGTGCAGGAACCAAATTAAAGGAGCTGTCTGGAGCAGACATCCAAGCTCTTAACAGAGCTCCAGGTGGACTGGATATACATGCCCCCTCTAATGGGGCACAAACACATTTGAAGAATCCTGCAGGCATGGAAGGTCGTCAGGAAGGGAAGGAGGGGATTAGCGAGGTAATCAGAGGTCGGACATGGTTGGAATCAGCAATCGAAGGTCAGCCCAGCCGATCTTTTTCTGGGTTCTTCCTCCTACCTTCAGAGCGTCCGATCAAGGCCAAGGTCCAAGTTTTTTCTCCGCCAACAGATCATCAAGCGAAGCGAAGCGAAGCTAAGCTAAGCATCTATCCACCGTCGGTTTAGCCACGTGTTGCGTGAAGGAGCACCTGATTAGGTGACTTAAAAGGGTAATTTACATAGGACCCCTACACCTTTTTACATTTAGTTATTAGTCCTATAAATATAATAAAATCAGTAAATACAAAAAAACAATCCTTTTCATTTTTTAAAGGATTTAAACTATATTCAAATGATTTATAATAATTAATAATAATATTAAGTATATATAACTATGTATATGTATATATATTATCTAGGGTATTCTATTTATAGATATAGATATATATAGTAAAATATATAAAATGATTTTTTTTTGTTTTTTATATTTTATTTTGTTTTTGTGGATTTTTTAGTGACTTCTACTCATTTTTATGTATTTTTAAAATCCAAAATTGTCCAAATCAAGGAATATTTAAATGGGCTGAATGGTTTGAGATTTAAAAATATAAAATAGAAAAGCAAAACTTAAAATTGTATAAGCTTACAGGGTTATCTTTATAATATAAAATAAGAGCGAGGAGTTACATGCAAAATACTCTAACCTTTTAAACTGAAATTCAAACTTCTAATATTAAATAGGAATAACTGGAACTGGAAGAGTATAAGGGAAATTTACCCAACTCACGTGGGGGGCCACGTGAGCTGAGCTGGCAGTGGACCTACTTGTAATATTCAAAAGTTACAAGAGTTCCTTTGCAATTTTCCACAAAAGATTAGCCTAATTTGAATATTTGTAGATTTATTTAATAAATACAAAAAACATAGAGGGGGTATGTGTAAATTACCCCATTTATTGGACTTTCATCCAACCGCTGCTTGTCTTCCACAAGGCAGATCAGACGGTTGTGGTAGCGCACTAGTTTGACTTGAACGGACGACCTAGATTAGATCTGGGATGTGTCCTTGATCTAACGCATGTCAATGGGTCAAGATTAATAGTAAAAGAACTTGGCGGTGATCGTCTTAAATCGCATTGTTCTCCTCCGTCCGGCGTCTTTGATGAGCGACCCGATTGACAAGGTAAAATGGTATCAAAGGTCGTTGCGACCTTAACCACTTAGGTCGGGCTCAATCAAGAAGAAGAAAGACAACCAAAGTAAAAATAAATCAATCAGGCAAAGATAGCGATCTAATGGCCTGACAGCTGCAGTGAATGGACAGTGAGGATGGAATATGAACGAATGAGTCGATCCAACGACGAAGAGAGGTATTGGACGAACTCCGCATGGGCGAAGTTCACCGGAGCACCGGCGGTAATCCTGCACTCCGATGAATGATCGGGCGGTGGTAGAAGAATCGTGAAGCCCCTTCGCGTCGGGTGGACAAGTCGGATGGGCTCGCTGACGGTCGGATCGGAGTGACGGTGGCTGAGACCTAGGCGAGCTCCGACGAAGCAGGTCGAAGGTGATTTGGGTGGTCTCCACGCATGCTACAACCTGCAGGATAAAGCTCAGACTCATAGGAGTGCTCCGGTCGGGGTTATTGAACCTAAGATAAAGGGAAGTGGCGGTGAATGGAATGGGGGTTTCCGACGGAGCGATAGAGGAAACTGATGGCCTAATCCCGGCAATCCAAGCCAGGTATAGGATGATCAGATGGCGAGGGAAGATGGAGGGTTAGTTGGTTCGTCAATAGAAGCGGGTAGATGGCCGTGATGAAGCTCCGACCAGCTTGTCGGAGCTGACGGAACGGCGGAAGATGGCAAATGAAAGATTTGGAGCTAAGGACTATGAGAGGGTACATGAAGGTCCTAACTGAATCCTGAGCTCCAGGGGGTGCTGTCGAAGGGGGTCGTCACCTCAACCTCACTATGAAAGGTGGGGTAGGCTTGTCGCGACGATGCTCCGGCCACGAGTCTCGAGCGTCGGCTGCAGCGGTCTCCTCCGGTCACCAAGGGCCTCCTCTGATTGCTGTCACCAAGGGGAAGGGTTCTGGGGTAGCAGAGAAGTGTGCAGCGCGAGCTCGTGAGCAGGGGAGGCAATGGAAGATTATATAATGCATCACAGGTGGTCGGAGCAATCGGGCAGGGGCGCACAATCCAAGGACGATCCGTGGCTCCCTAGGGATCCGCGAGGATCACTAATCCACTAGGGAGACACAGGCACCAAAATCGGGGCAGGAGGTTGTAGGATCCGGATGAGAGAAATGGGAGAAATTAGGGCAAGAGCTGGATCCGCGTGCTAGGAGGGTCCTTGAGGGGTAGTTGACCGGGGTCAACATCCCTCCTGGACCAATCAGAAATTAGGAAATCAAAAATATTTGGAAAATAAATTAAAAATAGAAAATGATATCAAATTAAAAAGTGTTCAAAATAAAAAAATATTTATTATTTACTGAACTATTTTTTGTGATTTTTATTTATTTTTATAAAAAATTTAATCTATATACAGTATATTATATTACATACAGGTATAAAATACCTATGTATTTTGTACATTTATTTTTATTTTCTTATTTTTGTACAAATACCCCAATTTTATATTTTATTTATTTACAACATATTATTTGGAGTATAAAATAATTTTTATTTTATTTTTATTATTTATTTACAGTTATAAAATAAATAGGTGTATGTTACATATATATACATGTGTTATGTCTAGGGTTGTAGAGAGAGAATTTTTTCTTTTTATTTTATTTTTCTAATTTTTGTTTTATTTTTAGAAAAATATACAAGGGAATATACACAGCTTTTTATTTTTATTTTTGTGAAAATAAATTGTATACATGAGTGATAAATAGGTATGAGGTAGAGTGGACCTATCTCTCTCTACTTATTTTATTTGGCGATCAGGCCCATTCTGGACCCTCTCTTGGGTTCAGGTCACTCAATATTTATTCTAAATATGTCCTTCTTTTTCTTTTATTCTTTATTCTTTTATTTTTGCACAAATACAAGCTAATTATTAAATATTAACAAATGCATGCTTATTGATAATTTATTGTATTTACAACTATTTACATAATGTTTTGCCAAGATAAGTAGCTAAAATAAAAGAATAAAGAGTGATGAATGAGTATTCATCACCCCTCTATACTTTACTTTTGCTAGTCCCTTAGAAAACACTTATTTGAAAACGAAGTGAAAAAAAAGAGAAAGAAAAAGAAAAAGAAGGTGAAGGAGGTGAATCAAGGTTGATTATTAAACTTGTCTTCATTAAATTGAAGTATGGAGCTCAGTCAGACCTTTGGATTATTAGTTTGTCGGAACCTTATTTGGACTTATATTTAAAACTCAACAGCCTCCAAGTTCCACCAATCTATTGTCAAGACTCCTCAACAATCCAGATCAGAACAAGTCTACATACACAAACTCTAATGACCATGAATCTTTTCTTGTACGGTGTAAGTGATATGTATCTCCTTACCTCAGAAATGGAAAAGTGACAACCCCCCTCAACAAGGTAACTCTAATGCCCTAGTCTGGCAACTCTTTCCTCGAAGAGCGGGGTATTCCCTTCTAAGTTCAAGTTCAACCGGCTCAAGAAGAGGAGGAAGAAGAGAATGGATCATGGCCAGTGTAGCCATGTATCGTAGGGAGCCCAACCAGTGTAGCTAAGTCTCCATGTTGCAAGCTTCATGAGATGGGCATGGGTAACATAAGCTTTGCTTTATTTGGCTATATACACTCCGGTGGGTATTTCATTTTCTCTCAGACCCACCACTTTTTTGGAGTTTTTCTTTTCTTTTTGCACATTTTTTTGATGTGTGTATGTACAACATATGTACATGGTGTAGCATATATACATAAGGAGTTTTCCCTCTTGAGCCAGTAGACTATCCCTCTTTTGAAGCATTATTGCAACCCACAACTCTTGTCTTTAGACCTCAATGCCACCAGACCAAGTTGAGACGCACTTCCTTCACTAAAAGAAGAAGAGAGGTTCCGCCTAGAAGTACTACCCTCATATGCTACCCCAAGCCAAGGAAAACTGCCTCCTCACCACCTCATCCGTAGAGAGCTAGGTGTAAAGTGCTGGTGCAAGTAAAGCCATTATCTGTGAGAGTCATGTGTGCGTTGTTAAGTATTCTACTTAGGCTCATCAAGATGACATATTATCATAGCCTAGTGGACTCAAAGAATTAAGTCACCATGGACCTGAAAAGTCTCAACCCTAAGCCCTCTAAAGTTCCTCTTAGAATTAGGTGGATTAAGGTCTTAACCAAGCTCCATTTTTCAATTTAATTCCAGTCTAGTTTAAATGTCAACTATGATTCAGAAAAACTATACAAATATATACAAAAATGTTTTGATGCAAATTTTCGAAAATGTGCAAAATTTTAAAAAAAATTGAATGAATGGATGCATGGATGCAGAAGTTTTGCAAAATATTTACACATATTTACAAAAGGGTTTTGCAAACTTTTTGTTTTTCAAACATTTTGCAAAAATTTTGTACTATATACATAATTTTGATATCAAGCTATTTACAAACTATTTACACATAAAATATTTTTACAAGCATTTGTACAAAAATAATTTTGTAAATAGCTATGTACGTGCAATAAAGAATTTTACGTACAAGAAAATTTTTAATTTTTATGGGTTTTTAAGGATTTTAGCCATTTTATTTATTAAAACACTCACACAAAGTACGAGTTATGGCTAAAGTATATATGAAATATATACAACACCCCCTATACTTAGCTCAAACGATGTCCTCAGAGTGAATCAAGAGCGATGAAGAAGACATAACTCGTGATTAGTATAGGGAAGTGAAAAGGAAAACTATACTACAACGACGAATGAAAGAATAGACATGAAAGAGAATCTTGGTGTTTCCCCCTACACTTACGATAAAGTAATCCTAAGTATAGTAGATTGTACACAAAGGCAAATCCGAGTGGAAGAATGTACAGGTTCTACCTCCCCTATACTTAGGGTAAAATATCCCTAAGTATAGGCAGCAAACATATGTAGAAAGAATCAAAAGGAAATCAAAAGTCTCACACCCCCCTATACTTAGGGTAAGGTACACCCTAAGTATAGAATAATCATAAAGATGCGAATGGGGTGTTGGACTGAAGAATGGTGTGATATGGACATCTGGATCTATACAGGGCAGAAGACAGTGATAATCAAGCACGAGATGCAATAGATGTGAGTCAAAGACCACATCTCACGCAAAATGAATAGGGGTGACATCAACGACCAGTGGCTCATGATCTAGGTATGGTTTGAGCCGCCGCCCGTTAACACGACATGTAGACTCAGATGACATCTCAGATATGTCAATGCTTCCATTGTCATGTACCTTTCGGACCATGTATGATCCCTTCCACTTGCTCTGCAACTTCCTTGGAAATAATCTAAGCCTAGCATCAAACAACCATACTCTTTGTCCTGGCTCAAACTGCTTGTGGTTGATATGAGAATCATGCCACTCCTTCACTCTCTCCTTGTACTATAGGCTGCTTGAAAAGGCTGCATCTCTAAGCTCCTCCAGGGATGCCAACTCTGCCCTCCTTTGGTCTCCTACGCTCATTGGATCCAAAAGTATGTCTGTAACAGCCCAAAGTGACTTATGTCTAAGCTCAACAGGTAAATAGCAGAGCTTGCCATAAACGAGGTGAAAGGGAGATGTACCCAAAGGGGTCTTGAAGGACGTCTGATATGCCCACAAGATAGAGTCCAAAAGTTGTGACCAATTCTTTCGGTCAGGGCGGACGACCTTTCGCAATATAGTCTTGATCTCCCTGTTCGACACTTCAGTAAGACCATTGGTCTGAGGATGATATTGAGTGGCTTCTCAATGGTCAATGTTGAACTCGCTAGCAAGGGCCTTTACCTTATCGTTGACGAAATGAGACCCCCCTTCCCCGTCAGATATCAACACTCTAGGCACCCCGAACCGTGAAATGATATTCTTCCTCAAAAATCTGCATACAGTCCTAGCATCTGCGGTTCGGGCAGGGATAGCCGCAACCCAACGACTCACATAATCAATGACCAACAGAATGTACTCGAATCCCTGACTCTTAGGGAATGGACCCATGAAATTGATGCCCCATGCGTTAAAACCTCACAGAAATGAATGAGCTACATCGGCATCATATCAAGCTGTCCACAAGTGCCCATCCTCTGACAGTAAGTACACCTATTCACGAATTTATCAGAATCCTTGAAGAGGGTAGGCCACCATAGGCCGGATTGGAGCACTTTCTGTGTCGTTCTCCTCCCAGAGTGATATCCTCCTGCCTCAAGCTTGTGGCAGTAAGTGAGGACGCTATGGTGCTCCTCCTGAGGAATGCACCGACGCCAGACGCTATCCCCTCCTTCATGATAAAGGACAGGATCCTCCCAATGGTAGAACTTGGCCTTCGTGAGGAAGTTCTCAAGTCGTTTCCTGGGCCAACCTTGTGGAACTTTCTTGGAAACAAGATAGTTCACAATGTCGTCATACCACGGGAGAGAGGCGATAGCAAGGATCGCCTCATCTGGGAATGTATAGGATCAATCTGCTCAGAATCCTCAAGATGCTCTAATCGGGAGAGATGATCCGCCACCACATTCTTGACTCCAGGCTTATCCTTAATCTCAATATTAAACTCCTGGAGTAGAAGGATCCATCTAGTCAATCTCGCTTTAGCATCCTTCTTTGCCATGAGGTACCTGATGGCGATATGGTCAATGATGTATGATCTGAACTTCTCTAGGGCAAAGACTACGGCTAGCATCTCCTTTTCAGTGACGGTGTAGTTTCGTTGAGCGGCATCCAAAGTACGGCTAGCATAGTGAATGGCAAATGGTACTCCATCTCTCCTCTGTCCCAGCACGGCCCCTACGGCAAAATCGGAGGCATCCGTCATGATCTCGAATGGGAGAGACCAATCAGGCGGCTGGAGGATAGGAACCTCAACAACTAAACTCTTGAGAGTCTTAAATGACGCAAGACACTTATCATCCACAATGAACTCGGTGTCTTTGGTCAGCAAATTAGTCAACGGTCAGGCAATCCTGTTGAAATCATGAATGAAGAGTCGGTAGAAACCGACGTGCCCCAGAAAAGACTGTAACTGTCGCAAGTTGGACGGTGGGTTGAGTTTCCTAATGATATCCACCTTGGCCGCTCCATGCCCCTGTTGGAGATGATGTGGCCAAGCACCATCCCTTGAGTCACCATGAAGTGACTCTTCTCCCAAGATAACACAAGATGGACCTTGATGCAATGCTTAAGGACTCAGTCTAGGCAGTCAAGACAAGCATCAAATCCATTGACATAGACCGAAAAGTTGTCCATGAAGACGTCCAAGCACTCACCCACCATGTCCGAAAAGATGGACAACATGCACCTTTGGAATGTCGCAAGGGCGTTACATAGACCAAAGGGCATCCGTCTGAAAGCATACGTCCCAAAGGGACAGGTGAATGTGGTCTTGTCCTGGTCTTCAGGTGCAATGGCCACCTGATTGTATCCGGAGTACCTGTCCAGAAAGCAAGAGTGACTCTTCCCAGCTAGCCTCTCTCTATAATCTGATCAATAAAAGGCAGCGGGAAATGATCCTTCTTGGTGGCCTGATTTAGTCATCTATAGTCCACACAGACCCTCCAAGAAGTGGGTACATGGGTAGTGATCTCCTCTCCAAACTCACTCACAACTGTAGTGATGCCCGTCTTCTTGTGTACCACATGTAATGGACTGACCCACTTGGAGTCGGAGATGGGGTAGATAAAATCGACGCTCCACCATTTTGAGATCTCCTTCATGACAACCTCTCGAAGATTCGGGTTCAGCCGTCGCTGGAACTCACGCGACGGCTTGACGTCCTCTTCGAGATAGATATGGTGGGAGCACAGGGCCGGACTTATCCCCTAGAGATCGGCTATGCTCCATCCTATCGTCTTGCGGTTCTTTTCAAGAACCTCCATCAAACGAGATTCTTGCTCTCCAGTCAAATCTGTTGAGATAATGACTGGGCGCATCTCATGCTCGCCCACAAGGAACCTATACTTCAGCGACTGCATCAAGGGCTTTAGCTCTGGACAACTGGGAGCTGGCGGATCTGGTCCCTGAAGGGTCTGAGTGAACGCAACCAAATCTGCATGGGAGAACTCTCGCTGAACTTGAAAATCTGGCAAAGACTACTCTGTTGGTGTGTCTGTGCTCTGAATGGGATCAGTCTCCACCCTAGCTGCTGGCTCTGAGGAAATCAGACAAGGAATCATATCATCGAACTCTGCCCAGTCAATGTCTGACTCAGAGGGATCAAAATCTGTATCAAGAGAAAAATCAACTGCCTCACTATCGGGAACACGATCTGCTGCCTCAAATGTATCCTCTGCCAGGAATGCACTCTCCAAGCTCTCCTCTACTAGAATTTGTGCATCAGCGGAATCTGAAGGTGAGAGGATGGATCGTGAAACTGGGTCTGACCAAACTGCTTCATCATCTGTGATCACAAAATAGCACTCCTGGTGGATGTCTCGCTCTGCCTCTGTCATCTGATCTGAATCTGTAAGTGGCTCTGAGCAAGCTGAGTCTCGCGCTCTAGTCTCATCGATCGTCTCTATTTGTATACTCTCACCCTCGACACGAAAGTACACATTCCCGCTATCATGATCGAACATTGCCTTGACTGTAGCCAAGAACGGGCATCCTAAAATGATGGGGGTATCAGTCATAGACTCAGGGATCTCCATGTCCAACACAACGAAGTCCACGAGGAATTTCCGGCCCTGAATTATGACGACAATGTCCTTCAGCAGACCCTTCGGCCTCTTGATAGATCGATCAGCAAACTGAAGGACCGTCCTACTCTGTCGAAGAGGGCCAAACTCGAATCGATCGAGTAAGGCTGCCGGAAGTAGGTTGATAGAAGAGCCACTGTCTAATAGAGTCTGATCGAACCTCTGCTCTGAATGTGGCATCTGACATAAGGAGCTCCTGCATCTGACCTCTTGGCTGACAGACGGTTCTGTATGGCGAAGCAGGTGGCACAAGTGAGCACATGGATCTCTGAGTGGCGGTTCCTCCTCTTCTTGTGAATAGTAGTCCTCTCTCTATGGTTCTTCTGGAAGAGGGGGATGTGCTCCAAGGCCTCCTGTAGAGTCAGCTGTATCTGAAATCTGTACATCATCTGCTGGCTGAACTCTAGCGGCTGTGATTTTTTTGGGTTTTCTTTTTTAGTCCCCTTAGCCAAACGGAGTGCTTGGGGAAAGGGGATGGCTGGGCCCTCCCCATATAGAGGGATAGGATCGGGTACCTGCTGTTGTGGCAAAGTAGAATCCTTACAAACATCTCCAAGTAACACAGATGGACTCACAAATGAAGAACCCTTTCCTTTATTACCAGAAAAGTCCTGAGGTACATCAACAGAGGGAAATGCAACAGGAATAGAAATGGTGGCCTCAGTACCACCTACGGCATCTGGACTTGCGGTATTAGCACCGTACTCTGACTCAGCATCCAATCTGGTGGCATAAGCACCACCTCCTGCATCTGGTGAAGTGACGGCCTCAGTACCGTCAGCTAGATCAACATCATTGGTGGCATCAGCACCACCGTCATCATCATCATCACGAGCGACATCAGCACCGCTCTCCTTCTCGTATGGCGCTCCTGAGGCTGCATGTGGTTGTCGCTCAAACGAGGCACCGCCGGCTGGCATCCTACCACTCCTAAGTGTAATAAAGTCAGCATCAAAAGTGTATGCAGAAATATCACCAAGTGAATCACTAGGAGTGGTAACCTCTGTAAACTCTACCTGCTCAAATTTCCTCTTGATTTGTTCGGATTTGGCTCAATCTGGGCGGGTATGGCAGCCTTTCCCTTCACTATCTCTCTCATCTCCTCACAGAACTCGTCCATCTCCCGCTTGAAGGTAGCCTGCTGCTCGGAGATGAGGTGGGCTAGATCATCTAAAGGTGGGTTCTCATAGGCGGGCTCATGAGAACCGGATGGGTGGCCTCTCTAAAAGGGAGGTTGTTGCTGCTGAGAGTGAGAGGGATATTGCTGCTGAGGATGATACTGCTGAGGTTGTTGCTACCTTCACGACTATCCCTGCTGATAGGGACGAGGACCATGCTGTTGTAATGTGGCTGAGGATGTGGTTGTGGTTGTGGAAATTGTGGCTGTTGGTGCTGCTGGTTGTCTGGCCACCCGGAACTGGAGGTTGCTCCTGGGAACTGGTACCTCCGGTCAACCAACGGAATCCGGGATGGTCAGATCCCAGGCTGAGGTCGGTCATACCAAATCCCATTGACGTCCATCAACAGCTCTTGCTCGTAGGTGGGTGGGGGGAGAACTGCCAGGGGCTGGTCCGGCTGGTAGACCGCCATCTAGCTGTCCTGAGATGGTGGTGGCTGGACATACTGTTGTTGCTGTTGTTGTTGTTGGAACGGCTCTGCCTGGATGTGGTGCACCTGTCGGTAGTGGGCGGAGGGCTGGGTCGAGTTGTTCCTGCCGGTATATGCCCGTAACTTGAGATGGGGCTGAGAAGCCTTTTGTGCCTCCTATAGACACATGATCTGGGTCTTCAGGTCACTCAACGTCTGTGCCACTCGATCTGCGTCATACCCTGGCACTGCTTCTTCTCTATCAATTCGATCCGGTCCAACTTCTCGCTGATAATCCCCATATCAGCGGCCGTCGACTCTTCCTGTGTTGTAGCTGCTGATGATGTAGATGGACCGGCATCCACCCGTGCTATCCTCTGATAGGGCACGGCCTGCGGTGTGGACTTCCCCTGTGTATACAACCGGGTTTGGGACATCACCTTTTAGTTCTCGGCCATCTCCTCGTAGATGGCCCAGTCATGATCCTCATCCTTAGCGAAGTAGGAACCCCCACAGGATGCATTGACTAGCACCTGCAACTCAGTTGTAAGCTCGCAGAAGAAACTCTGGACAAGGTTGGGCTTGGATATATCATGATGGGGACACCAGTCTGAGAGCTCCCTGAATCTGTCCCATGCCTCATGAAATTGCTCTTTGGGGAGCATGAAAAAGTTGCTAATCAATGCCCTGGATGCATTGGTCCGGCCGAGTGGATAGTACTTGTTCAAGTACTCATTTCGGACTTGTTCCCATGTCGTGACAAATCTCCCTAGGTGCTTCATCCAGTTGGTTGCTCTGTCTACGAGGGAGAAAGGGAAGGCCATCATCCTGATGGTGTCCCCGTCCACGACACGATCATGGGCAGTACTGCAGATCATCTCAAACTCATGAATATGGAGGTGTGGCTCCTCTGTGGCGAGTCCATGGAAGCGGGGCAGAAGCTGAATCGTCTGAAATGGGAGCTTGAAATCTCCCAAAATAGCTGGCAGCACTATCCATCTATGGGTTAGAGTTGCAACAGGGTTGTGCAACTCCCTCATCGGTCGTGCAGGTGCTGGTTGTGTTGGTTGTGCTGGCTCCTCAGGCTTTCTATCGTCGAGAATATCTCCTCCTCCTCCACCGGCTCTGCGCTCTCGGTCGGCTCGCATCTGCTCCATCTCTCGGCGCATGTCCACCATGAAAGCCCCTGATCCCTGATCTGACGTTGCATGGTCTTTAGGGAGGCTAACAGGGTGGTGTTGATGGTACCCTGATCAATTACATACGTCTAGTTCCCGCTGGGTCCATCGGTGCGCTCCTCACTGCTGGACATGGTCTCTGCAAAGGCAAAAGACCCAAACTCGGGTACCAATAAATCAACTGGTTGTTGCGGTCTCTACTCGGGCACCTCAGGACTGGTAGAAGGGTGGCCGAGGGGGAACAAGGTGGAGTCGAAATCGGGTTCGGAGAGCGGGTCTCGACTCTCATGAACCAACCTAGACGAACGAGATGGAGTGCTCGAAAGCGGTGCAGTCAGAGGCTGCCTAAGGGACCTGTGACCCATCATCTTGATGTGGCGAGTAGAGGTGAATGAGATCTGGAAAAGCACACAAGATCGGTCAAGCAAAACCCCCAATTCACCTACGCACTCAGAGCTGATGACCGTAAAGGTTCGGTCTCTTATCTTGTTGATTTTATTAGGTGATCGAACAATCTTTCAGAGCGATTAAGCGAGCTGTTGGGAATCCAACACTCCCAAGAGACTGTCCCGATCCAAGGTTAGATCTTTCCCAGCCAGTACAAGTTGCAGACCGTTTACTGGCTCCCCGATCGACTTGCTCTGTTAAGGATATCGCAGCCTGCTTTATCGGAGACCAGAGCGATCCTCACTGGAGAACGATTAACCCGAGACCAGTAGTTTGAAGAGAGGTTGGATGTGTCTCTAATCTAGGGTGCGGGTCACTCTATCGCTCATCCAAACCATACAATGAGGGGATTACTCTCCCAAGACAGATTTTTAGATGAAGTGTCTTTTAGGATCAAGTATGCTTAAACAGTGCCAATTTTATAGTTTTTTTTGTTTTTAGGTATTTTTCAAATAAAACAACTCCTAATGAATTTTTCGATTCTCCTGATTATTTTAAGTCCAAAAATAGGGGGAGAAGACGAAAAAGCCGATGCGCGACTAAACACTATGATGCATGCAGAGTAAGAGATGTGTATTTGACTCCAGCTCTCTACATGCAGGGTGATCCGTGCATAAAATAAAAGACAGAAATAAACCTATCTATATGATGCAAGAAGAAATCGGCCTTAGACAAATAATTTCTATTCGCGAAGAACTGTAGCTAACGGGTCAACAACAGGGGTCGGGGTCCGATCTCTGATGCCAATCGGTATCCACCACAACGGATCCCTCCAGCGCTGTATATGGCCTCTAGCGGCACGTGACCCCTCAGGTGATCGAGTTAACTTTTTATTGGTGAATTAATTAATAAGGTCCAATTAATAGATCTAAAGGAACATGTAATCAATTAGGGTTGGGCCTTAAGTAATTGTGTCACAAGGCAAGCAAAAATCCTAAGTCTAATGGCCAAAACCTTCGAAAATCAAAATAAAAAGAAAAGCGATCAAAAATCAAAACCGGCAAAAATCGCGGTGAGGTCCCCCGAGCACATCGGTGCTCGGCGAAACAGGCCCCGAGATAACCACCAAGTCTGAGAAAGTCTGAGAGTCTGTCCTGTGTTACTACAACAATAATATAATGCAGAAATTAAACCTAAGTCTAACTAAGCTAATACTCCCGAATTTCCTGCTCCTCTCTCATGCTCTCCTGCGGCTCGATGCAGAAACACGCCGCCTCCAAGTCACGCGGGTTCCTTGGCTCTCCGAAGATAACCGCCTGATAACTGGGAATTTCTACCGGTCTAGTATTCCACACAAGGCGGGAACACAAGGGTCGTTGCGGTGACCGCTAAAAATCCGTAATTAATCAACAATTAACCCACACTATAGATCAAGCAATGAAAAGCAATGTGAAGTTAAAATTTATTTTTAACTCTACAAACAAGGTGTATAGGACAAGTATGCAGAGAGTTCGAACACAGGGAGCAAACAAGGTAGATCAAACAAATGTATGTGTGTGAGTGTGAAGTGTTGTCCACACTAATGTAAGCAAAGAATTTTTGTGGGTTTTTATAAATATTTTTTATTTTTTATTTTTTATTTTTTTTAATAATGGAATATATAAACAAGGTAGTAAAAGAGGAGCTACAATATTTATAAAAATATGCAAAAATAGCCAAAAATTCAGAAATAAAATCTTTTTGGTACTTTTATAATTTTTTATTATTTTTGTGATTTTTGGGTATTTTTCTAAATGTTTTTGGTATTTTTAAATAGCAAAATAAAGGAAAACAGGGAAATAACTACTGGCTGGGGGTAAAATGGGAATTAAAAATATCAAACAGCCACAAAATATTTCCAAACTATTTTTAAAATAAAGAGATAACATATAGAACCTACAGGAGTTGAGTTTACATTTTTTAGAGTTTTCTATAATTTTCTAGAATTTTTTGAAGTTTTTAGGTATTTTCAAATTTTTAAGGTTTTTCTTTTGCAATTTTTAGTGATTTTTGGACTGACACTAAAATAGGTTAAAATAGACAGTAGGGAATGTTTTTGGAATTTTTCAAGGTATTTTAATATTTTTTTGGTATTGTTTAAGCTAGACAGTAGGCAAAAAGCAAGTTTTTGATTTTTAATAAATATAAAAATGCAATAAAATCAAAAATTAAAAATATGGAGTCAAAGAACATGCACACAGGAGCTTAACTTGAATTTTTGAGAATTTTTCGAACTAAAATAATGCCCTAATTAAATAGATCAAGCAAGCAAAAATGTCACAGCCTAGCAAGGGTATAAGTGCAAATATCCAAAAGTCCCCTTCATACAAGCAATTTTCCACAAATTTTACTCTTAACATTCAAGTTTATGTACCAAGTACAAATAATCAGACCCGTAAGGGTGTCGGCGCAAAAGACCCACTAGGGCGCGTGACTTGCACGCGCCTGGCAGGGACTGAAATGGAATTTCAAAACTCATGGGGGCTTACATGCAATTTTCACAAAGATTTAACATTTAAACTACAACTCCTGGTACTGAAACGAAATAATAGAAGGGTCGAGGGCCTCCTTGCAAAATGCCCACACCTCACGTGAACAAATCATGTGAGGTGACGTGGCAGAGGACCTATGTGCAAATACTAAAAGTTCGAGGGCCTTTTTGCAAATGTTACATAAATTTTAAACTACGAATTAAAGTTGATGGACTAAAATACAATTATAAAAGATCGAGGGGTATACTTGCAAAATCCCCTCGTAAGGGAGATCGAACGGTAGAGAGCCGTTCACTTGACGTGTGGTGCTCCCTGGATGTGCGATGACGATTCGGCGTCAATATCTGAGATTAGATCTCAGATGAGATCCAACAGTGACTGGCTTTGATGATCGGACGGTCGGCGTGGAATCTAGGCCGCCTTCGAGATCCAACGGCTGCAAGGTCGGAAGGAAGAACGCGGAAGAAGGCCGACGACGGTGAACTTCTGCAACCTCCCCCGTCCTCCTTCGTCGGCGTTCCGGCCTCAAAATGGCCCCGATCGCTTCCTGCAGGCGATCTACATGTCTGGGGAGCTTCAAAATGGCCGGAGGGGCGCGGGTTCTCGCCTGCGACAGCGGCGGAGCTCGAAACCTCCAGGTATATCCGGCGTGTCCAAAAAGGGGCCCCAGGTGTGCGATTTGGCTCCAGACCTGCAGAGAAATGACGTGAAAGGGCCGAGGGCAAATTGCCTCGGTCCCGCGGTGGTGGGAGAACGGTGGCGGTGTCGTGAAAGTCGCGGCCGGAGGAGCGCTCCGGTGATGGATGTGGAGTTGCGAATGGATCGATGAATCGAGGTGGTTTTTAGAGGGCTTTTGATCCTAGAATTAAGGCGAGAAGAATGCAACTAAAATGAGAAGAAGAAATACACCTCAAGGGCCTAGGGAGCCCGAGGTCAGGGATACCTCGACGGTGGTCGGCCGGAGGTGAATGGAACACCCTAAGCCACTGCTCCGCCTCCTTGGATAGTCGATCGTGGAGCTGTCACCTCCATGATGCGTTTGGGATCAACAAGGGCGCGAGAGAGACCAAGAATGGGGTTCAAGTTTGAATCAAAGTCCAAGGGGCGTTTTTATGTTGTTTGACAAAATGACTCCGACGCCCCAAAGACCAAGGCGTATTGGGCAGCACACTGATCCAATCCTTGAGATGAACATAGGGCGAGCAAGCTTGATAATCGAGGAGAAAAAGTCGTGCAGATTCTATCATGGATTGGTGCAAGATGTGACCTGGAAAAATCGACCAAAACGATGTCGAATGCACTCTGGCAGACGCACATGGGTGGGAGGCAAACAGTTGACAGGGGTCAACGAAGACTGCCCCGTGGTTGGTCCACGTGGACCAACCAGGAAAAACCGTGAGAAAATGGTTTATAAAATTATTTAAAAATAGAAAATGGCCGAATTAAATTATGATTATTAAATAAAAAATATTCATATTTTATGTAGTATTTTGTTATTATTTTTAATTAATTTTATGAGGTATATTTTTACAGGTTACTTTTTATACCCTATATAGGTATATTATCTATATATTTGATTCCTTTATTTTTAGTTTGTGTATTTTAATTTTATTATTTTTATTTACTATTTCGTAAAATCGGAAAATACTTTTATACACATAAATATATTTTTGTTGTATTTTTCTGATATGTTTTGTATTTTTAATAAAATATAAGTAGGTATTGTATAGGTATTGTATCTATGTATCTGATATACAAATATTTTTATTTTGAGTTTTCTTTGCATTTTTATTCTGATTTTAATGTACATAATTATTATAAGTAATATTTACAAAATTATAAAAATATAAAAATACAAAAATAATGAATAAAAAATAAATTGAATATTTTAATATGTACAAGTATACAATAGGGGTCCAAAACTCAACTTTCAAACCGTATCTCCGCCAAATGTGAAACCATCGCCATTAAATAGCTTATTTTGAATTATATACAATTAAAGGTGAGTTTGATGCATTTGGAGTTTTTAGTGTGAGATACGGGTCTGGGAAGTTGGGATTCTGGATTTTTATTCAGACCATAACTTTTTATCTGCATATTATTTTTCAGTGAAATCAATTTTGTATTTTTCTTTATTTAATTATCTACAACTTTCATGTACAAAGTTTCTTTATTTGATGTATAAAAAGAGGAATCAAAAATAGGTCCCAAAATGAATAAAGAATGAATTAAAAGTGTAGGTATTTGACTGTATTTGGCCCTTATCTCCCCCTACTTTATTCTCTGTCGACCTATTCATCAAGATGCCTAGGTCTCGGGGTTTCGGGTCATAAAATATTTACAATATTTTATTCTTTTTCTTTTCTTTTATTTATTCTATAATTTCGGTTTAATTACAGTATTTTATACACTAATTGGATGCACGTGCATGCATGTTAAATTGCTCTATTTAATGCTATTTACAGGCATTTGCTAGGGTTTTTGATGCCAAAATGATAGAATAAAGATGATGAAATGTAAATTCATCGCCGCCCTCGCTCGTCGAGCCCTCGCAAGAAAGTCGAAACAGAAAATGTATCAGTCCACAGTTATTATAAAAATAAAAATGGAAAATAAAAAATAAAAATGAAAATGAAAGGAAAATAAAAACAAAATAAAAACAAATAAAATAAAAAGAAATAAGAACACAAATAAAAGCAAACACAAACAAAAATAAAAATATAACAAATAAAAGAAAAATAAAAATAAAGAAAAGGAAAGGAAAGAAGAAAAAGAAAACCGTAAAACGGAAAACCGACTACTAAGTCGTGCTCCCCGGCAACGATGCCATTCTGATGAGTGACCCGAGCGACTAAGGTAAAATGGTATCAAAGGTTGTTGCGACCTTAACCACTCTGGTCAGGCTCAATCAAGAAGAAGAAAGACCACCAGAGTAAAAATAAATCAATCAGGCAAAGATAGCGGTCTCGCTATTTTAGTTTACCTGGTATAGCTACAAGGGTCGAACTCAAGGAGCACGATATGCGAAAGCTATGAAGTAGTCGGGAATCCAAGGAAATAAAGGAATTTGGTGGATTTTATATTTTTTAAATTTTTTGAAGAAAAAAAAGCTAGAAGAATTCAAAAACTCACAAACAAACAATTATTTAAAGCATAAAAAATACTTGGAAAATTCAAATAAAAATGTTTTTGGGTTTTTAAAATATTCAAATGGTTTTGTTAATTTTCTTAGATTTTTCTGATTTTTAATTAATTTCCTAAAAATCAAACAAGGCCAAAAATAATAAACAGTGTACAACTAGAATCTAAGGTAATTTAAAATTGTATAAAATACCTATAAAATTCCAAGCGACAATTTTATGATAAACTAGAAAGTAAAACCTAACTACAGCAAGTGAAAATGCATTTTTTTTTAATTTTAATGAATTTTTAATAATTTTTCCAAGGTTTTTAGTCTTATTCAATTTTTATGGTTTTTATAATTGGAAATGCAACAAAAATTGGACTGGAATAAAAACAACTCAAAACAAGCAAACAAGAATTTTTTGAATTTTTCAAGGGTTTATAATATTTTTAATGGGTTTTTGGAAACAAATCATATCTACTTTTAGGGTTTTTGAAATTTTTAAAAATACTAAATGAAAACAAAATGCAACCAAAAAATCACAGAAATTCCTACACCATGGCAGGAGCCATGTAACGAAATTTCATGAATTTTGGACAAAATTTGCTATTTATTAAGACAAAAATCAAACACACAGCATACAGGGACTAATCTGCAATGAAAACATGTTTCTCGACCAATCAATAACACGCATAAAAATTCTAGGGTCCTAACTCCAATTTTTACATCAAATTTGCACATGTCCAAATTCAATACGCACAGGGATATAAGTGCAAATAATAGAATTATCACTTCAAAACGTAACAGAGAATAAATATAGGATACTACATGCAATTATCCCACAACTACATGTGATGAAGCACGTGATGCCATACAAGAATGACTGAAAAGTAAATATCTAAAATAGCATGTGTGAAAGTGCAAATTACCCTACTGTATACTTTTTATTTTACAGACTACATAATAAAAGGAAATAACTGCAAGGTAGGCTGACCAATTTACCCATGCAGAGTGTGCGCTGCGCGTAGGGTGGACAGGTGGCGCGCTCTGAATGGTCGAAGGCATGCGGCTCTAGCGTTGGCAGATGGAAGATCCAGCAGTTGGCGAAAGGCGCAAACGTGGGCGGTACAGGGGTCGTTAGATGTCAGATCTAACGGCTTGATAGTTGCAGTGAATGGGTGACGAGGATGGAATCTGGACGAATGAGTCGATCCAACGACGGAGAAAGGTACTGGACGAACTCCGCATGGGCGAAGTTCACTGGAGCACCGACGGTGATCCGGCGCTCCGATGAATGATCGGGCGGTGGCAGAAGAATCGTGAAGCCCCTCTACGTCGGATGGACAAGTCGGATGGGCTCGCTGAAGGTCAGATCGGAGTGATGGTGGCTGGGACCTGGGCGAGCTCCGGTGAAGGCGGGTAGAAGGTGATTTGGGTGGTCTCCACGCGTGCTACAACCTGCAGAATATTGAACCTAAGATAAAGGGAAGCGGTAGTGAATGGAAAGGGGGTTTCCGGCGGAGCAACAGAGGAAACCGATGGCCTAATCCCGGCAATCCAAGCTAGGTCTAGGATGATCAGATGGTAAGGGAAGATGGAGGGTGAGTTGGGTCGTCGATCGAAGCGGGTAGATGGGCGTGATGAAGCTCCGATCGGCTGGTCGGAGCTGGCGGAATGGCGAAAGATA